>SJYX01001112.1:435996-464098 GCA_006410675.1 Oreotragus oreotragus | reverse complement strand
TCTGCATTCAGATGCTTATATCTTTCCTTTTCTCTTTTGCTTTTCATTTCTCTTCTTTTCATAGCTATTTGTAAGGCCTGCCAGACAGCCATTTTACTTTTTTGCATTTCTTTTCCATGGGGATGGTCTTGATCCCTGTTTCCTGTACAATGTCATGAACCTCAGTCCATAGTTCATCAGGCACTCTGTCTATCAGATCTAGTCCCTTAAATCTATTTCTCACTTCCACTGTATAATCATAAGGGATTTGATTTAGGTCATACCTGAATGGTCTAGTGGTTTTCCCTACTTTCTTCAATTTAAGTCTGAATTTGGCAATAAGGAGTTCATGATCTGAGCAACAGTCAGCTCCCAGTCTTGTTTTTGCTGACTGTATAGAGCTTCTCCATCTTTGGCTGCAAAGAATATAATCAATCTGATTTCGGTTTTGACCCTCTGGTGATGTCCATGTGTAGAGTCTTCTCTTGTGTAACTTTTACTAAAAATTTGTTAGGCAAAAAATGTCATGGGTAGTATCTTAATTGGCATTTCTGTGTGCTTAATAATTTCCCTTTATTTGGTGTTAATTGTATTTTCTTTTTAATATATTGTCTATTAAGTTTCTCTGTCCATTTTCAATTAGCCTTCTTTTACGTTTTGGAGGGAAAAAAATCCCCAGTTTGCACTATAATATTTTTCAATCTATTGAACCTTTACATTTTTGTGGTGACAATTCTAAACTATGAACACAAATAATGCAACTTTCATTTGAGATGCAAAAAAGGAAATAAACTTTAATTGTGCTGTCTTCTGTTTTAGTCACCAGTCCAATCAATTACATGCAGTATTCTTTGTTCTCAGAAGCATAGAAAATGGAGGATTGAGTTTTTTTAAAAAATGAGAAACTTTTATTTTAAAATTAATTAAGCAGGTAATTTATTTTAAAAAATAACATTAATTTCACTAAAAATTTTGTTTAGAATGCTCTTTTGGAATTGACTTCCAATTAGTTTCTGAGCTTCTTTCATTTTTATTGCAAATATTACCCAGGTTGATACAGTTCTATTTACTTATTTTGGTTTAACCTACTTTGGGAGGGTTCTAATGATAAAGTCTCACTCATGCCAAGACTATATGTTTGCCACATTGCATCTGTCCACATCAGTCCATAATCCCAAGAATCTAAATTCAGATCTGAAAACTAAAGTAGGGAGGAGGTTTGGGGTAAAATAATGTCCTTGAAACAAGCATAATGCATTTAAGAAAACCTACTGTGAAGGAGAGGCTTCCCACATGGTGCCAGTGGTAAGGAACCTGTCTGCCAATGAAGGAGACATAAGAGACTAGGGTTCCGTCCCTGGGTCAGGAAGATCCCCTGGAGGAGGACATGGCAACCCACTCTAGTATTCTTGCCTGGAGAATCGCATGAACAGAGGAGCCTGGCAGTTTACAGTCCATGGGGTTGCAAAGAGTCGAACACACTGAAGTGACTTAGCAGACACCCACACGCTATGAAGGCGTCCAATCATCTGCATGTGTTGGTAATGGGGGCAGTCTCCAAGAGCAGGTGTATCGTGCACAGCCTGTACCACTGAGTGTGATGGCCCTGCCTCTCAAATGTGTGTTTGAAAAAAATCCATTTTGAGTCCTTACTTGAAGCTCAAATACTCAGAATTGCTTTTATTATTTTTTCAAAAACTAAGAAAAGTGTAAAACCAAGATTAAACTGAATTAAGGCTGTACTACATCAGATTTAACAAGAGTTTTGTTACAAGTAAAAGTGTGTGCACATAATTTTGAGCACTGATTTTTCTGATGAGATGTGAACTAGTGTAAAATCTACAGAGGTGTGTTTGCAGAGGAGCAGTGGAAACACAGACATTGAGAATGGACTCATGAATGTGGCTGGGGCGCTGGGGGGGAGGGGAAGGAGAAGGTGGGTTGCATGGAGAAAGTAACATGGAAACATGCGTTATCATATGTAAAACAGATAGCCAATGGGGATTTGCTGTATGACTCAGGGAACTCAAACTGGGGCTGGACAACAGCCTGAGGGGTGGGATGGGAAGGGAGGAGGGAGGGGTGTTCAAGTGGGAGGCAACATGGGTAAACCTATGGCTGATTCATCTTGATGTTTGATAGAAACCAGCACAATACTGTGAGGCAATTACCCTTCAGTCAAAAATAAATTTTAAAAAAGGTGTGATACCTCATTTTAGAACATTATCACGATGCAAGCCTTGGAGTATAGAATGGGGCTTATGCCAACATACACTTGTTCAAAATTCCTAAGATGATCACCTTCTGAGTTAGAATCAGCAAGGTGATTGATTATTCATTTAAAAAAAAAAAAAAAAAACTCTTAGCCATCTCAGCAACAATGAACTAATGTTTTCAGTAGATCAATAAATTTTCACTTTAATCCCAAGTAGAAACCCAGTGCATCAGAAAAGTCATCAGCAAAAACAGAAAGATCCATGCCAGCTGTTCGTGGCAGCCCATCAAAGAGGGGACGACCAGAACAATAAGAAATGTTCGCCGTGTGTTGGGAGAGGAGCAGGAATGGAAAATACTCACAAACAAATTACTAACACTTGCCTGTATGTTATTCAGGTGTGCAGATAAAATACATCCATCTCCTTGCATGGACTCTTCTGGATGCAAATTACTCTGAGGCTCAGCCAGTCATTTCCAGGGTCTTGTAATTCCTTATGCAGCCCAAGCCATCATGGGTGTCAGCAGTTTTGCAGCGTAAGCACTTTAAGATTAAATCCTAACTTCCAAATTAGCATAAAACATTCTGTGCAAAATAAGTCACATCAGAGGCTTTCCTTTTCAATTTCCAAATTGTCCACTGCTGTTGTCTTGGGCTTCACAGTTCAGTTCAGGTGCTCAGTTGTCTTTGCGACTCCATGGACTGCAACACACCAAGCTGCAGTCCATCACCAACTCCCAGAGCCTGCTCAGATTCATGTCGATTGAGTCGGCGATGCCACTCACACCCATCAAGTCGGTGATGCCATCCAACCATCTCGTCCTCTGTCGTCCCCTTCTTCTCCTGCCTTCAGTCTTTCCCAGCATTAGGTACTTTTCCAGTGAGTCAGTTCTTCACATCAAGTGACCAAAGTATTGGAGTTTCAGGACTGATTTCCTTTAGGATGGACTCGTTGGATCTACTTGTTCTCCAAGGGACTCTCAACAATCTTCTCCAACACCACACACAGTTCAAAAGCATCAGTTCTTCAGCGCTCACCTCTTTTTATGGTCCAACTCTCATATCCATACACGACTACTGGAAAAACCATAGCTTTGACTAAGCAGGCCTTTGTCAATAAAGTCATGTCTCTGCTTTATAATATGATGTCTAGGTTTGTCATAGTTTTTCTTCCAAGAAGCAAGCATCTTTTAATTTCATGACTGCAGCCACCATCTGCAGTGATTTTCAGCTCAGTTCAGTCGCTCAGTCGTGTCCAGCTCTGTGAACCCATGAACTGCAGCACGCCAGGCCTCCCTGTCCATCACCATCTCCTGGAGTTCACTCAGATTCACGTCCATCAAGTCCATGATGCCATCCAGCCATCTCATCCTCGGTCGTCCCCTTCTCCTCCTGCCCCCAATCCCTCCCAGCGTCAGAGTCTTTTCCAATGAGTCAACTCTTTGCATGAGGTGGCCAAAGTACTGGAGTTTCAGCTTTAGCATCATTCCTTCCAAAGAAATCCCAGGGTTGATCTCCTTCAGAATGGACTGGTTGGATCTCCTTGCAGTCCAAGGGACTCTCAAGAGTCTTCTCCAACACCACAGTTCAGAAGCATCAATTCTTTGGCACTCAGCTTTCTTCACAGTCCAACTCTGACATCCATACATGACCAATGGAAAAACCATAGCCTTGACTAGACGGACCTTTGTTGGCAAAGTAACGTCTCTGTTTTTCAATATGCTATCTAGGTTGGCCATAACTTTTCTTCCAAGGAGTAAGCGTCTTTTAATTTCATGGCTGCAGTCACCATTTGCAACTTCAGTAAGACACCAATGCGTAAGAGTTTTAGTGAACACTATATCTACAGCTGTAGCTCTGGGTTTCTTGGCTGGTCCGTCTGTGTTGTACTGAGATCTTTCTGATGCTGTGTCGGGGCTTCAAGCAAGAATTACACATCTCCTTTCTTTAAGGAATAAACTTAGAATAGTTTTTCTATCTTTGTTTACTCATTTATTATAAACCATATTATGGGTTGAATACTTGCATGGGTTCTTGAAGAAAGCCACATAGACCGACATCAAGGGAATTAAAATATCACAAGGAAAAATCCAAAGCTTAAGCTACGACATTAGCATGAAAGTGACTGTTCTCCACTCAAGAAAATGTAAATCTTATCAAGGTTTATGCATAGTTAATGAGAAAGTTAGCTTAAGGTAAATATCACTGAATATGTTATTTACAAAGGGAACTTAGTTTGTAGAAAGATAGGTTCTTGAAAATATAAGTATAAATTTAAGCTGGTGTAGACAAAATGAAGTGTAACAAGTTCTAACAAAATGTACTTTTCCTACAGCACAGTCACAATGTGAGTCATAATTAAAATTACACTAAGGGGAAAAATATTCTCCTTTCCCTTCCTCCCTCCCTCCTTTCCTCCATTCCTTTCTTCCTCCCTTCTGTTACACTTCACCTCAATCTTTTATTTTTTGTAAATGTTTTTACCTAGAAAAATATCCATGAAAAACACGATGAATATTTGACGAAATAACTTTCGAATTTCAAGAATGTCAGCAAAAAAGCAGGAATTGCATATAATATTAAATTATACTAATATTAACAGCAGGTGTCTTGAAAGAAGAGAAATATCTAAGTAAGTAATCAGTCTCTACAGAGCATCTGCTTAATGGTGAAGATTCTATGCTTATGTGGTGAAATTAAAAGACTCCTGCTCCTTGGAAGGAAAGCTATGACAATTCTAGACAGCATCTTAAAAAGTAGAGACATCACTTTGCTGACCAAAGTCCATATAGGCAAAGCTATGGTTTTTCAGTAGTTATGTATGAATGTGAGAGCTGGACCACAGAGAAGGTTGAGTGCCCAAGAACTGATGCTTTTGAACTGTTGTGCTGGAGAAGACTCTACAGAATCCCTTGGACTGCAAGAAGGTCAGCTCCGTCAGTCCTTACGGAAATCAACCCTGAATATTCTTTGGAAGCACTGATGCTGAAGCTGAAGCTCCGCTACTTTGGCCACCTGATGTGAAGAGATGACTCACTGAAAAAAAACCCTGATGCAGGAAAAGATTGAACGTAAAAGGAGAAGTGGGCAGCAGAAGATGTGATGGCTTGATAACATCACTAACTCAATGGACATGGATTTGAGCACACTCCAGGTGATGGTGAAGGACAGAGGAGCCTGGCGTGCTGCAGTCCATGGAGTTGCAGAGTCAGACACCACTTAATGACGGAACAACAACATTTCCTATGTGGCTGATAATCAGAGGAAGCTAGATAATCAAAAGAAGCTACGAGTCCTTCTGCCGTCCATGCCCATTCCGTCCTAAAGAAAGGAACTGAACTAACCTGAGTAGTAGCTTCCCATTTCTTATCCCTGTCAACTTGCTAGTGCTTGTCTGTCTTCTGTTGATCTTGGATTCAGACACAGACTTGGACACTATCAAAGACTATGCTCAAACCTTTTCTATTATGTGTTTTAATTATTACAGTATCTACTTCTGACCTTGTGTTTCTTCCAGTCCAGCGTTTCTCGTGATGTACTCTGCATATAAGTTAAATAAGCAGGGTGACCGTATACCGCCTTGATGTCCTCCTTTTCCTATTTGGAACCAGTCTACCCAACTGCCAGTTCCATAGGCAGTACATTTGAACAGGAGACAGTGCCCTGGTAGTGCGGTTCAGGAACAGTGTGCCGTGAAGTCGCAGGCCGAGGTTTTTCAAATACTTGTGTGTGTGTTCAGTTGCTCCGTCATGTCTGACTCTTTGCAGCACCATGGACTGTAGCCCGCCAGGTTCCTCTGTCTATGGAATTTTCTAGGCAAAAATACTGAAGTGGGTTGCTAGTTCCTTCTCCAGGGGAACTTCCCAACCCAAGGAATGCTTTACCACTGTGCCACTAGGAAGCCCCTTAAAAATACTCGTTTTGAGCCAAATGAAACTGTTAGCTCCTCACGTTTATTTAGAAATGGACTAAATGTGTTGGAAATCTGGACACACCAAAAGCACACCCCTCTCTTGGCCTTACCTTTGCAAAGTTGGCATGAATGGTGCAGCCAGCTGATTATGACCTTTTGTAACCTCCCATACCCAACTGGTTGCCACATCTAATCAATTCTGCTGCATAAATCTCTTACAAATCCATCACTCTCGTTTTTCCATTGTGACTTTAATTTCGCTTCTCACAATTTTTCACCTAGATTCCTGCAGTGGCCCCTGAGCCTCTCCTCTGATCCATTCTTCAGCACATCCTGATCCTGTGCTGGTCACAGTCCACTGGTGGGTTGAGAAATCAATGGCATTGACCACAACCAGCATTTTTTTTAATGTAATAGAGTAAAATCATTAGACCTGAGTATATTGCCCAAATACATATTACAAGGGATAGTATTATTTCAGGAAACTTTTGTCTCACAGGTGCCCATGGTATGTGGGAGTCCTGATGCAAAATAGAATTCTTACTGGGATCACAGGCAAGGAGTTTGAAAGTCCCTACTCTGCCTTGCTGCCAAAGATACTGTTTTTAAATGCAAAACTCTGTCCCCTTCCCTGCTTAAAATTCCTTAGAATCTCCCCAGTATCTCAAGGGTAAAAGCAGTTTGTATTCTCTAGATCAGGGGTGAGAGAAGTTTTTAATTATTTCAGGTTTTAGCAGGGCATTCAAGAGTCTGGCGTTTGGCATTTACAGAATTCTCCATCCTCTCTCTCCAGTTCCCCAGATGTATCCTATGGTAATAATTCTCAAACTTGGAAGCACATCAGAATAACTCCAGTCACTTGGATAACTGCAGCTCCTTGGGTTCCACCCTCTAAGATTCTGATTGGGTAGATAGGAAGGCAGAGCCCGGGAATCTGCATTTGTATCATCAAGTCACACCAAAGCATTCTGGGTAACAAGAGGGTTGATTATTCTTGGATTCTCAATTGTAAGACACAGAGTAAGGGATATAGGGAGACTAAGTGCTTAACTCTCCCTTCTTGTGAGGGGAGGAGTGGGCAGGAGAGAACAGTCAATGTGTCCAGGAAAGCATTTGTGCCTTAGAAAACAGGAGGAGGTTTCAGAGAGTAATTAAGAGAGCGAGAGAGATCGAGATTCTGGCACCTGCTGGAGAAGGGAGGTGCAAATAATGTCATGAGTTTGGAGACTGCAGATACTTTGTTTTTTTTTGTTTGTTTGTTTTCTAAAAAAATGTTTCTATTGAAATATAGTAGATTTACAATGTTGTGTTAGTAAATATATTTACTTTGAGTAAGTGAATAGTATGTCATTCATTCAGAAAGGACTTACTGAGCTCCTTCTGTAAACCTGACATCATAATAGGTACAGACAAACAGCTGTGAAGAGGTTCTTCCCTCATGAAGTCAAATCCACCCCAGTGTAGGGGTGGTAAGTGAAAGGGGAAGGAAAGGGTGAGACAGGGTGTCCAGCCAGGGCTAGAAAGAATTTGCAAAACAGTCCAAGGAATTTGCCTATGAGTAAGGAGAGCTTGAGAAAGTTACAAAGTGAGGAAGGAACATTACTGCGTTGTTGTTGTTGTTGTTTTTAAATCCATTTCCGTTTGCAGAAGAGCATTTCCTAGGGGAAGAGGCCACAGTGGGAAGAAGTGGAGTCAGGAAGACCAACTGGGAGGTTGAGGCTCTATCCAGCAGGAGATTAGTGAGGCTAAAAAATGAGATGAGGTGAGGCGTTGAGGAAGCAGATTTGAGATTCATTTAAAAGTTAGAAACTTTAGGGTTTGACAAGTAATTTATTACCAAAACCAGTGCTTCTCTAGCTCTGGTCAAACAATGGACTAAAAGTGTTGTTTTGAGAAGAGCCACAGAGTTGCCTAAACTCTACTAGCCAGGTGCCCATTTCCTCATCACCATTCCCTCATCCCGATCACATTCTATTCTATTACCAGGATTCCAGTTTCCATGTCCCATGCAATGATCCATCCTCACATTGGATGGACAGCTTTAGGAATGTCAGAGAATTGCCATCCATATTGCTGACTGGGCTTCCAGGTAGAGTTGCCCTGTCTGTCAGCTTTGATTAATACAGAAAGATGACCATATATTAGAGACACAAAATTCTGGGTATATCTTGAGGACAGGCTAACGTCATTCCTATGTTCAACAAATGTTTGTGGGGCCCCTTCTATGGCTGGGCTTCCTTGGTGGCTCACACAGTAAAGAATGCATGCAAAGCAGGAGACCAGGGTTCGATCCCTGGGTTGGGAAGATCCCCTGGAGAAGGGAATGGCAACCCATTCTAGTATTCTTACCTGGGAAATCCCATGAACAGAGGAGCCTGGCAGGCTACAGTCCATGGAGTAGCGAAGAGGTGGACACGACTAACACTCTGTGTGCCAATCACGGATGCTGCTCTCATCAAACTTAGATTCTAGTGGAGGTCAGGGGGGCAGGGCAGGTGTGAGCAGGCTTCTACAAAATCAACATGACCATATTATATTCAGCATTCCCATAATTTAGTGATTTGAGCTGAAAGGGTCCACATCAGTGGCTTTCCAACTTTTTTTTTCCAGACAAGGACTTTTATCTTTAAATGTACTGACTTTGAGAGCCGTCACACTAAACAATTGACAGGAGCTATTCTGGTTAAGGCTGGGGAAGTGTCCCCCAAGGCACTTCTGTGGGACCCCTGGGTACCACCTGAATGATCGAAAAGCTGCTCCTCTGATTGTTGAAACTGAATTGCAAACTTTTGCCTTCCTTCCTTATTTATTGCTGTCTTCTTTCCTTCTCTTTTTTGTCTTTAAGCAAAGCCATCATTGAGCCTCCGAAGGGGACTAAAATTTACAAGGATTCCTGGGACTTTGGACCATATTTGAAAATCTTGAATGCTGCTGTAGGAGATGAAATATTTCATCACTCATCCTGGATAAAAGA
Source organism: Oreotragus oreotragus (assembly GCA_006410675.1). Classification (NCBI taxonomy): domain Eukaryota; kingdom Metazoa; phylum Chordata; class Mammalia; order Artiodactyla; family Bovidae; genus Oreotragus; species Oreotragus oreotragus. The sequence continues at coordinate 455,017 of SJYX01001112.1, read as the reverse complement.
ATACTTCACTTGGGCTGGATTTAAGGATTATAACCTGGTGGTCAGGGTATGCTTATGAAGTACCATTTGTCTTTGCTTTCCTGTATTATGGAAGTATATGAAAACCCCTTCGTATTCCAATTTGTTTCTCAATAAGCATTTTTTAGGTCCTACCATTTGCTTCACAGAGAATTGATGGGACAATATGCTTAAACAATCCCTTTTTGAGAGTGTTTTCATAGGAAGCATTCTGAGGTCCAGCTCAATTTCTCTTTGGGAGGATTCTTTTTCTTCCCATCACCATGTGTTGCTTGCTTTTGTTTTGTCGATATTTTGCGGTGCTGTGTTTGTATGGCAGAGAAAAACTATTTAAACTGTGAAACTGGCAGGTGGACCCCACCAGAGAGGTGGTGTCCTGTAGCAGCAGGAAGTGGGTAATTCTTATCTGCAGCTGTGGTAAGGAGTGAGGTGCACCAGCCACAGGGTCAGCCTGGAACTTAAATTAGCCCTGATACATACACACAGAGCTTCTAGGCTCAAGTGGTCACCAGAAAACTGAGGATGTATCCAAAAGCAAAATATGTACTGAAAAGCAGGGCGTGAAAGACAAAGAGGAGGTCCGAAATGGGCTGGAAATCCCTGCAGTACTTATCTGTATATTTTATCCCACTTATATTTAATGCCTGAATTTGTGCATGGGGAGCAAAATTTAGGAAATACATCAGGAAATGGATGACATTATACCCTTGGAAACAAAGATTGGTTACCCTCAGGGTGAGAACTAGTTTCAAGTTGATCTTTCAACCGCTGAACATTAATACTTGGTAGCAGACAATACTTAGCATTCTCAAAATCAGTAAGTCCTAAAAACCTACCCAGGGGTCAGTGCCAGGCTGTGACAAAGTTTTTGCTGGTCAGTAATGAAACAAGTATGAGTATACATGTGAGTATGGTTACAAAGATGTCAACTCTCTTTTCTTGGGATGAATTGTCATTATTCCAAGATTGTTGTTCAGTTGCCAAATTGTGTCCCCCTTTTTGCGACCCCATAGACTGCAGCATGCCAGGCTTCCAAGGTTAGTCCTTTCTATTTTTGAGGCATGAAAGCCTTCTTCCTTTAATGAAATAAAAGGATAATAGATGTAAGAATTTTTTTAAGTCATCATTTAGCAAAATGAAATATTGATGCCTCTATTAGCTCCCAAATATTTTTTAGAAAATTGTCTTTAAAACCCGAAGACCTGAGGAACTTTGGTCTAAATGAGATTTTCAGTTGAGTGATTAATGTGAAAAAGAGAAAATATTTGGAATTTTCAATGACACTCTTTATGTTTGGCTGCTAGGTGATGGTGAGAAACATTCCACATTTTATTTATCTTTTAGCCTGCAAACTATAGTGGTATTTGATAGCTCATTACTAATTATACTAATTACTAAGTATACTAATTATACATATATCTAAGACAATGATAACCTTCTCTGTAAATTTGAATGAAGTTAGTGATATGAAGCAGTTTTGCTAGTGTAGAAGAGTAGGATTAGAATTCAATTCAGCAAAGAGAAGAGAGAGTTAGAGAGTCATGTAGATTGAAAGGGGGAGTAGGAAAGAAGAGAGAGACAAGCCTCTTTTTATATTTATTTACTCCACTTCATTGCTATCATTTGCTTGCACATTCTAGAATTTTTTGAGGATCTTGACCACCAGATTGATATGCTTCTTCCCTTTACCATGTTGTCATTTGCACAGATGATTGAGACAGATGAGGACTTCAGCCCTTTTCCTGGAGGATATGACTATTTGGTTGACTTTCTAGATTTATCCTTTCCAAAAGAAAGACCAAGCCGGGAACATCCATATGAGGAAGTAAGCAGCAACACCAGTGGAAATGCTCCTTCCTTCCTTCCTTCCTTCCTTCCTTCCTAAATAAATAAATTTTTTAATCTACTCCAAAACAATTTGGAGTAACTTTAGACTTACAGTAAAGTCACAAGGATATTACAGAGAATGTTAACATACTACTTTAACATGCTACACTTGTCACAACTAATATGCCAATATTGAAAGAATACTTTTAACTAAACTCCATACTTGTTTCTTTTTGAGTCATTTGCAAAGACTGGCTTTTCTACCTGCTTCCTTCCAAACAGCTGACCCGCCTGTGCTGTTAGCAGACCTGCAAGCGTTGATCTTTGTCTGCCGCTTTACCTTTTCTCCAGCAGTGTCTCCTTCCGCAAACAAACCCTATTGGTGGCTTTCTACAGAAAACTGTCAACATAAACCAACGCACATTTTGAGTTCCAACTTTTAGCAGATCCCTAGCCCAAGTCAGGCATGGTGTTAAGAGCTGGGGCTTTGGACAAAACGTCAGGCCTGGTATGGGTTCCCTACCCCTGCTGATGAGGATTACTGACTATGAGCCTATGAATCCCTGATCAAGTCCTTTTTTTTTTTTTCTCCCCCTTTGATGGGGCGTCTTTGTACTTTATAATTTTTTATGATGTCAAATGACATATATGAGCACGGATTGTAGTTTTAAATTCTATGTACATGTAAGAATCGCTAAATAAATTAAGAGGGTGTATAGTCTGCCCTTAAGCGTATTAAACATGTGCCATATAAATGTATAATGCCTTAATTACAGAAGTGACCTTCACTTTCACTTTTCACTTTCCTGCGTTGGAGAAGGAAATGGCAACCCACTGCAGTGTTCTTGCCTGGAGAATCCCAGGGACGGGGGAGCCTGGTGGGCTGACGTCTATGGGGTTGCAGAGAGTCGGAAACGACTGAAGTGACTTAGCAGCAGCAGCAAATGTACCTTTATATAATAGGCCTGTTCTTAAACTACATTTTAATAATTGGATTTGTATTTTTGTTTAGTACTTGCTGTTGAAGAGAATCCTATGCTGAAACTTTGGTAAAACTGATAATCTACTGCTTGCTTTGGGGGTTTTAGAAAACTGAGTTTTCACACGTAGGAAAACGCTACATGAAACACCCATTTTAAGCAAAATAAACCCGATATTTTATTGTTTTTTTTTTACCAAACACATACATAACACAGCTTCATAAATATTAAGTCATTTAATATAACAACCATGATATGAATCGATATTACTATACTCCCCTACGGATGAGGAAAATGCCATGCCGAGAGGTTCAATAATCTGCCCAAGGTCATACAGCTTGTAAATCATGATGAAGGCTTTAGCAGCAAGTGGTCTAACTGTAGAGTCTGTGTATTTAGCCACTGCATTGCTTCTTAAATCTGAATTTACGAAACTTATAAATTAAGGTATCTCTTAACCATAAGGGAGATTTTTCCTTGGAATTTTTAAAATCATAAGTTCATTTAAAATACGTCATTAAAAAAAAAAAGGTATGTTTTTACAGCTTTTCACATTGCTTCTGTTGAATAAAGCTAGCAACAGCTCTCTTTAATACAAATGAGCAGACTTACCACACCATGGGGCAAATCGTCATGCCTGCCGCATACATGGTGGTCCCTATTTTGACTCAAATGCTTTTATATCTCAGGATATTAGTGATATTTCTGTATGTTGAGGTTTGTTTAAAGAGGTTATCCTTGGAAGAGCTCCATCTCTTGCCACTTGGAGCCTTCTCATATTGCCTTTTTTGGAGGGAAGGTATTCACTGCCTTTCAAACATGAATATATTTTCTATCATGCCAACTCTCCATCTTTCCTAGATGCCCGGCTCCTAGCGCTCTCAGGAGCTCCTGCTTCAGTCTGGATGGGTTCCTCTCTAGGTCTGCTGCAAATCTGTCACCCTGTGACCTCCCTCAGCTTCTTCTAGACCCCACCCATGTCTTCACTTGTTTGCTTTCCTCCTTTGTGGTATTTTCTGCTTAGGTATCTGCTGAAGAAAGTTTGCACAGGAGCTACCCTTTAAGTACTTTCCTGCCTTATCTTGCTCAGGAGCTTGCTGAACACATAATGCTGGGTGGCAGTCACTTTCCACGGACGCCTGAAGGCGTTACTCCTTTGGCTTCTAGTTGCATGCAGTGTTGCTTATCCCAGGCTGACCTTCCTTCCACTGTGGTGACTTTTAAGAATTAAGGGATTAATCCATATTTATCAAAAAAAAAAAAAAAACCTTTTCAAGCTGACTCAGGGCTCTCCGTATATGGGTAAGACTTATTATCCAGCAGGCTTTACTTGAAGGTGGGGCTTACATGCTTAAATGTTCACAGATGGACCCCAGGCAGATCTTTAACTAGGTGGAGCTGAGTGGGGACTGGGCCAAGTAGAAAGCATGGGAAGGGAGGAGCCCCTACTGAGCTCCAGCTGATCCTCTGAATTTTCCAGAAAACTTGGATATCTGGATTTTCATGTGAGATATCTAAGTTTATAAATGTGAGGCCAATTCAGTTTTTTAAAGGGAGTAGGCTATGAACTATAACCTAGATTGTATGTGGACAAGGGAGAACTCATTTAAGTTTATGAAGGTGAGGAGCCAGCTATTAGGCTGAGGGGCTCCTAAATATCAAAATGTGGAGGTCCTCGTATTTGTGATAAGGCATCACAAATACACTCCCTGCCTTCATTCTTCCTGTAAAATTGATTCCGTTTAGTCAGAGAGCTTCTGAAGGTATTTGGCCCTGGAACCACGTGTAAGCATAGGGAAGTGGGTGTTTGCTGTTTCATGTACCTAATTTTGTGCTCTGTGCCCCTGCTGTTATCCACAGTACCCACCTCTTCTCGTTCCAAATCCGAACGTCCTTTCTCATACTCTCCTGGATTCTGCAGCCTCTGCCCTGTTCTTTAATGCCACTCACCCACCTGCTTTCCACATTCACATTCATTAGTTGAAATCTCCTGCCAGCGACTCACTTCACTTCTTCTTCATTGTGGCAGCTCATACCTGTGCAGTTGCTTTGTCAGCAACTTCAGTTGCATCCAGAAGTGGGTGGAAGGCAGGTTATGCATGGGGTCTGTCCATCATTTTGAACTAGAAGTCCCTTCTCAGCTCCAGTGACACTAGGCCTCCTAACGTCTCTTCTTCCGTATTCTGTGGGGGGTCTCTTTCTCCAGCCACCACTTACCTCTCCTGTTTTCCATCAGGATTCTGTGCTCAGCCCACTCATCTTCTCAAGCCTGCATCTGGGTGAACACATTTCCTACCACCACTTCTCTGCTAACGGCTCCAAAAATCCACATGTCCTGCCCAGACCTGGTCCAGCTCCCACCAACGCTGTCCAGCTTTGGATTCATTAGAGTCAACTGCCTACTGGATAGTATCACCTGGATTTCCAAATCCTTGTACCTCATTGTTCAAAATTCAACCCGTCGTTGTTCTCTTAAAACTGGTCTTTCTTATTTTCTGTCCGATCATTGGCAATGTCAGTGCCTCTGCCCCCACTCCCCAAACCACCAGTGACTCCAGCTAGAAGCAGAGTTTTTCACCTTTTCCCTTTTCCCCATCCCCAGATCTAATCAAACCACCAAGACTTTTCCATTCTATAGTCCAAACATTTCTCAAAGCCTGCCTGATTCTTCCACGTGCTTGACTGTAGTTTGAAAGATCATGAAAGACCACCTCCCCTCCACTGCGAGAAATTCGATCTTGATACTGCACCTTAGCTGGGCAGTCCTCAACTTGACAAGCTGCACAGTCATGTTTCTGAGTCTCTCTTGGCAAAATAAGAGATCCTTTGACCTGTGTTTATTGACTGTAGTTTGAAAGATCATGAAAGACCACCTCCCCTCCACTTCGAGAAATTCGATCTTGATACTGCACCTTAGCTGGGCAGTCCTCAACTTGACAAGCTGCACAGTCATGTTTCTGAGTCTCTCTTGGCAAAATAAGAGATCCTTTGACCTGTGTTTGCCTTCTCAGTTCACAGTGGATGTCATTCTTTTGTCAAAATGGTGTGGGAAAGAGAAATAAATCCAAACGCCAGTCTTTTGATCATTCTGTCATTTATGATAAAGTTGCCTCTACTGGCATTAGCATATTTATCAGGAAAAAAAAATGTAATGCCTGATACTGAAAAAGGATGCCATTGAAGTGTTAAAACTATGTCCAACCTTAGTAACTTCCCGTCACACTACTTCATGGTTTTTTTTTTTTATTTCATAAATATCTCTTTTTTTTCTCACAACAGTAACACAGGAGACCGAGGCTTAGCAAGGTTAAGGTCACATGATTAGTAAGTGCTGAGCTGAGACTCAAAACCATCTCTGCTTGTCTCCTAACCCTGGGCACCTTTGACTAGTCAACAGATCCTGTGTCAGGAGTTGGGATTCTTGAAAGGTAAGGGCCTTGGCCACTGAATTAAGGTACTCTTGCTCAGTGGCAGGCCTTGTTTTACACATTTTATGTACCTTGACTCAGTGAATCTTCACCACAGTCCCTTGAGGGACGGTCTATTATCTCCATTTTATAGATGAGGAAACTGAGGCACAGAATGGTAGCCAGGATCACACAGCTAGACCATGGATTTGAGCCCAGCAATCTGATTCTGTCTGTGCTCTCTGTCACTCTGCTCCCCCCCCACGCTGCTCCCCCAGCTCCGGATACACTTCCTGTTTTCCTTCCTTCAATTTCTGCTGCACTCAGATGTCCTCTCCCGACCTCAGCCTGTGATGTCAACTTCAGTAGGCTTTTCTCCTTGACTTCTCAGACCCCTCCTTATAGACAGCTGCCTCTTTCAGGGACACAAGGGGTTGATACCCATGCTCTGTGCTGGCTGGGGCGTCCCTGCTAGTTGTTCCGTATCTGTTTCAGATTCGGAGCCGGGTTGACGTCATCAGACACGTGGTGAAGAATGGTCTGCTCTGGGATGACCTGTATATAGGATTCCAAACCCGGCTCCAGCGGGATCCTGACATATACCATCATCTGTAAGTCTGAAAATGCCTGCTGTGCCCCAGGCCACTGCAGAGGATGCTGTGGGTGTATAAGCAGTCAGTGGCTGACTCTTCCCCTCAAATTTTGATGGATGTGGGCGATTCCACCATCAGCCCTTTATTTCTTTGTTAATCTGTTGAAAAACAATCTGGTTAGGAAAGTAACATTTCAAAGAGTCATTGTTTCCACATTCGTGCAAATATGTTTCAGTCTCTTTTGAAAGTGGTTCATGGTACAGGAAAGGGCAGGGCATTATAAGAGAGAAAGGCTGTGCCTGGCCAGATGTGCCTGGCTGAGACAGGAACAAGGAGGGGCTGTTTATGTGCAAAGACTTGATCATTGACGACAATCATTTCCCATGTCACATTTTTGTCAGTGCCGAGCTCTGAGCATGACTTTGGTGAGCTAGTTAGTTAAGGCGAATGGCCCTCTGAATCTCTACCTGCTTACACTTTAAAACCATGCAAGTTTCTCACTGCAAAACTGTATATGTCTTTGAGACTATCATTGGACTAGCTGAGTTAAGGGTCAGGAAGGCCCATTTACTATCTTCATATTTACAAAATAAACAGCAAGAGGGAGAATACTTTCTTATCATTACCACTGACCTTCTGAACAGTTCAGGAATTTAATTTTAAACAAGCAAAGCCTACTATCTAGTTTCTGCCTTGAGCTCGAAAGCACAGGCATGTCTTGAATTTTCTTTTTTATTTCTTTTCGAATGCTTTGAAATAATTTTAAAAACATTTAAAGAATGTAGAAGTATATAAAATAAAAAGAAATAAACCTGCCCCACCCACACCTCCCCGAAAACTGTATCTGTTTTCTGCTGTTCCCTCCACCCACTCTGGCAGGTAACCCTTGATCAGACTACAATGTGTATCATCCCAGGCCTCTTTCTGAGTGTATCAGCACTTCAGTAACTCCATTTGTTCTCAATAAAATGTCCCACATAGTTGGGGGGGGGGAGGTTATTGTTGCTCTTGTTCTTCAATGTCATCCTAGTACATATACAATTTGCATTGTTACTCATTAATTTATCTTTGGGGTCCCTAGTGTTGGGACACATAGATCAACCTCAAACATTTCACCTGCTAAAAAACATTCCAAGTTTTGCCTGTTTTCAGCAGCACTTATATTTCTTGTTCTGGAAAAAAAAAAAAGGAAATGTAGCAACTTTGGGGGAGATTCAAAGGTTACTTTTCTTTAAAAATATAATGCCATCTTGAGTTGGGAAGATCCCCCAGAAAAGGGAAAGGCTACCCACTCCAGTATTCTGGCCTGGAGAATTCCATGGACTATACAGTCCATGGGGTTGCAAAGAGTCGGACACGACTGAGAGTCTTTCACTTTCACTTGGAAGTTTCTGGGATACTGATGCTGAAGACTGTTTTGTTATGTTGTTTTGATAACACGGGTCATAAATGTGAGAGAAGTGTAAGTGGAAGAGAATTCCATAATAAATCTTGGAAAGCAGTCACAGCCCAATTTATCTTTGTTGTTCTCAAAATGGAATTTTTGAGTTTATTAAATTTAAATATTTTTCTGGTCATAAAACCAATACATATCTACTGCAGGAAGGTTTTATTTTTTAATGTTTTTTTTAATTAAAAAAAACCTCCAAAACAAAAAACAGTTAAAACAACAAATGACCCCACCATCCAGAGAGGCAATTTGTATTTTGGTATCTAGTTCCTTTTGGAAAAGGAAATGGCAAACCACTCCAGTATTCTTGCCTGGAAAATTTCATGGACAGAGGAGCCTGGCGGGCTATGGTCCATGGGGTCACAAACAGTCAGACACGACTGAATGACTAACATGCACACTTCTAGTTAATCTTTCGTCCCAGGCACTTTTTTAAAAATAAAAATGGGACAGTACTATATATACTTTTGTATCTACGTGTTTACTGAACAATCTGATGCACCCTGTAAGTTTCTAACTTTTCATTACTTGAAATAACGTTATGGCAGATAAACTTGTTGATGAGTCATGCATGCGTTCATAGCGGTTTCTTAGGATAAACTCCTACGAGTGGAGCTGCTAGTATCCAGCACACACACAGCGTGTAGACTTTTGATCCATCTGCCAGATTGTTCTGAGGAAGGCAGCTCACCTTCCCGGAAATATTGTACCAGCCAGCTTACCTGCACCCTCACCAATACTGGGTCCTAATGCTTTTGTGTATAGAATACAAATCTGTATTTTACAAAAGCTAATTCTTTAAAGCAAGGCCTATCACAGACAAATAAAAATAAGACATAGTTTCACATTTTAAGGGACTGCATTCAACGTACTGGAAATGTGAAGCTACACAAATATCTGAAACGGTACAAGAAATACTGTCTCAGGGAGAGCAGAGTACCAGGTACCAGACAGATCTTGGCAAAACAACGGGCATGGACGTTCCCAAAACATATTTTTCTGCTTTATCCCTTTGACAGGTTTTGGAACCATTTTCAAATAAAACTCCCCCTAACACCGCCCGACTGGAAGTCCTTCCTGATGCACTGTGGGTAGAGAGGACCTGAGATCTCCCAGGTAAAGCAGCTTGTGGATCTGGGAGACACATTTATATCCATCCCATCACATTTGTTTTTGGCATTTGAAGGTTGGGGGATATTTTTAATAAGCCGAAATGGAGGGAGAGATGATAGAATAATCCAGACAGGAGGAGTGAGTGAAGTTAAAAGGTTGGAAAATATAAGATGAATTAGAACGATGGCAGGTCCTCCTGGTGTGGCAGAGAAGGAAGGGAAGCAGGAATGAGGCATGAATGGCCCTGGGAGAACCAAGAGTCAGGAGGTTCACTGGGGATGCTGAGGAGGTTCTGTAGTTGTGAAAAAGTGGGAGGCGTTAAAGGTAAGGAGGCAGCTGTATGAGGGATTGCCAAGTCCAAGGTCTTGCTGATGGAGCAGATCTGAATAAAGATAGGTGAAAGGACTGCTGTATAATGAAAGGGAGCAGAGATGAGGATCTCAGCTGTCGGGAGGTCGATGCATGCATTTCCAAGTTGCCTTAGCAAGGAAGCAGGCGTATGGTGGTCAACACTTGAGACTTGGAAACTGAGCACTTGAATTAAAATCTTGGTTCTGTCGCCTACTTTGTGACCTTTGGGGAATCTGTGTCTCCGATTTCCATCTGTGAAGTGAACATAATAATAGCACCTACNCACTTATATTTCTTGTTCTGGAAAAAAAAAAAAGGAAATGTAGCAACTTTGGGGGAGATTCAAAGGTTACTTTTCTTTAAAAATATAATGCCATCTTGAGTTGGGAAGATCCCCCAGAAAAGGGAAAGGCTACCCACTCCAGTATTCTGGCCTGGAGAATTCCATGGACTATACAGTCCATGGGGTTGCAAAGAGTCGGACACGACTGAGAGTCTTTCACTTTCACTTGGAAGTTTCTGGGATACTGATGCTGAAGACTGTTTTGTTATGTTGTTTTGATAACACGGGTCATAAATGTGAGAGAAGTGTAAGTGGAAGAGAATTCCATAATAAATCTTGGAAAGCAGTCACAGCCCAATTTATCTTTGTTGTTCTCAAAATGGGATTTTTGAGTTTATTAAATTTAAATATTTTTCTGGTCATAAAACCAATACATATCTACTGCAGGAAGGTTTTATTTTTTAATGTTTTTTTTAAAAAAAAAAAACCTCCAAAACAAAAAACAGTTAAAACAACAAATGACCCCACCATCCAGAGAGGCAATTTGTATTTTGGTATCTAGTTCCTTTTGGAAAAGGAAATGGCAAACCACTCCAGTATTCTTGCCTGGAAAATTTCATGGACAGAGGAGCCTGGCGGGCTATGGTCCATGGGGTCACAAACAGTCAGACACGACTGAATGACTAATATGCACACTTCTAGTTAATCTTTCGTCCCAGGCACTTTTTTAAAAATAAAAATGGGACAGTACTATATATACTTTTGTATCTACGTGTTTACTGAACAATCTGATGCACCCTGTAAGTTTCTAACTTTTCATTACTTGAAATAACGTTATGGCAGATAAACTTGTTGATGAGTCATGCATGCGTTCATAGCGGTTTCTTAGGATAAACTCCTACGAGTGGAGCTGCTAGTATCCAGCACACACACAGCGTGTAGACTTTTGATCCATCTGCCAGATTGTTCTGAGGAAGGCAGCTCACCTTCCCGGAAATATTGTACCAGCCAGCTTACCTGCACCCTCACCAATACTGGGTCCTAATGCTTTTGTGTATAGAATACAAATCTGTATTTTACAAAAGCTAATTCTTTAAAGCAAGACCTATCACAGACAAATAAAAATAAGACATAGTTTCACATTTTAAGGGACTGCATTCAACGTACTGGAAATGTGAAGCTACACAAATATCTGAAACGGTACAAGAAATACTGTCTCAGGGAGAGCAGAGTACCAGGTACCAGACAGATCTTGGCAAAACAACGGGCATGGACGTTCCCAAAACATATTTTTCTGCTTTATCCCTTTGACAGGTTTTGGAACCATTTTCAAATAAAACTCCCCCTAACACCGCCCGACTGGAAGTCCTTCCTGATGCACTGTGGGTAGAGAGGACCTGAGATCTCCCAGGTAAAGCAGCTTGTGGATCTGGGAGACACATTTATATCCATCCCATCACATTTGTTTTTGGCATTTGAAGGTTGGGGGATATTTTTAATAAGCCGAAATGGAGGGAGAGATGATAGAATAATCCAGACAGGAGGAGTGAGTGAAGTTAAAAGGTTGGAAAATATAAGATGAATTAGAACGATGGCAGGTCCTCCTGGTGTGGCAGAGAAGGAAGGGAAGCAGGAATGAGGCATGAATGGCCCTGGGAGAACCAAGAGTCAGGAGGTTCACTGGGGATGCTGAGGAGGTTCTGTAGTTGTGAAAAAGTGAGAGGCGTTAAAGGTAAGGAGGCAGCTGTATGAGGGATTGCCAAGTCCAAGGTCTTGCTGATGGAGCAGATCTGAATAAAGATAGGTGAAAGGACTGCTGTATAATGAAAGGGAGCAGAGATGAGGATCTCAGCTGTCGGGAGGTCGATGCATGCATTTCCAAGTTGCCTTAGCAAGGAAGCAGGCGTATGGTGGTCAACACTTGAGACTTGGAAACTGAGCACTTGAATTAAAATCTTGGTTCTGTCGCCTACTTTGTGACCTTTGGGGAATCTGTGTCTCCGATTTCCATCTGTGAAGTGAACATAATAATAGCACCTACTTCATGGGGTTATGTTGTATTCTTCAGGGCCTTCTAGAAGAGTGAGTGACACATGGTAAGTGTACAATAAACGTTGACCATAACAGCCTTATGAAAGAAACAGGAGAATCATGGGACCTATAACCACTCATAGGGCGAATCGACGAAAAGTTGGGAGGAGAGTCACTTCAGTTTACAGCCCAGCTTGAGAGTCTCATTTACCTTAAAGCATCATAGACTATATAACCTGAACTAAAGACTAAAAATAAAAAGTCACCTCAGTGCAGTAAAAACTGAAAAAATATTGAAAAGAGTTTCATACTGCTGTTCATTAGTAATATCTTTAATTCACAGGGATACTAAGCTACACGAAAAATTCAAGTATTCACTGATGCTGTATCTTGAACATGAAGTTTACACCAAAGAGACTATGTATGCCTTATTGACATCAGCAATGGATAATCAAATGTTGTGTTTGTGAAATGTTCACATATCTTATGTTTTTGGATCACTACATAGCCAAGATTATTGATATTTTAATTATTTTGTCCATAATTTTCTGTAAAAGAACCCGTGAATGCCATAGGAACAAATTCTCTATGGAAAACAAAGACAACAGGAGATGTAAATCCAAGTACAGAAGAAGAAGAACGGGAGGAGAAAGGGTTTCCTAGAAGGCGAGGAAAAGAAAAGGGTCGGGAGCAGACGTGGGTGAGAAGAAGAGAAGAAAGAGAAATAGACAAATGAGGGGCTATAGGAAGAAAATAAGAAAAAGTTAAAATGGAACTTAAAAAGAATGTAAACATAGACATGTTGTTCCTTAATAGATTGATTCCCCAAATAGAGTCCGTGAATATAATTGAGTAAGAAGCATTCATGAGCTGTTTGCAGTTTTTGAAAAAGATTTGTTGAAATCATATGTTTACCAAAACAAGGCTGCAGAGGCTACCCAAGATGTGAAATTTCACTGGGACTGAAATCATTTTGATTCAGTGACAAAAATTATTACTTAATGTACATTATAAATTCTAACAAATAGTGGTATCTTTGAATAAAATATATGAACACTAGCTAATGATAAAGTGAGTCCTATAGACAAAAATCTTTCAAGGTCAATAGAATAATCAACAGTCAAGACCTACATCTTGAAAAAAATTAAGAAGTCCTCTTCTGAACACTTGAAAACACTATTGCAGTGGTTAAAACCCACAACTAATTTATCAGTTTCTGTTAACGTCTGTAGTTTTGGATGATTCTCCTGTGATTATCACACTATCTCTAGGAATATGTGATTGTTGACCACATTTCTGTTTTAATATTGATGTTTCCAGTACACACAAACCTCTCATTGATCTGAACATCAAAACAGATTTCCTAATTGTGTATACTACCTCTTGAATTCTGAAGATTAAGATTTAAGATTCTCCTTAAATCTCAATGATTATCTACTTCTTACAAAGATAATAATATATTTGATGTCTCTGATTCACTTCATACATTCTACCTATGTTTTGTGATTTACACTATACAGTAAATTATTCAATTATTACTGAAAAGTACATGTAATTATATCAGTATATGAATATATGATAAAATTTGTGTGAGGAGCAAATAAAAGATTGTTTTAAAATATGGATGCTTAAAAAAAAAATAAATAAAATAAAATATGGATGCTTTCTTGCCACCAAGCCTATCTTTATTTTCATGCTGCCTTCCTAGCTGTCATCTTCTGATACCCTGACTCCAGCAGCTCTTTGCTATTACAAGACCTTTAGTCCATTGACCCTGCATGTCCTCTTTTCTTCTTAGTCATCTTCGATTCTTTTCTACTTGTGTCCACATCAGCCTCTTCTGTCATTTTTCTACCCTACCTGCCCTCTTTCCCTCTCTCATATCTCAGATCTCATTTCCATGACTTCCAAACTACGAAATCATTCTTTATACTTTGCCCTAACATCCACTGTATCAGCAGATCCTATCACCTTTACTTTCAAAATATACCCAGAGTATAACCACTTTCTACCATCTCCACTGCTATCAACATCAGGAGGAAACAGAAACCCACAGAGGAAATTTTGGCAATAGGGGCTGATTTTCTTTATGCCATGGAGAGGGCAGGAGGAGAAGGGGACAACAGAGGATGAGATGGTTGGATGGCATCACTGACTCAATGGACATGGGTTTGGGTGGACTCCGGGAGTTGGTGATGGACAGGGAGGCTGGACGTGCCGTGGTTCATGGGGTCGCAAAGAGTTGGACACGATTGAGTGACTGAACTGAACTGAACTGAACTGAATGGATAGGCATCTGTTCCTGCCAAGAAAGGCTAACAAGCTGAATGCCTTGAAACAAGCTCAGAGCCATTCAAGGGGATACTGGGAAAGCCATCTTTAGGGAGGTGACTTGCAGACTGCACAATCCTAAAGCTGCTTTAGAGGGTACCAGGGTAACAGCTGGCAGCTGGGAACTAACTTGCTCACCTCATATTTCAGGAGCCCAACTCGGAAGAAACGAAAGAACAGAAGCCACTTTTCTAGTGCTCCTCCAGTGCCCTCTACAGACAGAGCTTAGCTTCATACTAGCTGTTGTTTCGTTGCTAAGTTGCATCCAGACTTTTGTGACCCAATGGACTGTAGCCTGCCAGGTTCCTCTGTCCATGGGAATTTCCAGCAAGAATATTGGAGTGGGTTGCCATTTCCTTCTCTAGAGTATCTTCCCAACCCAGGGATAGAACCTGCATATCCTGCATTGGCAGGTGGATCCTTTACCATTGAGCCACCAGGGAAGCCTAGCAAAGGAGAAATAATTCTTTTTTGCATAGCTGGCAATAAAGAATGGACTTGAACTTGAGAGCCAATAAATTGATAACTGACACGCACCTGATAAGAAGACATTTTGTAATCTCTGGGGTAATTAGGGTAATCATTTAAGGAACTAGAATGTGTAACCACAAAGGTCATAAAGGAAAAATGAAATCATTTTAAAAGTTACCTGTGAAAGAAATCAATTAAAGAAAAAATAACATAAATGGGACAATCAAAAGCAAAAATCAAGATAGTAGATTATATCAATAATTGCATTAAATGTAAATGAATTAAATGCTGTCATTAAAAGATTGACAGACTGGATTCAAAAATACACTGCTAACAAGACATATACTTAAAAGATAAGTATACTAAAAGCTTGAAAGAAAAAAACAGAAGAAATACATAACCATGAAAATTCTCATAAAAAAGATGGCGTAGGTGTCTTAACATCAGATAAGGATTAATACCTCATCATGTTACAACTTTTAGTGAATCAGGAAGCTATAAAAATTTGTATATGCACATAATAAAAGCCTCGAAATGTATAAAAGAATGACATAACTAAAAGAAGAAATACATAAATTCAACTCAAAGATAATTGAAAACACCCTTCTCAGTAAGTAAACGATAAGCCAAAAAAACACATTGAAGCCTATTCTTGTACATCTTCTCTTCAGAATTTTAAGATCAGTTTATCATGCTCCAACTTGCTTTTGAAAAAATTTACTATCGACAACTTAATTTCAACATCTGTTAAGGATCTGAGACATTCTAGTGAGGGAAGGCTGAGACCTGGCCTGATGCAGGTGGAGGTGCAGAAGAAAGGATACATGTAGATGGTGGCAGAGACATTCTGTCCTGAAGACGTCACAGTTTAAACACATAAAGATTCTGAAGGACCATTAAGTAACTAGAATTATTTTCCTTAATGCCCAAGGCTGGATACACACCTGGCCTCCTTGTTTACTGCCAGGTAATAAGTAACTTGCCAAAGAAAGGATGTGTGTTAAGACATGAAAAAAACCTGTTAATTGATGTCCCTTATTTACAAGTAAACTGTAGGCTAATAATTATACTTCTTTGAGTTATTTAACAGACCATTATAGCTTTAAGAAACTGCTGTGATTTCAACTAGAGCTGGTAACTATTTTAAAATGATTTCAGTTCTATAAATAGCCACTGAAAATGTCTTCCTTATGTAATATACATTCCAGCAAGAAGTGAAAAAGATCTAAAGAAAACAGTAATATTTTGTCAAAGGATATAAAAGAAAACTAGAACAAATGGGAAAGTATATTATTCTCCAGATGTAAATATTTTATGTTGTACAAATGTCTAAATTCAGTTAAATCCCAATAAAAATATAAAATTCATAAAGAACCCTGACAAATAAATTATTAAAATGTAAACAATGAAATAGAAAATCTTGCAAGAAATATGAATAGAAAATTTTCTAAGGATATACAAGTGGCCAATGAATGAATTAGAAGAAGCTTAAATTCATTAATAAGCTGTACCAGGATAAGCTTACAAGAAGGCTCATTTGCAAAATTAGTTAACATTTTTAAAATGACAAGAAACAAGTATCTATCAATTGTGACATCAAATGTATCAGAGTAAATCATACTAATAGTGGTTAAAAACAATGAGGTAAAGATATATAATTGATTCAGAAAGACTTATGATACAGATTTTAAAAAGAATCAACTTGCAAAGAATACAATATTATGAGTTTTACGTTAAAATAGCACTAGAGGGAATTCCCTGGTTGTCCAGGGGTTAGAACTCCATGCTTCACTGTAGTGGGTACGGGTTCGATCCCTGCTCAGGGATCAAAGTCCCACAAGTCTCATGGCCAAAAAAAATTTTCTTAAAAATAAACTACTACACATAGTAATGTGTACATGAATACGTGTGTGTGTGTGTGTGTGACTCTAATGAAGATTTGGAGAGCTTTACATCAGTCTATTAACGGAGCAGACAAGCTAGGAGAAGGCAGGTAACAGGATCCTTCATTTCTTGATTAATATACTTTCGTGTAGTTTAAATGTATTACCAAGAAAGCATCCAGTATTTATTATGTAATTAAGAAAACAACATTAGTATACATAGTATTGTAGACTCTAAGTCCACCCTCTAACTCAGTTCTACTATTTTAAATATTTTTTTCCGGTTTTATTCAATATTTCTATTTTCTTGGGTGTACATTTTTTATTTTGCTATGTGTTAAAATAATTTTATGTCTACAACATTCCATATTCTGAATGAACAAGAACTAACTCTTCTCTTGCTGAACATTATCTAATCTTATGAAGACTCTTATCCATTTTACTTTTTTCATATTTTTGGATTCTTTTCTTGGGATAGAATTATTGAAGTTGGATTACTGATTTGAAGGATATGAACAGTTTGGCTTTTGGTAGCACCTCATCAATCTTGCAGCTAAGGAACAGACCCCTACAACGTATGGACAATCTCTCATGCTATGCTTGCACTAGTTCGTTCCCCACGGAGCTCTCTAACGTTAATTCTGCACACATTACACACTTTCTTGCTTGCAAGTCTTATTATACTATTACTCGTTTTAACATCCCTTCATTTTTTCAGAAAAAGAGCAACAACAAAGAACACTTAATGTATTCTAAAGCATTAACTTAATTGTAAGAAAGAAGATAAAACTTTGCCTATCCCTCTCCCCCTATATATGATTATTTTGGTAGCTGAAACTCAAGAGTTAATTTACCCAGTATCATAGATCATATTGGGCTTTCCTGGTGGCTCAGAGGTTAAAGCGTCTGCCTGCAATGCGGGAAACCTGGGTTCGATTCCTGGGTTGGGAAGATCCCCTGGAGAAAGAAATGGCAACCCACTCCAGTATTCTTGCCTGGAGCAGCCCATGGACGGAGGAGCCTGGTGGGCTACAGTCCCCAGGGTCACAAAGAGTCGGACACGACTGACCGACTTCACTATAGACCATAGAGATTTTAAGAATATGTCTTTCCCCCCGAGGACGCAATAAATCTATGTTGATCAGAAGGCAGAAAAATGTGCCTTGAGTGGTTCCAGTTTTCCGGGCTTGGTCCTCGCCCTGCATTGCTCCTCTTCACGGGGCAGTCGAGGTGAGCCTCGGAAACGGCAATGAGCCGCGGTCACCGATAGGTGGCGGGAGAGGCGCGCGTCCAAACCCCGCGGCGCGCGAGACCGCTCTCTGCGGCCGGTGTCAGGATGCGGCCTGAGTCCTGCACGTCGCGGGCCCCGAGGTGGCTGCAGAGAAAGTCCAGCTGTCACTCTTGCCAGACTCCTCTTCCTCTGGTGTCTGTGGGAAGAGAGGGGTTCAGCGGTCCCTCAGCAGCTCGCCCTCGCCGGCCCCGGCTCCTCCGCTGAGCACCGGGCACCTGTCGCCCGGCCTCCGCGCCCCCGCCTGGCGGACTGAAGGTACGGACTCTTCACCCCAGCGCTGGCCGAAGTCAGGGGACAGGCGCAGGAGGCGAAGCTGTGCGCGAAACACGGCGCCGCCCTGTGTCGTGGGAAAACACCAGAGGCGTCCAATCCTTACAGGAGGGCCCCTGGGCGCTGAGGGCGGGGGCTGGGAGGGGTGTTCAGTTCAGTTCAGTCGCTCAGTCGTGTCCCACTCTTTGCGACCCCCAAAATCGCAGCACGCCAGGCCTCCCTGTCCATCACCATCTCCCGGAGTTCACTCAGACTCACGTCCGTCGATCGAGTCAGTGATGCCATCCAGCCATCTCATCCTCTGTCGGCCCCTTCTCCTCCTGCCCCAATCCCTCCCAGCATCAGAGTCTTTTCCAAGGAGTCAACTCTTTGCATGAGGTGGCCAAAGTACTGGAGTTTCAGCTTTAGCATCAGTCCTCCCAATGAACACCCAGGACTGATCTCCTTCAGAATGGACTGGTTGGATCTCCTTGCAGTCCAAGGGACTCTCAAGAGTCTTCTCCAACACCACAGTTCAAAAGCATCAATTCTTTGGCGCTCAGCTTTCTTCACAGTCCAACTCTCACATCCATACATGACCACTGGAAAAACCATAGCCTTGACTAGGCGGACCTTAGTCGGCAAAGTAATGTCTCTGCTTTTGAATATGCTATCTAGGTTGGTCATAACTTTCCTTCCAAGGAGTAAGCGTCTTTTAATTTCATGGCTGCAGTCACCATCTG
>SJYX01001112.1:409561-435898 GCA_006410675.1 Oreotragus oreotragus | reverse complement strand
GGCAAAGTAATGTCTCTGCTTTTGAATATGCTATCTAGGTTGGTCATAACTTTCCTTCCAAGGAGTAAGCGTCTTTTAATTTCATGGCTGCAATCAACATCTGCAGTGATTTTGGAGCCCAAAAAAGTAAAGTCAGCCACTATTTCCACTGTTTTTCCATCTATTTCCCATGAAGTGATGGGACTACAAGCCATGATCTTCGTTTGCTGAACACTGAGCTTTAAGCCAACTTTTTCACTCTCTTCTTTCACTTTCATCAAGAGGCTTTTTAGTTCCTCTTCACTTTCTGCGATAAGGATAGTGTCATCTGCATATCTGATATTATTGATATTTCTCCCAACAATATTGATTCCAGCCTGTGCTTCTTCCAGCCCTGCGTTTCTCATGATGTACTTTGCATATAAGTTAAATAAGCAGGGTGACAATATACAGCCTTGACGTACTCTTTTTCCTATTTGGAACCAGTCTGTTGTTCCATGTCCAGTTCTAACTGTTGCTTCCTGACCTGCATATGAGTTTCTCAAGAGGCAGGCAGGTCTTGTATAATGAGCATCTAATGAGACTCAAAGTCTGCTGGAAGTCAGATCTTCTGCCGTCTCGGGCCTAACAGGCCCTAACCAGTTTCTGTGGCATTCTGTTGTTCCTAATGGTTGTGTCCTTCTCTTGGCTGTGTCCTGCCACCTTCCTTCCTGTCTCACTACAGCCACGTGGCATAGAAAAACCCACCATTCCCGGGCAAATCAGAATCAACTGAGAGGATGAAACTTACAAAGTTCAATCCCCAGAGAGATGGACGGGTGAAGGGAAAGAAGACAATTCCTTTTGAAAATGTTAAAAGGCCCCTATATATGGTCAATACAAGAAGTCTAGTTGGTTTATGCAGAACTAGAGTCAGATTATAGAATGGGGTCTTTCAGCATCTGACTGTGCCTAGTTTGAGAGAAGTCAACAGCTAAGAACACCAAAACAGTGTAGAAAATGATATCAAGTTGTATTAAGCAAATAGAAATGACTGAAATTATTCCAGTGTTAGTTGTGACTTGTTCAGAGAGAAGTAAAATTTCAGACAGAAAGGAGCAGAGAAAAGTAATCGATCTAGAGAAGCATGAACCTGCCAAGCAGCCTAGACAAAGTCCAGCCTAAAATTAACGCCTCAAGACTTTTATATAATGGATGTCTTTGCTTGAATCAACTGGGAAGTCTTTGTTGGGGGGCATTTCCCAAAACTTATTCCACACTTCATCTATCCTGATTCTTGCCATTTACAGCTACCCATTGGGTCTGTTTCCTCCCATATTCTCTTTGGGGTGAAACCTATTAGTATATCCTTACTTCCTCTGACCTATCAGAAATTTCTCAACACAGAATTCTAGATGCCTCAAAGATTCTTTTCTTTCATGGAAAACAAATAAGTAGGTGATGGAAACAATCTCCAGATTATACAATGAAAATGTGCTCTTCGTCCCATTCCCATTTGTTCTTCTGTGACCATCAAATTTATGGTAATAGATATGATGGTATGCTAATGCCTTATAATACCCAGTAGAATAGCCATGAACCATATCTTAGGAACTAGGTGAACTTATTTAGTAGAATAAATGAAATAAACTGAAGGTAATTTAATAGAATAGAATGGAATAAACTGAAGATAATCAAGATACTGTAAGTGAAATTTTATTTACACAGCTACACAGAGATCATTGATAATATTACTCAAAAAGTTTCTTGAGTACAACATTGCTAATTTGGAATTCTCATACATTTAATACATTAGAAACTTATATTTTAGAAGTTTGTTTTTTAAAGATTACAGGAGCTCTGTATTGTTTTTCTGTCACTTCTAATCAGTGAGGGATTAGGAGCATAAAACAGACTCATAAAGGAGACATGCTGTATGTGATTCTGATTCAAAATTCTATACAATCCCACAGAGGCCCATGGGAAAAGCCAGCCTAGTATTCTTTCTAGCAACAGTGAGAAAGTTGGAAGAGAAAACAAAGAAGCTTCATTTAAGAATAAGACAATTTGCCAATGCTGATCCTTAGAAATTGATCTTGAAAGTTAAAACATCATTAGTGTACAACCCACCCAATAAGTATTATCTGCATAAAAACTTCTCAAAGGAAATAACATATTTTGTAAAAATGATTTTTTTAAAATAAATGCAGTATAATGTAAACGCATTTCAAATTGGTCAAATTCTTTCCATCCCAGTGCTGCCACCATGAACCAGACCACCATCTCTTAACTGGTCTCCTGCATTAATACCAATGTCGCTGCTGTTCCACCTAACTTTCCCTTTAAAATCTCCACACTGCAGTCAAAGTCATCTATTTGAAAACATCCACTATATGTTAATTGTTTAATTTTTAATGTTGTTTCAGAAAAAGATGATCTTTTTCACATNTGTCGCTGCTGTTCCACCTAACTTTCCCTTTAAAATCTCCACACTGCAGTCAAAGTCATCTATTTGAAAACATCCACTATATGTTAATTGTTTAATTTTTAATGTTGTTTCAGAAAAAGATGATCTTTTTCACATTGTTCCTTTCTACCCTCACTTATCTTGACTGCTGACTATACATCTTCTGAAAGAAGAGCAAACATCAGCTTTCGTATAACAAAGTCCAACATTCTTTCCAAGGCTGAGTAGGCTTTAGGCGGTATAGCTCCTGCTATGCTTCTCTTGAACTTCATCCCTGCCAGATCATGCTGTGGTCACACTGGCAAAGTTTCANCTGTCTCACTACAGCCACGTGGCATAGAAAAACCCACCATTCCCGGGCAAATCAGAATCAACTGAGAGGATGAAACTTACAAAGTTCAATCCCCAGAGAGATGGACGGGTGAAGGGAAAGAAGACAATTCCTTTTGAAAATGTTAAAAGGCCCCTATATATGGTCAATACAAGAAGTCTAGTTGGTTTATGCAGAACTAGAGTCAGATTATAGAATGGGGTCTTTCAGCATCTGACTGTGCCTAGTTTGAGAGAAGTCAACAGCTAAGAACACCAAAACAGTGTAGAAAATGATATCAAGTTGTATTAAGCAAATAGAAATGACTGAAATTATTCCAGTGTTAGTTGTGACTTGTTCAGAGAGAAGTAAAATTTCAGACAGAAAGGAGCAGAGAAAAGTAATCGATCTAGAGAAGCATGAACCTGCCAAGCAGCCTAGACAAAGTCCAGCCTAAAATTAACGCCTCAAGACTTTTATATAATGGATGTCTTTGCTTGAATCAACTAGAAAGTCTTTGTTGGGGGGCATTTCCCAAAACTTATTCCACACTTCATCTATCCTGATTCTTGCCATTTACAGCTACCCATTGGGTCTGTTTCCTCCCATATTCTCTTTGGGGTGAAACCTATTAGTATATCCTTACTTCCTCTGACCTATCAGAAATTTCTCAACACAGAATTCTAGATGCCTCAAAGATTCTTTTCTTTCATGGAAAACAAATAAGTAGGTGATGGAAACAATCTCCAGATTATACAATGAAAATGTGCTCTTCGTCCCATTCCCATTTGTTCTTCTGTGACCATCAAATTTATGGTAATAGATATGATGGTATGCTAATGCCTTATAATACCCAGTAGAATAGCCATGAACCATATCTTAGGAACTAGGTGAACTTATTTAGTAGAATAAATGAAATAAACTGAAGGTAATTTAATAGAATAGAATGGAATAAACTGAAGATAATCAAGATACTGTAAGTGAAATTTTATTTACACAGCTACACAGAGATCATTGATAATATTACTCAAAAAGTTTCTTGAGTACAACATTGCTAATTTGGAATTCTCATACATTTAATACATTAGAAACTTATATTTTAGAAGTTTGTTTTTTAAAGATTACAGGAGCTCTGTATTGTTTTTCTGTCACTTCTAATCAGTGAGGGATTAGGAGCATAAAACAGACTCATAAAGGAGACATGCTGTACGTGATTCTGATTCAAAATTCTATACAATCCCACAGAGGCCCATGGGAAAAGCCAGCCTAGTATTCTTTCTAGCAACAGTGAGAAAGTTGGAAGAGAAAACAAAGAAGCTTCATTTAAGAATAAGACAATTTGCCAATGCTGATCCTTAGAAATTGATCTTGAAAGTTAAAACATCATTAGTGTACAACCCACCCAATAAGTATTATCTGCATAAAAACTTCTCAAAGGAAATAACATATTTTGTAAAAATGATTTTTTTAAAATAAATGCAGTATAATGTAAACGCATTTCAAATTGGTCAAATTCTTTCCATCCCAGTGCTGCCACCATGAACCAGACCACCATCTCTTAACTGGTCTCCTGCATTAATACCAATGTCGCTGCTGTTCCACCTAACTTTCCCTTTAAAATCTCCACACTGCAGTCAAAGTCATCTATTTGAAAACATCCACTATATGTTAATTGTTTAATTTTTAATGTTGTTTCAGAAAAAGATGATCTTTTTCACATTGTTCCTTTCTACCCTCACTTATCTTGACTGCTGACTATACATCTTCTGAAAGAAGAGCAAACATCAGCTTTCGTATAACAAAGTCCAACATTCTTTCCAAGGCTGAGTAGGCTTTAGGCGGTATAGCTCCTGCTATGCTTCTCTTGAACTTCATCCCTGCCAGATCATGCTGTGGTCACACTGGCAAAGTTTCAATTTCTCAGAAGCACCAAATGCTTTCACTCATTAGGTTTCTTATTTTTGTGTTTTCATTTGCCAGGAACACTATTCTCAGTCTCTTCTATGGTTTAGAGGCTATCATCATCTTTGCTTTACAGATAATGAAACTGAAGCCAGAGAGATTAAGTCACTTGCCCAAAGGCTAATATGCAGCAAATAAGTTGCACAACTAAGATCCCAGTGATCTAACTCCAGATCTTGGTTGGGTTCTTCATCACCTTAAGACCCCTATCGTATCACCCTACTGGTCTACTTCTCAGCTTAAATACCAGGCTTTCCCTGATCCGTACTCTAAACTAAGCCTAACAACTATCCTTGTTATCTTTTATTTTTTTCCCTTATCTTCTCCATTATGTGATTTATCACAATTTCTAATTATTTGTTATGGTAACTTATTCATTTTTAAAAAAATGTTCACTAAATTAAAAGATTTCGGAGAACAAGAGCGAAATATACCCAATACATGGATTCTCCTTTTGACTTAAGCACTGGTGACAGTTTTGCTTGAAGTAGCTGAGGCCCACCGGGAGGCCTGGTGGGTGCTGGATATGCCTGTTAACTCTTGAAATAACAAAAAGTCATTTATGATATAATAACTGCTGTTTTCTGATTTTCATCCTGGCACTGTCATAACAGCTATACTACAAGGTCCTCTTTCATGCAAAAAGACTGACAACAGCAAAAACAAGAGTAGAATTTTTCAAAATATTGAAGATGAATCCGTTATCTGCTGTCTTTCTCTTTTATCTTTTTCTTTCCCAAATTCATCTGCTTCCCTCAATTTGCGTTCTTTTTCTTTTTTGTGTGTGTGCTTCTTGGCACCGTCCACCACCAGTTTCTGAAGCAGTGTTTCAGCAGAATCTTCAGGCTCAAAATATTTTGGAATGATGCTTAGAGAGGATCTGAATAGCAATCACTCTAAGTAAATTGACCTGACACTGTTGAAGGGATTCCTCGAGCAGATGACTCTCAAAAACCATCAATTAATAAAAGGCATAGAAGCATAAGCACAGAAACATAACAAGTCTGAGGTGTTATTGAAAGGAATGGAGTGGGAACATTTATCTGACTGGTCATAGCCAGAAAAAACATTCCTGAAGACTGGCCCATTTCTCCTCAGAATGTCTGAGATGAAATGGAGCATCCTTTGTTTTATATAAAGAAAATAATTCAGAAGGATGACAGTTTAGTGATACATGTCTTCATGGCCTAAAATTCAAAGCCTTTAAAAAGAGGTTAAAATTCAAGTAAAATGAAGGATAGATAATTTAAGATATCACATTTATTTTCTCTTTAGTTAATCTTTTCTCTTCTTTCAACAAGAAGATAGAGTACAAATACAAGATAGAGCATGGGTAGGGCAAAGGGGAGAAATGCAGGGGATAATTAAGTTTGTCTCTAACCTTTTCTTTATATGGGAAGAAATAACATTGAAGAGGGTAAAACGAAATCAAAATGCATTGCTTTCAGTTTAGTGTCATACTTTACTGCATATTTGAAAATATTTAAAGTTATTAGAAATCCTGATGTCAGTTTTTGTCCTAAATGAAGGTCCAAGTCAGATTGCTCTGTTGACTTTCTGGTAATTAGCAGAATGTCAAGGGTCCGTTCCTTAAGAAAGTATAGTGATTGTCTAAGAACTGACTCTTAGGAGAAATATTGGCACATTTCTAAAACTCTTTCTTCTTTCTCAGCACAATAGAATACCCATAAGTAGGCCATTACCTTATTTTGACTTCTAACCTCTCATCATTATACTTTTGTGAACATATTTGAGCATTACAAAAAGTGAGAGCGATATTTTCTCCACCAGTTTCCATCTTTCATTTAATGTGTGCATTCTTTACAAAATTCTGATGACACTTTATTTGAAGTGTTCAAACTACCAGAAAGTCCCTAGGAAGAGGGTTTGAAGTTGGCACTGGATAAAAAGACAACCTTGAACTAATTTTAAAGTTTGCAATTAGCAGAGATCACAGTGTGGCAAGTAAAAGTTTTAATGATAGACTGGCCTAGGCCTTGAGGTAAATTATGCATAATTATTCATAACTGCTATTTTTGGCTTGCCTGATTTGTCCTAGACCTCTGGCTGAGGAAACAATTTGAAATAATTAGAGTACTGGTGCATTGACAATGATGAATGAATTGAATACTTCTTTTGCCAAACATGGGTCTTGATAGGAAGCAGATAACTTTGGCAACTGTGGGATTTTGTTATTGGATCTCTGGAAGTAGAAAGTTTGTGTTTTTCCTGTATGTGTGTGTGTGTGTGTGTGATTTTTATAGGTTGTTTTTAAGTCATTCTCTAAAAACTTCAGTCATCAAGGAGCCTATGATTAAAAACAAACCAAAAACAAAGTTTTAAAAAATTATTTCTTTACAATTTCTAAAGTGTTTATTTATATCTAATTTTTGCATGCTTATTGTTGAGAGTTGGGACAATGGTAAATATAGCTTATTGTTGAGAGCTGGAAATATGGTAAATATAAAGTAAATATAATGTCACATTAATTAATAAATTCCTTTAAATTTTAATCTTATGGAAAAATTTTAGTATTTAGTATATTATACCATAATAGTACTTAAGAAAAAGATATAATGAGTTAAATACAGTGCCTTTTGAAATAGAAAAATTTTAAATAATTGATGCATAAAAATACTATGTAAGTTCTGCATATTCGCTTATGAAGTAAAAACAAAATGGATATTTGCTGTATGCTAAATTATTACCGTTAAGTAAAGACAGCTTATCTTTATATATAATGATATTCAAATGTGTGTAATAATAATTTTCAGTAATTGTAATAGATAAATGTCTTGAAATAGGAAATGCTAAGTAGTTCTGGTGCACCATCAGATGCACTAGAGAAAAATTAAAGCAAAGGAGTCTTAGAGACCTATCATTTTTATTCATTGTCCATAAATTGTACAAAGCTCCTTTCTTAATTAAGCAAATTCAGAAACACAACATATTCACATTTTTCAGTAGAATAAACACCGACAATTGTCTCTGTCAGGAGACAATTGCCTCTTCACTGGAGATTTGGACAAACAGCCAGACAATCTTTGTTTTAATGAAAAAGCCTCAGCCCATTTAGGTCACATGAAAGCAAAATTAAATTTCAGTTTTAAAAAACCATAAAGTAATTTAAAAGTATAAAAAGACTGAATATCTAAACAAACTTTGAAATCTATACTAGTTGAATTTTATCACTCTACTAATTGCACATATTATATTCTCTATTTTAAAATAGTTTCTTAAGACACTCAAGTTTGCAGTAAAAACAGTATAATTTTTACAGGTTGAAAATATGCATTTTTATATTGTACACAATACTTGCACCTTAGCTTTGCTTCTTAAATGCTAAGTCTAATCCGGTTTTATTACTTTTAACCATGGTGACATTATTTAAATGATCATGACTCTTACATATAGTATAAACTACAATCTTAAATAATCTACATGTAAAATATATCTTGTTGTTGTTCAGTCCCTACGTCATGTCTAACTCTTTGCAACCCCATGGACTGCAGTACACAAGGCTCCTCTGGCTTCCGCTGTCCCTGGAGTTAGCTCAAATTCATGCCATTGAGGCAGTGATACTATCCAACAACAACAAATTATGTCTACTTCTTTGCTTATTGTTGTAAATAATAAAACCATTCTGTGTAGCTCTTATCCCAAATGAAGAGGAAAGATGCGTATGTGTCACCATACAGTTTTTTCTGTGTATTATCAGATATCATGTGCTTTAGAATGCTGTGTCCCTGAACTTGGAAAAGCAATTTTTTTTTTGCAGTCATTGAGCTTTCCTGGTGGCTCAAACAGTAAAGAATCTGCCTGCAATAAGGGAGACTGGGTTCAATCCCTGGGTCAGGACGATTCTCTGGAGAAGGGAATGGTAATCCACTCCACCATTCTTGCCTGGAGAATTCCAAGGACGGAGGAGCCTGGCAAACTACAGTTCATGGAGTCAGAAAGAGTTGCAATGACTGAGCGACCAACATTACTGGGTCTTAAAGAAAGAGTTTTTTATTAGTCCTTTTGCCATTTTGTTCTTTAGGTTACAACCCAAATGTAATACAGCTTGTTTGACTGAGATATAAATGGCCACTTCACAGTCTTAACTTTGGTTTTTGACCCACATTTTCTGATAGAAATTGTAGTATTGAGCCTGCTTTCACTGAAGAACTTTATTAGAGTATCCTATAAAGTTACTTACTGATGGATAGAAAAATAGTCAAGTGAGTGATTTTGGAAATCAGTAACCTTTAATGTTGAGATTTATATGATCTGAAGAGACACCAGAGTATATATATCAGTATATTGATGCTGAAGCTAAAGCTCCAATACTTTGGCCACCTGATGCAAAGAACTGACTCGTTGGAAAAGACCCTGATGCTGGGAAAGNTTTGGAAATCAGTAACCTTTAATGTTGAGATTTATATGATCTGAAGAGACACCAGAGTATATATATCAGTATATTGATGCTGAAGCTAAAGCTCCAATACTTTGGCCACCTGATGCAAAGAACTGACTCGTTGGAAAAGACCCTGATGCTGGGAAAGATTGAAGGTAGGAGGAGAAGGGGACAACAGATGGTTGGATTGCATCATGGACTTGATGGACGTGAATTTGAGCGAGCTCTGGGAGCTGGTGATGGACAGGGAAGCCTGGCGTGCTGCAGTCCATGGAGTTGCAAAGAGTTGGACATAGCTGAGCAACTGACTGAATGTTGAGACTAACCTCAAAAAAGGAAGATTTCATTACAGAAGTAGAAATACTGAAGTTTAGGCATGAGGATCCTTGACTTGGCCTATCTTATTTTCTTAATAAGTAGCTTATTATATTTGATCATAATAAGGAAACTTTAAGGACACCTCACTCTGGCTCTCCATCCTGATGAAAATGAAGCAATGGTACACAGCAGTGGCGGTGTCCCACGGTCCTATGAATACAGCTTGCTGCTGCTGCTGCTAAGTCGCTTCAGTCGTGTCTGACTCTGTGCGACCCCATAGACGGTAGCCTACCAGGCTCCCCTGTCCCTGGGATTCTCCAGGCAAGAACACTGGAGTGGGTTGCCATTTCCTTCTCCAGTGCATGAAAGTGAAAGGGAAGTTCCTCAGTCGTATCTGACTCTTCGCGACCCCATGGACTGCAGCCTACCAGGCTCCTCCGCCCATGTGATTTTCCAGGCAAGAGTACTGGAGTGGGGTGCCATTTACCACATGGTAAAATGTGGCCAAGGAGCTGATGGCATGCCAACTACTGTTTTCTGCTGTTTCCTTCTCTGTCCCCCAGGACACCTCCCTCTACTAAAGATAGAGCAAGAGGATAGACAATGAGACTCTGAGGCCAAGTAGAAATAGTAAATGAATCCCTAAATCTGAATTTAAATAAAAGACTTGAAAAATAATACACAAATCCACATTGCTATTGTTATCATTGTTAATGTTACCTAGAATTAAGTTCAGTAGTTCACTTGCCTAATGCAGCATTAAAAATAAATGATGCTTACAGCATGAAAACAATTGTTTACTCTTCATAACCTTTTTTTCAAGGATTACATTCTGATATTTTTGCTCAGCTGCTTAGGGAAGTAAACCTTTTGACAGATTTGACTCTACAAAAAGGGTTCCTGTTTAGTATCACAGCATGGGCACCTATTTGCAGACTGGTACAAATTGGACTCTTCATTACATGAAGATTTTGATGCTCCAAATTTATGAATTGCTTCAAAACCTGTATAAGGAGGAAGCATTTTACCCTCTAAATTAAACTGAAATGTTATACCATTTACCTATTCCTGTTAAGTTCCTTGTGACAGGATTTTAAAAAGCATATCATATTTACGAAACCCCTTCTCTCATTGGAAGCCAGGAAGATTCAATTTCATGGCAGCAGCCCAAAATTGAATTCTATGAGAACAGTAATTTTTCAGATTGATTGACTATCACTAATCAGCACTAAAGAAAGAGCTGCTGTGTTTTTTTAAGGCAGAAGCAATGAATTTTGACATACAATGTGGCAGGTGGTGAATATGATAGTTTTTTCATGATAACATAAAATGATTTTTAATTCTGAGACATACATTGAATGAATATGGTGGGATTTAAAACTCTACCTCACATTTGTTTTATTCTAAGAAAATGGCAAATGATAACAAAACGGGCAAGAAAATGTGTTTTATAATCTATTTCCTTCACTCATTTCTTAATTGCATCATGCTACAACTTCAGGCAGGGCCTGTTTCTAAAATGGCATCATTTTTTCTTGAGATATGATTTTTCAGACTCTTCAAACATGTTTGTTAATTGGGCAGATGGTAAAGGTTCTACCTAGAGCACTGTAGAAATTCTCCCAAAAGAGAGAAATGAGGGAAGGGTAACACACAATATTAAAACCAAAGGTCCATGGTTGCACTTAAAAATAGTTTGCCACCTCTTGATCACAACAGTCATGTTTAAATGCAAGTCTCATGGAGATGTGCATGTCCTTGATAATGTTTCCCTCAGGGCACAGTGTGAGCCTGAGTGTAATCTTTCTGCAGACAGAAGCCCTCTGTTTGGGTGGAAGGCATTATGAGCAGTTTACTGTGAGATAGATTGCAATCTCTCCCATTTGCTTTTTGTTTCTTCCTCCTCCCTAACCAACTGCCCCTTCATTTCTCCTCTCCCATCATCCCCTTTAAGTTTTGAAGGCATCAATTCATGTATTTAAATGTCCTTGGAAACTGAAAGTAATCTAGAAGGTTATTAGCATATTGTTATACATGTTAATGGCCTGACACCAAGGATGGGCTTTTTTCCTTTATGTGTGTTGTTGTGAACATTACCAGCTTAAATGGGGAAAATCTTCCCCATTCAGAGTGTCACCATGGCCCTTCATTCACTTGTCAGGAGCCCATTGTGTGCCCAAACCTCGTCAGGGGCTTCTGGAGGGTTAGTGGCAGCCGCTTGCCATTGAGATCTGGGAAGAGGGCTGTTGGGGATGGGGGACAGACTGGCCTAGGCAGCCAGGTGGTGGCCAACTGGTCAGTAACTGACAGACAATTTAACCTAACCAGGCTGTACAGTCAGGCCTGTGTTACAAAAGGCCCACATGTGTCCTTAGCAAGCTTCATTAACTCTTTTGGCTAGGGCTATACTCCTCTGACATATTAATTAGTTGCAATGCTTTCTCTTATTCCAACTTAACCTTTCCATTGGACACTCAAGTGGATCCCTGGGAAGCTATTAGAATAATATGTATGCAAAATTACTGGGAAAAAATAACTGTAAGAGCAAGACAATATTCGCTACCACTAGACTGATTTTATACAGGAAAAAAAAAAAGTGTAAAAGGAAAATGTGTGCTCTTCAATATTTTACTCAGAAAGATGATCTGTTTCATATTGTTAATAAAAATAAGACATCAATTTACTACATAATTATGTGCTGATAGGTATAAAATTGACATGCTTTTTTCTGTCTTTGTAGTAAAAAGAAAGGAAAATATTATAAAACAATATTTTGAGGATTTGTAGACTGTCTTAGTGACTAGAGTAATCTGACCTTGGAATTATAAATTGATTCAAGGTTTTGAATAATTTCTACAAGTTACAAAAGTCTTAATAAAGGAAAGTTATAGAAACTGTTTTTTAAATTATAAAAAGTTTAGAGCATTCAGGATCTGTAAAAATGTTTCATATATATATAGGTAGATATAAATATATGTATAAATATATTTGTTGACAAAAAAGTGATGAGTTTTGGTGTCTGTATTTAGCCCTGGCTATTTTATATTACATACACAAGTACCATATGATGTGAACTATGATAATATAGATGCATCAGTTATTGAGTTTAATGATAGATGAACCTAATTAGTATTTTTTCTTTGTTTTGTTTATAGAACACTTCTTGGCAGAGATAGTCTTATAGATATAAATTAATTTAGAAAAGTCCACAGGCCAAAGATGCATTTTGTATCTCTGCTCTTGGTAAGCAATAAATCTTCAGTAATATAATACTTTTAACTTCTCACAGCAAATTAGTCACTTGTCAAGTCCATTGAGAGGGTAAATTCAGCCTTGTTTCATCATTTTATACCTTGTGATTTTTTTTTTAATTTAAGCAAAGTTTCATATTATAGTTAATATTCTGCAGAAAATAAAAATCAACAAAGGAACAAGTACAATGTGTTATTTGTGTACTTATTGTTAAATATATGAGTTTTCATATGTTGCTAAGCTTTGTTAAACATATGAGTTACCTGCCAAGCTATTCTATCCATGGAATTCTCCAGGCCAGAATACTGGATTATGTAGCCATTCCCTTCTCCAGGAGATCTTCCCAAACCAGGGACTGAACCCAGGTCTCCTGCATTGTAAGCAGATGGTTTACCCTCTGAGCCACCAGGGAAGTAAATTTTCATTAGCTGTGTGTTAATCACTCAGTCATGTCCGACTTTTTGTGACCCCATGGACTGTAGCCCGCCAGGCTCCTCTGTCCATGGAATTCTCCATCAAAAATCCTAGAATGGGTTGCCATTTCCTTCTCCAGGGCATATTCCCAGCCCAGGGATTGAACCCACATCTCTTATACCTCTTACACTGGCAAGCATGTTCTTTACCAGGCATGTTCTGAGCCACCAGGAATGCCCATTAGCTGTATAAAACTAGTAATTCTAAAAGTAAAATTTGTCATCCTTTTAAGCTGCATTGCTAGGGAGGGAGAAGCTATGTTCAAAACCTGGTTATGAGAACTGCCCCTGTTACTTTTCAGTCAGCATAGTTATGTTACTCCCAGCAGGAGTTAGTTACTATGACTATTATTCAGGCAGATTCTAAAATAATCATTGTCTAGGCTACTCTTGAGGTCTAAACCTAGATTATTTTTAAACTATCTGATAATTAAGTGCTTTTACAATTTAAGGAAAAACAATGTTTCCTCTCAAATATTGACTGATATTTCCTAAACAGTGTTCAGTAAAAACACCGAGTGACTTCAGAAAATGGTGGTTAGTACAGGCAGTCTGGGGGTGTCTGGTTCTCCGGTGACATCACATGTATGTTTTGAGGTGTATGTTTTGGAGGGAAAGGTTTGATACAGCAGGTAGAAACAAGAAAACATTCTCCAGTTATCACAGAGAACAAACTCAAGAAGAATATTTGTAGGAAAAAATGAGTAACAGACATGAATTATTGTCATAGTTTTCATTTCAATTTATGTTTATATTTGGTAAGTGGTCAAAAATTATGTATGCTGCTGCTGCTGCTAAGTCGCTTCAGTCGTGTCTGACTCTCTGTGACCCCATAGACGGCAGCCCACCAGGCTCCCCCGTCCCTGGGATTCTCCAGGCAAGAACACTGGAGTGAGTTGCCATTTCCTTTTCCAATGCATGAAAGTAAAAAGTGAAAGTGAAGTCGCTCAGTCGTGTCAGACTCTTCGCGACCCCATGGACTGCAGCCTACCAGTCTCCTCCGTCATGGGATTTTCCAGGCAAGAGTACTGGAGTGGGTTGACATTGCCTTCTCTGCCTTAGCCCTAGGTGTCCTCATAAATTGAAATAGCAATAAAATAAAGATGATAATATCTGTCTTTAGAGGTATGTGAGTCTTCTTCATAACTAGGAAGAACTCTGAATAGAATTGATTGAGGCAAAGATGTGGGTGTGGCTATTATGAGTAGTTCATTATTGTTTTTATTAAGAAAATGAGATTATTTGCAGCTAAATACAATGAATTATTATCAATGTGTAGATCGGATCTGTGTGTGTGTGTGTGTTCAGTTCCTCAGTTTTGTCTGACTCTTTGCGACCCCATGGACTGTAAGCCTTTCAGGCTCCTCTGTCCATGGGATGTCGCAGGCAAGAATATTGGAGTGGGTTGCCATTTCCTCCTGCAGGGGATCTACCCGGCCCAGGCTTTTAATCCATTTTCAAGCAGTATATACATATATAATTTGTTCATCATTTCAGGAAATAAAATTATGGAAAAATTGGTGAGAGTATCTTTGCACAATGTTCTCACAAGTCTGTGATTTTTCTAAGAATGCCTATCTTGAATGTAAATTAGAATCTATCGGTCCCTTTAATTTTCAAGTTATAAGGTAGCACAAATAATCTTGGAAATATTTATTTTGATGAAGTTCTTTTTTCTTAAGCATCATCAGATGAAACCATAAAACAAATATCAGAGGATGGTATCGATAGAGGTGGTAATAATTTATAAAAGCAGACAATTTGGAGAGGACTTACACTAGACAATTCAATCAAAGGCTAATAATTATAAGATTTTCTGGCCCTGCATCTTTAAAAAATCAAATCAAACTTTGTAAATCTCACAACAGCATTTGCAAAGGAAAAATAATGACAGCAGTTTGTGATCCTGGTTTTGTTGTCTCAGTTTAATTAGAGGCATATAATAATAACATTCTCTAGTGCTGCCTAATTCTTTTTCAGTTAAACCAACCTTTGAAAATCTGATGACAATAGGTTTTGTGAAGGGAAAAATAGTGATAGTATTTTTAAAATTTGACCCTGAACCTTTCACCTGAAGAAATAAACATGAATTGGTTGTATTTGGCAGTAGAATGTTGTCTTTGAAAATATGCCCTTTTTATTTGATGTGATCCAAAATAACGCTTAAACAAATTGGGTCACAAGTGCCAGCACTTGATAATTTAAAGTGTTGTAAAAATGATTGGTGTTTACAAGTACAATTTGCTCCAGGAAACTTGGCTCTCCTTTAAGTTGGAAACGTGTCAATATTTTATGATATATTTTGTACCAGTCATACTCAGCTTGCAAGATCTGTTCTAAGTACAAGCTCTAGAAGTCTGAAACTATTTAAAGTTGTGATTTACAGGTGCAGTATAGTTACTGGCCATTTATTAAAGCACAATGTTTTAAAATACTAAAACAAATGGGCAAATATTTATACATACATATGTATATGTATATATATATAGAGAGAGGCACTTATTTTGAACCATGTTGAAATATTAATTTTTAAGATCTTTTAGTAAAATAGTAAAGTTTTGTTTTCTTCTAATGGGCTTTTAAAATCATTGTTCCTAAATATTAGTTTGCAAAATTTTTCCATTTCAATATTGTATTCCTACAAATTTGTTCAAATATTTTCCTTAAAGGAAAGGCTGTTTTCTAAAAATTTCCTATGGTTTCTGAATCATGCATATGATTTTATTCTGGTTCTCTTATACACTGACATTAAAAAAAGAAGAAAGAATAGGAAAGAAGGGGAATGGAAAGAGGGAGAGAAGGAAGGANCTCTCCATACTCCCTATGCAGTTACATTATAATTTGGATAAGAGCTTCCTGGTGGCTCAGAGGTTAAACTGTCTGCCTCCAATGCAGGAGACCTGGGTTCGATCCCTGAGTCCGGAAGGTCCCCTGGAGAAGGAAACGGCAACCCACTCCGGTATTCTTGCCTGGAGAATCCCAAGGACGGAGGAGCCTGGTAGGCTTACAGTCCACGGGGTTGCAAAGAGTCGGACACGACTGAGCGACTTCACCTTACCTCACCTCACCTCACCTTGGATAAGAGCAATAATTTGTGTTTGAATAGTTATACCTGAGTAAATTTCTTTTCAGAGATAAACCTTGGAATAAACAAATACTTATTTTGCTGGGAATTAACTATTATCTTTTTCCCCTTTAATTTTCTTTGTGAAAGTGAAGTCGCTCAGTCGTGTCTGACTCTCTGTGACCCCGTGAACTGTAGCCTACCAAGCTCCTCTGTCCATGGGATTCTCCAGGCAAGAATACTGGAGTGGGTTGCCGTTTCCTTCTCCAGGGGATCTTCCCAACCCAGGGAACGAACCCAGGTTTCCCACAATAGAGGCAGACTCTTTAACCTCTAAGCCACCAGGGTAGAATGTAGTAATGTAGAATTGTAGAATGAGAGTAATAACGCGTCTCACAGAGTTGTATGTGACAGTAGTTTGTAAAACACTCTATGTGTATTAGCTGCCTTAAATATTGCTTAGACCAAATGTTATAAATGTACTTACCTATAAGTATATATATATATATATGCATAATAAAATATTTTCACTGTCAGAATTTGTTGTGTAAGTTATCTGAAATTTGTTTGAAATGTACTGTAGGAAAAATAATTGCTAAGTCACTTCAGTCGTGTCCGACTCTGTGTGACTCCATAGACGGCAGCCCACCAGGCTCCCCCGTCCCTGGGATTCTCCAGGCAAGAACACTGGAGTGGGTTGCCATTTCCTTCTCCAATGCGTGAAAGTGAAAAGTGAAAGTGAAGTCACTCAGTCATGTCCGATTCCCAGCGACCCCATGGACTGCAGCCCACCAGGCTCCTCCATCCATGGGATTTGCCAAGCAAGAGTACTGGAGTGGGGTGCCATTGCCTTCTCCAAAAAATAACTGAGGGGAATACAAATCCAAAAATGACTTTCAGAATGTGTAATTTTGGATTTGTGTGACTAATTACATACAAATTTTGTTTTTAATTGTTTAGACACTCATGCAAGCAACAAATAGACACAAAACACAGATGCAGGTATCTACACACATACACACTCAAGAGTTTTCAAGACATCGATGAATAATTAATTTACAAAATCAAAACATTTGTCTCTATGTAGCATGGACCCNTACATACAAATTTTGTTTTTAATTGTTTAGACACTCATGCAAGCAACAAATAGACACAAAACACAGATGCAGGTATCTACACACATACACACTCAAGAGTTTTCAAGACATCGATGAATAATTAATTTACAAAATCAAAACATTTGTCTCTATGTAGCATGAACCCGACTGAAGTGACTTAGCCGCAGCAGCAGCATAGCATAAAGAGCTCCTGTGTATGCATGTGTATGCATTCATGTGCCTCAGGTCTACCACTTCTCATGATCATTTGGAATTTTCCTAAATATAGGGAGGGTATTTTTCTTCTTACATCTGATTCCGTATCTTCTAACAGACATTTTTACCGCTAAGCATGTGCAGAATACTAGCCAGCTAGCTGCCAGCAATTCTCTGCAGCAGATCTGTAGCAGACACTTGTCTGGGTGTTGTGCATGCCTTGGTGTGCCCTGACAACTGAGTGCTGAAATCTCAGGGGAGCCTTCAGGACCGACTGCAAGTCTGATGCCTTGGATTGCCTGTCCGCATTTGGAACTCCAACAATAAAAAATGATTTATCTCTCATGCATCTGCCTTCTCTCTTCTGACTTGATGCTCTCTCTCCCATTGGTAAGCTTTCAGTCAGCAACTTCAAAGGCTGACACAGGCTGACAGCACACTGCAGATGGGTAGGGTTACCTTTCTCCCTCTCTACTTTGGATTTCATTTTTCCCATCATTTTTGGGAATTGTCAGTTAGG
The DNA here is from genome assembly GCA_006410675.1 of Oreotragus oreotragus. Classification (NCBI taxonomy): domain Eukaryota; kingdom Metazoa; phylum Chordata; class Mammalia; order Artiodactyla; family Bovidae; genus Oreotragus; species Oreotragus oreotragus. Next base: position 417,862 of record SJYX01001112.1, on the reverse strand, counting down.
TCTAAGACTTACTTTGTTACAAAAGAGCTTTGAAAAACCACTTGAAGTGCCAGAAAATGAAGGGGGGGAAAGCAAATATTCAAGTGTTAATTCAAATGAGTAATTCCAAATTAAATGCACTCTTTTATCACGGCACCCTGTACGTCTCCTTGTGGGTAACTTAAAGTGTGGTGGTGTTCACAACAGTCCACGTGTTCTATATTTGCATTCTGTTTTCCAGTGCTTACTTTTTTTTCTGTTTTTCCACTTTTATTTTGCTTATTAATTTTATTTTTCTCCCATTTACATATTGTGCTATTCAAAGAAATGTTACTAATTGATTAATTTGTTCTACTCAGAATTTTCCAAATAAACTTGAGGCATAAAGAAGAAAAAAATACAATTTTTAAAGATTATGAAAACAATACTCCCCCAAAGGAGCAAAAGGGTTGAAGGAAAAGCCCAGAAGTTGAACTAGATTAATATCTAAATATTTAATCAAGTATATTATATTTCTGTTTTGAATTTTACCACAATGTTGAAACCAATATTTTACCAATATCGAAACTTCATCTTGTATAGGGATGGTCTTGAAATATTGAGAACAATCATTTTATTAAACCACCTCAAAGTGTAGTTCCTTTAGCATTATGATTGATAAATTACTTTTAACAAGATGTGAACAATAATTTGAGGGCTTATAATAAAATGACATGTGTAGCCTTTTAAAATTTCAATTCATTTTAAGTTATTTATTACAATTGTAAATATGTTTTATTTCTACCTGGATGTTCCATTTTTTCATTTATAGAAAGACAGGACTAATATATATGAAAGAATGCTATTAAATAACTCATAATTTTCACATATACTATCATTGATAGGAATTATAAATTAAAACCTGTCCGTGGAGTCATATGTCTTTGCAAAGACACTCCAGTTGTTTTGAAAGGAATTCTTATTTTGAACTTTTAGGCCTTGGAAAATAATGGCTCCTGTGAATCTATTATTTATTACTTTAGATGTTATATTATCTATGAAGTTCATGGATTAGGTCTTGCTTTATTTTTTTAGATGTACTGAAAAATATATTTTAAAGATTTTTGTGTTGCATTATTATTTTAATAATATAATTTAATACTTGACATAATAATTTTAAGACTATTACATCTTAAAGGATTCACATTTTAAAAAGCATTTGAATACCTAAACTTCTATTTGCTGAGATGAATAATAATTTCATATTTAGGGATAAGAAGAATAAAGGGTGCATTTTATATTAATTGTTACTTATCAGTATCATCTGAATCTTGAGACTAAAACTTCCTCTGTATGCCTAAGGTTATAATTTTGTTGCTTTCAGTCATGGTACATCATACCATAATAAGATAGTCAATAAATGTTTGTGGTATAGAAACTATAAATGCAATGTATTACATGTGATGCTGTTCAAAAATCTAAGGCTACAAAATATAGTTTATATTCTATTATAAAATTAATTTGCATTCTCCCTTTTATTTAACCTGAAGAAAAAATGTCTTTATCCTCTATAACCTACCATTTTAGAAATGTTATTCTGATTTCTTCCAGTGTTAAGTTATTTCATATGCATTTTCATGTTTTACCAAGATCCAAACAAAAATTGTGAAATGACATTGGAAAGAGAAGTGACTTGAGAGTCTGATTAATGTGTCTCTAGCATTTTTTCCTAGTGTAATACTAATCTCTCGTCTCCATACCGCTGATCCTTCTCTCAATTATCACATTGGAGTGAGGTGCAGACAAGGTGATCAAAGAAGGGATTTTAAAGAGGTCTAATTAGAGGAAAAGGAGGAGAGCTTGAAGAATGAGTTACTGTCTGACTTTATTTCTGAAATAACAGAACACATACTCCACTCTCTAAGAAGAAAGAATCCATATGATCCATACTGAGACTCTTTATGATCTTCAGTCCAGGCTGGTCCAAGGGGAATGTAAAAGTAAAAAATTGGAGTCTTCTCTCATCTTTGTGTTGTTGTTGTTTGGATTGAAGTCACTGATGGGGTAGAGCAGCGGGACTGTGTGGTTACCGTAGTGAAGACAGCCTTTGAGCCCACGCTAGGTGTTATGTTCAAATGCTGCCAATATTTTTAAACTCTAACTCCAAAAGAGAAAAAAAAAAAAACTTCAAAAAACGTGGACAATGAAATCCTTGTCTGGCTCCTTGTTTTTCACTTTTTCCTATTAACACGTAGAGTCACAAACCCGTGTTACCAAGTCAAACACACTCACACTTGTAGATACATGTTCCCAGCAGGGTCTCATTTGTGCTTAGTGCTGCAGTTTGGTGAGAAATCCTCTCGTGTGTGTAGTTGTTTTCATTTTTGAGCTTGTCACAGCATGAAATCAGTGTCTCACTGAGACCGCTTTTTCTTTTTTTTGAATACCCTGAGACTTAGAGGCTAAGTGATTTGAATGTCTGAATAAAGGAAAATACAGCTCAAGTGTGGTTTATTTCTATCAATTCCTATTTTCAAAACTAGAAGAGTTACAGTAAAACAATGTGATATGTAGTTCAGGATGTTTGGGAAACCCTATTCTTTTTGTTTCCTTGTTTTTCTAGATCAGAGTGAATAATTTCTTCCTTTAAAAAATCTGCAAATGGATGGTAAACTAATTATAAGATATCAAAACAGCTATATCTTGAAAAAATAGTCTCAAAATTATAGCCCTCCTGCTTCCTCCATAGATCTAAACTATCAGCTAGGTCAGGTTGAATGTGAAAATGTTTTTAGGCATTGTCATTTATACAATTCCAATCCTGATATTTCCTTTCTTCTGTAAGTTTTCCATTCTACCAGGAACTGAGTCAGGATTTATTTTCTCTTGATTTTCGAAGCTGTACGCTCAATTCCCCAAAGAGAAAGATGAGGCTATACCCTTAAATTTATAATGTGTATATGAATATTTGCTGACTGGCACGCGACAGAAGCTTTGGTTAGAAAGCCAGAGCTCTATGTTGCTTTGGGTCAAATGTTGTTTTGACATTATGCTTACTTGACAGTAATCAGCATATTAAACTGAGGAGAGTTTGCTCATATATGCAAAATGCAGAGTATGAAAAGCATCAGCTTAGTAGCCTTATAGGGCCAATCAAGGTTAAAGTTTGCTTGCTTTGTGGAACAGCTGATAAAACAACTGGACTGTTTCCAAGATTCCTTGACTCCAGCTTTGTCATTTGTTTTTCTCTGTCATGATTTTTTAAGGGAGGGGAAGACTTATTTCCATGAACCTCTGAGGTGGTAAACCTGTACTTTACGTGAAAGAAAAACAATTTTTTTGCAAGTGAAATTCATATGGAAATACTTCAACAAGTTCAATTTGTGTAATTTGTTAAGACTTATTTATATAGGAGGAGCTAAAATAATTTCTATATATATATTTTTTTTTAATAAAGAAGAAAAGAGAGATTTTCTCACACTCTTGTGACCAAAATGTGGACAAATCAAGTGACTGGTTAACCACATTGAACAGAAGATTTTTCATACTCTGTGTGTGTTCTCACTCCCTCGTCATGTCTGACTCTTTGCAACCCCATGGACTGTAACCTTCCGGGCTCCTCTATCCCTGGAATTTTCCAGGCAAGAGTACTGGAGAAGGTTGCCATTTCCTATTCCAGGGGATCTTCCTAACCTAGGGATTGAACTCATGTCTGNCACTTTGAACAGAATATTTTTCATACTCTGTGTGTGTTCTCACTCCCTCGTCATGTCTGACTCTTTGCAACCCCATGGACTGTAACCTTCCGGGCTCCTCTATCCCTGGAATTTTCCAGGCAAGAGTACTGGAGAAGGTTGCCATTTCCTATTCCAGGGGATCTTCCTAACCTAGGGATTGAACTCATGTCTGTCTCTTCTATCTCCTGTGTTGTCAGGCAGATTCTTTACCACTGCACTACCTCAGATGCCCCTGCCATACTCTCTTGTTTTCATAGTTTTGAAAATACTTCTTTGTATTAAACACAAATGCTCTTATATTATAATCATGCAATTTGTGCTTGAAAGACTTGAAACAATATCCTAGTTTTGTTATCTGAACTGTTCCCTTAATCTGTCTCTCTTTGTTTATACTGCAGTTTATTCTTTTTTTGACTTTTAATGAATTTACACGTATTTGTTGGTGTCTACCTTGCCCAGAGAGTAAAGCATCTGCCTCCAGTGCGGGAGACCCAGGTTCAACCCCTGGGTTGGGAAGATCCCCTGGAGAAGGCAATGGCACCCCACTCTAGTCCTCTTGCCTAGAAAATCCCATGGAGGGAGGGGCCTGGTGGGCTGCAGTCCATGGGGTCACAAAGAGTCAGATACGACTGAACAACTTCACTTTATTTCTTTCTATAGTTCATTTTGGAGAAGGAAATGGCAACTCACTCCAGTGTTTTTGCCTGGAGAATACTGTGGACGGAGGGGCCTGGTGGGCTGCAGTCCACGGGGTCGCAAAGAGTCGGACACGACTGAGCGATTTCACTTTATTTCACTTCACCTTGTCCTCTAAATTGAAGGAAGTATTCTGAAGAACACGGATAAATTCTGAGGAGTTTACATCTAGCTTATTAAATATAACAAAGACATATTAAATAAATCAATAATATTATGCTGTCAGGATCTTTTGATTTTTACTGAAGAATTTTTTTTCTTACAGCAAAAGGTAGCAATTATAGACTATGACATATAGTTCAGCTTAATACACTGATTGAAATTTTTGAGGAGACAGACAAATGGATCTACTTGATAGGTTATCAATACTCATCTCAGAAGAGGATACAATCAGATAAACTAGAAAGAAAGAATTAAAATACAAGGTGATAGAGATAGTGGAAAGGGACCTTGAAACACTTAATACTGTGTGTTGTTTTAAGGCTGTTTGAGTTTCTAAATTTTTAGTGCCTCAGTCAATAAATATGCCTTAAATGTTGTTCTCCGGGATTATGAGCTATCAGTGCTAGTGATGTAATGTAAGAAGTACAGGGCATAAAGAAAATTCCATGTTCAAAAATTATGAACTATTTTAAGTTGATGACAGCAGGGCATTAAACTGAATGCAGACCCCTTTAAGTACAGAGGTCAGTGCAGAGGCACTGGTCACGTGTCCCAAAAGCCCGCCCTGAAAGCATGGGAGAGTGACAGGCTCCAAAGTAAGACCTGGTTTTCAATACTTTGAATTATTATTCCACGGGAAAATACTAGTACCTTCTTTAAGGGTTGCTGGGAAGATTGGTCAAATACTGAATTTACACTATTTAAGCAGACATGGGCATTTAGAGACCATTTGAAAAATGATAATTCTTATTTCTGTTCTTATGTTAGCTTTATCGCACTATAATTTTCCTCTTATTTACTGATCATAGGATCCTAAATTTCTCTTCTCTTCTACTCCTTTCCTCCACTTTTCTTTTCCATGATTTAAATCAGCTTCCCCCAACTCCTCCCTGCTTTGACTGAAAAACAAATACTGGTCTCGCGCCAGCCTTTATTTCCCATAGCAAGGGCATACTCCATGCTGGCACTTGACTGTCCCAATCACATCTCCATCCTGAGAACATTTTTTCATCAAATTCTCTTGACATCTGTGAAAGATCAGTTCAGGAATGTATAATTGCTAGTGACGCAGTCTGTGCAGAACAGAAAATAATGCTGTCCATATTAGAAAGTAGCCCAATCACTGAAGTTTGAATATATCTTTAAAATTAAGAGGTATGGATGCATTGATAGTTTAGTATAGGAAATTTTATAGTGTGAATAGATAATGACTTGACTCTCCATATAGTCTGCAAAGAATTTTACTTCAGTACTTTGAAAATATACAGTATACATTATGCTGCTGCTGCTGCTGCTAAGTCGCTTCAGTCGTGTCCGACTCTGTGTGACCCCATAAACAGCAGCCCACCAGGCTCCCCCGTCCCTAGGATTCTCCAGGCAAGAACACTGGAGTGGGTCGCCATTTCCTTCTCCAATGCATGAAAGTGAAAAGTGAAAGTGAAGTTGCTCAGTCGTGTCCGACTTTTGGCGACCACATGGACTGCAGCCCACCAAGCTCCTCCATCTATGGAATTTTCCAGGCAAGAGTAGTGAAGTGGGGTGCCATTGCCTTCTCCATACATTATGCTAGGAATAGGAAAATGCTGAAGTCTGTTGAATAACAAAAATCAGTGTATGCAGAGTACAAAATTTGAACAGGAAAAGTATGTCTTTTCAAAAAATTGCAGAGCTATTAAATTTACATGTGTGCACGTGTATAATTCTTTCGCTTCACCTGGAAATAGTATATATGTGAAAACTGAGATAACCAATACAAAATTAGCCTGTCTCTCTACTTTATGTAACAATATAAGGGAGATGAAATGTTCACTTCTTCCTAGGGAAACTTAGAAAGATCAAATCCATCTCTGTATAATGTAAAAATCCACACTTTACTGTTTTCAGGAATCACATGGTATATATTACTTTGTTTAAAGTGTTTTGAATAAAATTTATCTATGATAAATAGCTTTGTCTTTGGATTAAAATACACAAAACCTGCACTGAAACTTGTTAGAATGTCAGACATTTCTGAACCTGAAAAGAAAACTGATTACAAATGTGATTTTATTTTTAGGATTCAGAAAGATAAATCTTGAAGTCAGAGTCCCTGTATAATTTGATAAGAAGTCTAGGGGTCCCCAAGGAGGGAAGGGTCTGGAATTCTCAAAGAGGAAGAAAGGACAAACTTTTTTTCTTCTCTACATTCCTTAGGATTATATAACAACAATGTATTCTGCCTGAGGACAGTCTCTGGATTAAACCTTCTGGCTAATTTTGTTACCTTAAAATGTAAATTATGGGAGTAGGTCTGGTGAGGTCTTTACAACCTCCAGACATTTTTTGGATTCACTGGAGAGTATATAACTTCATTGCTAACTCTAACAAGGGGGTACTCTTTCTGCCCACTTCTGATGCCTATGTCAGAAGCTTTCTCTATCTCCTTTATACTTTAATAAAACTTTGTTACACATGCACAAACATAAATACATAAATAAAGCCATCTGAACTGTTTGGTGATATACCCTGATAATTAAATCAATTTATTAAATTAATAAACACAAGTTGAATGTCTCATATACTCCCCTGCTGCACATGTTCTGAGCCCTTGAGGCGGTTCATCTCATTGATAGTCTTTGCAATGGTCTGAATGTTCATGTCTCCTGAAAAAGTTGTGTGTTAAATCTGAATCCCCTATGTGATGTGATTTGGAGGTGGGCCTTTGGAAAGTAATAAAGTCATGAGGATGGAGCCTTCTTGAATGGGGTCAGTGCCCTTTTAAGTAGAGACATGAAAGAAATGACCTGTCTCTGCTGTCTGCAGTGTGAGGATATGAAACCAAGAGGGCTGTCTGTGAATCAGGAAGCAGGCCCTCACTAGACTCTGGATCTGCTTGTGCCTTGATCACCAATATCAAAGTTTCCAGAACTGTGAGAAATGAATGTTGTTGAAGGCACCAAATCTGTGGTAATTGCTTGTACAACTCAAGCTAAGTTTAAGGCATGATCCGCAAGATTTGGTCTTTCCTCAGTATCTCAACTAGGTCTTCTATTGCTCCCCCACCCATCTAATACCCAAAGATATGTTAACATTATCCTGATAACAGTGTGTATTAAACCCACAGAGCTGTAGTAGTTTACTATATTCAATATTCCACATTTCCTTCTCTATCACTTAAGTCCTTAATTATTGTCTGAATTTCTGAAATATCATATGCACATACACACATACACATACACACATTCCACGCACCAATTTTTCTCTGTGGTGATTTAATCCACTTTACCAAAAAAAAAAAAATTTGTTAAAAAAAAAACAAACATACATTCTAGTCCTCTTCTGTTATTATGATGATTTCTTTTCAAAGAATTTACGTTCTTTTTACTTTATAAGAAGAAACCTTGAATTTTTAACTCTAAACATTTTTTAGTGCTCAAGAAGTATTTGTCATTTTTTAAGAACTGGAAAATAGCTACAGATTTTTATACCAGTATCTTATTTGAAATTTCTTTGAAAAACTCTAGGCTTGTATGTAATCATGACTGAAAATGTCTAAGAGATTTTTGTGTGTATAAGAGAAAATTATTGAAATTTAAATGATTAATTAAATAACCTACATATATAAAAATGTTTTGTATGTAATTTTTATAGACATTTTCATGTGTCAGTTTTTCTTGCTGTTCTTTTTTTTTTTTCCCCCTCAGGTATTTCTCACTGTGGTTTTTTTTTTCTTTCTTTTTTTTTTTTTTTTTTTTTTATTTTTTTTTTC
>SJYX01001112.1:388786-409382 GCA_006410675.1 Oreotragus oreotragus | reverse complement strand
TTTTTTTTTTTTTGTATTTATTAATTTTTTTACATGAATTTATTTTTTTTTATTCATTTATTTTTTTACATGAATTTTTTATTTCTTGCTGTTCTTTAAAGATTTGATCTTTTGCTCTTAAAATGTTCACTGGAATCAGAGCGACGTTTGAAATTTTAAGGATGTTGCTGTGCTGTGTTCAGTCGCTCAGTCATGTTGGACTCTTTGAGATCCCCTGGACTGTAGCCCGCCAGGCTCCACTGCATATGGGGATTCTACAGGCAAGAATACTGGAGTGGGTTGCCGCACCTTCCTCCAGGGGAATCTTCCCAACCAGGGATTGAACCCAGGTTTCCCACAATATAGGTAGATTCTTTACCATCTGAACAACCAGGGAAATTTTCATCAAATGTTTCAAGGACCAAGTAGTTATAGAGATCTGTGGCAAAAAATGATAATCTTTCTTGCTCAACTTAATCTCAGATAGTTGGAAATTGACAGAACTACTTTCCCTAAAGGAGAATGTTATTTTCCTTTGCATTCAGGAAGCAAACATGAGGATAAGTATACAAAAGTAATTAAGTGGCTGGGTGATTTGTTTGAGTGACTTCACCAAAATGGAGAAGGAAATGGCATCCCAATCCAGTGTTCTTGCCTGGAGAGCCCCAGGGATTTGGGAGCCTGGTGGGCTGCCGTCTACGGGGTCGCACAGAGTCAGACATGACTGAAGCAACTTAGCAGCAGCAGCACAGTGTCAGACTTTATTTTTGGGGGCTCCAAAATCACTGCAGTGTTGATTGCAGCCATGAAATTAAAAGACGCTTACTCCTTGGAAGGAAAGTTATGACCAACCTAGACAGCATATTCAAAAGCAGAGACATTACTTTGCCAACAAAGGTCCGTCTAGTCAAGGCTATGGTTTTTCCAGTGGTCATGTATGGGTGTGCGAGTTGGACTGTGAAGAAAGCTGAGCACTGAAGAATTGATGCTTTTGAACTGTGGTGTTGGAGAAGACTCTTGAGATTCCTTCGAACTGCAAGGAGATCCAACCAGTCCATTCTAAAGATCAGTCCTGGGTGTTCTTTGGAAGGACTGATGCTGAGGCTGAATCTCCAATCCTTTGGCCACCTCATGCGAGGAGGGATTGGGGGCAGGAAGAGAAGAGGATGACAGAGGATGAGATGGCTGGATGGCATCAGCGACTCAATGCAAATGAGCTTGAGTGAACTCTGGGAGTTGGTGATGGACAGGGAGGCCTGGCATGCTGCAATTCATGGCATCGCAAAGAGTCAGACACGACTGAGCTACTGGATTGAACTGAACTGACACAGTAGTGGTACCTTAGTACACTCCAAGCCACAGGGATTTTGTGGCATCAACCATTGCACTCAATTTGTACTTAAAAGACCTCCATTCATTGGGTTGATGGTTTACATTGGCATTAATCTAAGTATATTTCAGTTGTTTTGAATTTAGTTTAGATATGCCATAAGTGATCCTACTTTCAATAATCATATGCAGAAATTACAATATAGTGGTCAGTAGACTACTAAAATAGACAAGCAGTGGAACAAGTGAACTCTTATGTTTTTCAGGAGTATAATTCAAAATATAAACACATACTAAAAAACTCTTTAAAAAGTCTTTTTAAAGCTCTTTAAAAATATTTTTCATGACACTCAAATTTTTTCATGACAGAATTCCTGGTATCCATTTTGATTGCTGTACCAAAATGAAACACTTCTTTTGAAAATGATTTTTTAAAAAAAACCATTTTTCTCCTTCTTTTTGTAACAAAAGATGTTTTGTAGCAAGATGATGATGGGGAATCAGGTGGGAAGATATGGGCCTTAGGATATTTGTATTTCCAAGAGTGGGACTACTGCATCCAGGATTAAATAATCCAAGTGCTTCCCAATTCCCAATTTTGTATTCATTACCAGCAGGGCAAAGGTATTTCCAATTTGGAAAGCATGTACTAGACCTCTATGTGCTTAAAAATAGAAGAGCCAGTTTTATTATTTGCTTTATTCCTATTTCTAGATTATTCTTCTGATATGAGCTCTGTGTTTATCTGCACATATGTGTTTTGATGACAATATATGACTTTGTATGTGGACCTATTAACAAGAGATGGCCAAGAACTTAGAAATACTAAGCTATCCTTTGATACATAATTCAAAGTAAAAAGAGTATCAGTACTATAAGATAGGTTAGCAAAGTTGTAGCTTTTTCCCCGAAAATAACATATTTTTTTTAATATATCAAACATCTTTTTTTAGATTTTCTGAGTTAGGAAAAAAAAAAACACAAACTAAAAGTTTGGTGAACTTGCAGTTTTCTAGATGACTATTGGCCTGTCTGATGGCTAGTCCAGCACTAGTAAATGAAATATGCGTTTAACTCACTGTGTATGAAGAAGTGGACTTTTGTTTGATATATATCTAGTAGATGGGAAAATAAAGCCTTCAGGGTGATTCATTAACTACCAAATGTCACACAGATATTGCTAGAAATAGACAAAATTCAGGTCTCTCAATTGTTCAGTTTCTTATCACACTCACTTCTTGCCTCCCCAGTGTTTCACTGTTGGCTAAAAGGACTAGATTTTTTACATCTTTTCTAGGGCTAAAACCTGGGAGAAATGTAGAGTAGGTGGGATTTGAAGAGTGAGTTTCTCCAGTGTGAGTCCCTCATTCTCCACCTCATGTGAGTCCTCACACTTTTCACACAGCTCTGCCCTTCTGCTCCCTGTGCTATCAGAGTGCTCTTGGTTCAGATCATCATGCTATCATGCACGTGGCAGTTTGGGGTTTATATACTATAACACTCAGGGATGCAGCCATTTGCAGTGACAGGCAGTCTGATTTAGAGGAAATAATGACTTGAGTGGAATTTCTGTTGTCTTAAGTAGTAGTTTTTTGAAAGGAAGATCACTTTCTTGTCAATTAGTCAAATTTAAAGCATATGAAAACCTGCTTATTTTGTTTGTAAGACACTTCTTTTTGTTTCTCCCTTCTTCCCTCCCTCTCTCCCTTCCTTCCTTCCTTCTTAAGGGCATGTTTCTGGAAATGAAAGCCTGAATCACAACATTGCATTTTTGATTAGCACTGTTAGTAGCTCGATCTTACTTTCATATAAACCTCTCTTGGTAGGACTTCAACTCTGTTATCATGAGATACTAATCTATCTTGACACTAGATTGTGACTTCCTCAAGGGTTTAATAACCTTTACCTTGTCTGAGAGGCCCAGGGACCTGCCTAAATAACCTTATTCATTTGTATAATGATGCAAGCTTTACCTATCAATAAATGAGCCTCCTTTAATAAAATGTAGACCAGATGGTAAGCTTACAACTCACCTACAGCTTAGTTTACATTTTCTTTAAAGAGTTTTAAAAATTATTTCTAAAGAGAAACCGCTTAAACGTATTTTCCACTGTCACAAATTCAATTATATGAAATGAGAAAAAGTCAAACTTCACATTGAGAAGTATTTTTTAATATTTTGTTNGATGGTAAGCTTACAACTCACCTACAGCTTAGTTTACATTTTCTTTAAAAAGTTTTAAAAATTATTTCTAAAGAGAAACCGCTTAAACGTATTTTCCACTGTCACAAATTCAATTATATGAAATGAGAAAAAGTCAAACTTCACATTGAGAAGTATTTTTTAATATTTTGTTAGTTGTGCTTATATAGTACTGCCAATTACATTTATTAGTCCTAAATATTAAACAGCTGGCAGAATTCCAATGTATATAAATAAGACATTTGAAACCTGGACAAGTGCCATTTTGAATACAGCCAGCTGGTGCTTTTTACAGTTTCACTCAGCCTGGGAGTACTGGCTCCACAGTACGCTCAGTGTTTAGGTGAATGACAATAGAAAATTAGGTTGTGAATAGGGAATTGTCTAGGAAATTCCACTGTGTAGAAATATAGCACTTCAAAGACTTATTAAACCAAGAAAATTATACTTTACGCACCTGTTTGTTTAATTTTTGCCTTTTTTTTTTTGTTACCTGAGCTATGTTTTAAATCTTAAATTTTCTGTGTACCCATTTTGTAGAGCTCTGAGTGATACCATGCAAAATGATTACTGCTTTGCCTTTCTCATCCAATAATACTAGATTTTTTCCACATTTATTTTAATCATGAGAGTGTCTTGAACCTAACAATAGTGTACAGTTTAGATTCTCACTTCATATGTTGAATTTACGCTTGTGGTAATACAGACTTTAAATTTTATTTCACTAATATTTTCACGTGAATGCCCTATCTTTTTTGAGTTACTATGTAGTCTTTTATCATGTTATTATATCAAATCAATGTTTTAAAATATAAATATGTAGTAGATTTACACTGAATAAAAGACACAGATAAATGCTGGCAAAATTACTTGAACATGTTAAAGTAATATTAATTAAATAAAATTATGAGTTTGGACTTATAATATTAGTACAAGTGTAAAAAGATTTCCTTGTCTTGATGGACTATGTATATTCTTAGAATTAATTGATAAATATTGTAGAAGGTGTTGATTGGTATATATTGTGTGTGTGCATTTGTATGTATATGAAAAGTCTAAACTAAGCAGCAAACACGTAACTGTAGACACTTATCTGAAATAATTGGCCATGACATAGCTCTGTGGCATCACTTAAAGGGGTGGGTTGAGGAATCTTTTGTCTTGTTAGAAAATAAATCTACTACATATTAATAAACATGAAAGTCCTTAGTACCTCAGTCTGTTTTCTTTGACAAGCTTAAATATATTTTAAATTATGTAAGAAGTATATGCTAAGTAAAAATAAATAATCTGAAGAAATACAAAATTTTAATGGGCAATATAAACAACTTACTTTATTCTAATAATATAAATGATAATAATACAAATGATCTGATGTGTGACATTTTGTTTTCAGTTGTTTTGTGATTTAATGAACTGTATTATAAAAAGAAAGGGATCATTCCTTTTCACAGTTACCCCTTTAGTACTCACATATATTTCTTCTATAAAATGTTGAAAAAAAGAATAAAATGTTGGATAAACAAATGGATGAAGCACATCCACACTGGGATAAGTCAGCTAACATCACATCCTATAATGGGCTCACCGATGACATGAAAGTGAAAGTCACTCAATCGTGTGGACTCTTTGCAACCCCATGGACTATATAGGCTGGAATACTGTACTGGGTGGCCGTTCCCTTCTCAAGGGGATCTTCCCAACACAGGGATGGAACCCAGGTATCCCGCATTGCAGGCTGATTCTTGACCAGCTGAGCCACAAGGGAAGCCCAAAAATGCTAGATGGGTTCAGTTCAATTCAGTTCAGTCGCTCAGTTGTGTCCAACCTATATAGTTCCAGAAAAATAGCTTATTGTGATCCACACAGTCAAAGGCTTTGGCATAGTCAATAAAGCAGAAATAGATGTTTTTCTGGAACTTTCTTGCTTTTTCCATGATCCAGCGGATGTTGACAATTTGATCTCTGATTCCTCTGCCTTTTCTAAAACCAGCTTGAACATCTGGAAGTTCACTGTTCACGTATTGCTGAAGCCTGGCTTGGAGAATTTTGAGCATTACTTTACTAGCATGTGAAATGAGTGCAGTTTTGTAGTAGTTTGAGCATTCTTTGGCATTGCCTTTCTTTGGGATTGGAATGAAAACTGACCTTTTCCAGTTCTCTGGCCACTGCTGGGTTTTCCAAATTTGCTGGCAACTTGAGTGCAGCACTTTCACAGCATCACCTTTCAGGATTTGAAACAGCTCAACTGGAATTCCATCACCTCCACTAGCATTGTTCGTAGTGATGCTTCCTAAGGCCCACTTGACTTCACATTCCAGGATGTCTGGCTCTAGGTGAGTGATCACACCATTATGATTATCTTTGTCGTGACGATCTTTTTTTGTACAGTTCTTTTGTGTGTTGTTGCCACCTCTTCTTCATATCTTCTGCTTCTGTTAGGTCCATACCATTTCTGTCCTTTATCGAGCCCATCTTTGCATGAAATGTTCCCTTGGTATCTCTAATTTTCTTGAAGAGATCTCTAGTCTNTGAAATTGCATCCAAGTACTGCATTTCGGACTCTTTTGTTGACCATCATGGCTACTCCATTTCTTCTGAGGGATTCCTGCCTGCAGTAGTAGATACAATGGTCATCTGAGTTAAATTCACTCATTCCAGTCCCTTTTAGTTCGCTGATTCCTAGAATGTCGACGTTCATTCTTGCCATCTCTTTTTTGACCACTTCCAATTTACCTTGATTCATGGACCTGACATTTCGGGTTCCTGTGCAATATTGCTGTATAGCATCACACCTTGCTTCTGTCACCAGTCGTATATACAACTGGTTATTGTTTTTGCTTAGGATGGATAGCCTATCCCTTCTTTAGCAGATCTTCCTGACCCAGCAGTTCAGCTGGTGTCTCTCGCATTGCAGGTGGATTCTTTACCAACTGAGCTATGAGGGAAGCCCCTTACCAATGACATGCATGCTACTAAATGTAGTGGTTCAGTCCTCAAACCTCAACTTTCTCATCTAGCAGGAACAGTTGACAAAACTTCTCATTAATTGTCTTCTTCTAGAAACTTTTTATTCATTTGGTATCAGAGCATAATTTTTGTAGCTTTTTGCTTCTTAGTCACTTTTCTTTTGACTCTTTTGCTTGATTCTCCCACTATTCCTGCTTTCTAATAAACTAAGAACTCCAGAATTCACTCTTCATATCTCATCTCTCCACGGTTATTTCCTTATCAATCTCACCATCTGTATATCACTACATCGCATCTCTGTCTCCATCGTGCTTCCAAATTCCAGACTCACAAGGACACAGGCTTATTGCTATCTTGGCTTGGATGTCTAGCATGCATTTATAACTAATATATCAAAGTACCTTCATATTTCTCCCTCAGACCTGCGCCTCCTACAGTTATTCTTCTTCTCTTGACAAATAGCTTCCTTCCTCGTATCACTCAGATCACTGCCTGTTACAGTTTGTCAGCATAGTGATTCTTGACCACTGTATCCCTTTACCATCTTTGATTTTTCATTATCTGCTCTCTTTCTGCCCCTAGAAAATAATCTCCATGGAACATGGTCTTTGCCATTCATTTTTTCCCTTACTGGCTCTATACCCAGTATTGAATAGTGTTTGGGCCCTCAATAATAGGCCCTCAATAAATACTTTTGAATTGATTGAATGTTAAACTGTAATAATTGTTTCTTTCAGGTTCCACTTAAAACAGATGCGTGTGCCTAGAGTGTAGTTGTTAAGTGGATTCCTGTCCACTTAGAAAATGTTTATAAAAGTATTTGAAAGGAATAAATTTGAGCCTTTCTCAAGAATATAAAGAGAACTAAACAAAAATAATTGATTCTACATTATGAAATAAGAAGTATACCATAGACCATAATGGATATAATGTAGGATTGCTATTAAATTCTGAACTTTTATTGCATTAGTATTAATACTCAACCTTTCATTCTAAGTATAGTATTGAAAACTGTATGCATGTGTGCTGAATTATGTCTGACTCTTTTTGATTCCATGGACTCTTGCCTGCCAGGCTCTGTCCATGGATTTTCCTGTCCATGGATTTCCCAGTAAGAATGCTAGAGTGGCTTGACATTTCCTACTCCAGGAGATCTTCCCAACCCAGGTATCAAGCCCGTGTTTCCTGCATTGGCAGGTGGATTCTTTACCATGGTACCAGTGAAAACTATACTAAGAAACATCTCTATTCTGAATAGCACATCTTTTCTTGAAAAGTCCTGATTTTCAGAGATATTCCTTTTAGTGTTCATTGTCCAAAATCAAGCTGCCAGATACAGTTGCTTTTATTCCAGAAAAAGAACCTTTGTTTTAATTTGCAATATTTTTTCCACATCAGCTGCTCCGTTTAAAAAAATCACTGTAATTACTCTATTTTTAACAATAGAATTAGAAAGAAGACATTAATTTTGTTCAATATGTTCTGCAATTTATTATTAATATGTGTCTTCTTTGTGCAATACCCCAGTTATTTTCTACCCAGATATAATAATGGAAAACAAATTTTAAACTCACCTCCTTTTATTTGGAAACATAATTTCAACATTAGGTCTGAAAACAGGTCTCTCATTGTGCAGAAACTTGGACTCTAAGATACTTCCTGTGCAACACCATTAAACATCCTCCATCTGTAGCTTTTCGAGGTTTTGCTGTTAACTGTTTCATGACTACTTAACCTAAAGGCTATATATGCTTCTTTGATATAGTTTATTTATCTTATTAAAATCAGGTCATAATTTTCTTATCTTTTTCACCCTTGCTAGAAAATGCTGACAATGGATACTTACTTTTTCTAGGATAGTTCAATTATAATAAAAGGTCTTAAATTGTTTTCATTATTCTCTTTGAAATTCTGTTTGCCAAGCATATCTATGAAAACATTTGAACCAGGAGTTTCAGAGAACAATATAATAAACCAACCCATTAACTAAGCTGCAAAAACATAGCCTTTATTTGAGCATTACACTCTAAAACTTTGCATAACTGTTATTACATGGTGTATCCTTTGCTTTCAACAACTGTTGGTGCTCAGCTGCTAAGTGGTGCGCTACTCTTTTACGACCCCGTGGACTGTAGAAAGGCATGCTCCTCTGTCCTCTGCTGTCTCCTGGAGTTTGCTCAGATTTGTGTCTGTTGAACTAGTGATGCAATCTAACCATCTTATCCCCTGCTGCCCCATTCTCCTTTTGCCTTCAGTCTTTCCCAGCATCAGGGTCTTTTCCAATGAGTTGGCTCTTCGCATCAGGTGGTCAAAGTATTGGAGCTTCAGCTTCCACAACAGTCCTTCCAATGAATATTTAAGGTTGATTTCCTTCAGGATTAACTGGTTTGGATTCCTTGCTTTCCAAGGGACTCTCAAGAGTATTCTCCAGCACCACAATTCAAGTATCAGTTCTTTGGCACTCAGCCTTCTTTATGGTCCAAGTCCTCGCATCCATGCATGACTACTGGAAAAGCCATAGCTTTGACTACACAGACCTTGTCAGCAAAGTAATGATTCTGATTTTTAATATGCTGTCTAGGTTTGTCATAGCTTTCCTTCCTTGATAGGGCTGCCAGGTTGGTGCAAAATTTATTGTGGTTTTGCTTGGTTGAACTTTGCTGTTTGAGATTCAAATACATTCTTAAATAAAAGTGGTTATCTTATACATCATTGTAATGCACAGTTCTTGCTTCATGTTCTTTTTGCTAATGACTTATTGATTGCTATTTATTTTATATTTATTTTACACTTGAAATGATGTTGGACAAAAAGCAAATTCTAGTGATTTTCTTATTTGAGTTCAGAATAGGTCATAAAGCAGTGGAGACAACTCACAGCATCAACAACACATTTGGCCCAGAAACTGCTAACAAACACACAGTTCAGTGGTGCTTCAAGAAGTTTTGCAAAGGAGATGAGAGTGTTGAAGATCAGCAGCACAGGGGCCAGCCATTGGAAGTTGACAGTGGCCCATTGAGAGGATCATTGAAGTTGATCCTCTTACAACTATATGAGAGTTGCTGAAGAACTCCACATCAACCATTCTACAGTCATTTGGCAATTGAAGTAAATTGGAAATGCTCGATAAATGGGTGTCTCATACAGTGACCACAAATGAAAAAAATCATTTTGAAGTGTCATCTTTTCTTATTCCATGCAGCAACAACAAACCATTTCTTGATCAGATTGTGACATGTGATGAAAAGTGGATTTTATATGACCATCAGCAATGGCCAGCTCAGTGGTTAGACCAAGAAGAAGCTCCATATCACTTCCTAAAACCAAACGTACACCAAAAATGTCATGGTCACTGTTTGGTGGTCTGATCCACTGCAGCTTTCTGAATCCTGGAAAAACCATTACATCTGGGAAGTATGCTCTGCAAATTGATGAGATGTACCAAAAACTGCAACACCCTGAAGCTGTCACTGGTCAGCAGAAAAGGTCCAATTCTCCATGACAACACCTGAGCACACATTGCACAACCATACTTCAAAAGTTGAACAAGTTGGGCTATGGAGTTTAGCCTCATCCACCATATTTACTGACCTCTCACCAACAGACCATCACTTCTTCGAGCATCTGGACAGCTTATTGTGGGGAAGATGCTTCCACAGTCAGTGGGAGACAGAAAGTGCTTTCCAAGAGTTCACTGAATCCTGAGTCATGGATTTTTATGCTACAGGAATAAACAAACATTTCTCATTTGGTAAAAATGTGTTGATTGCTATTGTTCCTATTTGATTAATAAAGATGTTTTTGAGCTTAATATATATAATGATTTAAAATTCACAGCCTGAAAGCATAATTACTTTTTCACTAACCTAATATCACAGACTGTCTGGCTTAAGCAACAAAAATGTATTTTCTTACAAGCTATAAGTCTTAAGATCAAGGTGTCAGAAGGGTTGGTTCTTTCCAGGACCATGAGGGAAGAATCTGTTTCAGGCTTTTCTCCCTAGCTTAAACATGGCTCTCTTTTTCCTGTGTCTTCACATAGCTTGTTGTCTATATCTGTCTATGTCCAAATATCGTATTCTTATAAGACCATCCCGGTCATGTTGGATTAGCATTTTACAACCTCATTTTAATTGAATTGTCTCTTTAAAGACTTTATCTCTGAATATGGTTACATACTGAGGTACTGGAGGTTAGGACTTCAACATATGAATTTGGGAAGTGCACAATCCAACCCATAACACATCGTTACATGCTTACTTGTTTCATTTTGGTTATTTTATTAGAAAAATAAAATATAATGTTTCTCCTTCATTGGTTGAGCAAATATGACCCTAGTTAGATATGGTGACAGATTAGGAGATAACAGTATTTAAGAAAAATTAAAGTGGAATTTATTCAGACCATTAATATACTCTCTAGCTTACAGTGATTCTCTTGAGACCTCACCATGCCCAACCAGCTTTATGCTTTATATGATCTTCCCCAGCAAGTATATAAATTTTCAAGCACTCTGCTGGATTCTTTAGCTACACAAAGAATCTGTATTCTTAGAGATCACATAAATTTACCTTCAGGGAAAATATAGCTTCTTTGGAGAAAAATACTTTTGCAAATCAGTGCAGTAAGAAGTAATATATGCAAAAGTGGAATTATTTAGAAAGTGATAGAAATGTACAGCTGAGGAATCAGTGACTCAGGTTAGCTGGGAGGGAAGAAATCTCAACAGACCAGGTGCCATATGAATTGGGACTTACAATCAAAGAGTAGCTCACTGTGCAGGCACTGGGAAGCAGCAGAGCAGGGAAAAGAGGAATTTTAATTTTTATGTGATTAGAAGAATGACATATAAGTGCCTTTTGGAATTAACTCCTCTAAATAAAAATAATAATACTAAACACTAGAAAGAAAAGTAAAACAAGCAGAGCCAAATCAATGTAGAAAAATGATTAAGAGTATTGCCTGTGACTAGAGTACCTAAATTCAAATCTCTCCATAACTTCCTAGTTTGTTGACAGGATCATACTTAATATTTAGGTTGCTTAGTGTCCTTATCTATTGTATAAGATATAGAATATCATTTACCCTATAGGTTAGTGATGAGGATTATATTAGATTATACATATCAAAACTTGGAAAGTTATCTGCTCAATGCATGATTATGTTGGGAACTAGGCAAGGCTTCGGAGAAGGCAATGGCACCCCATTCCAGTATTCGTGCCTGGAAAATCCCATGGACGGAAGAGCCTGGAAGGCTGCAGTCCATGGGATCGCTGAGGGTCAAACACGACTGAGCGACTTCACTTTCATTTTTCACTTTCATGCATTGGAGAAGGAAATGGCAACCCACTCCAGTGTTCTTGCCTGGAGAACCCCAGGGATGGGGAAGCCTGGTGGGCTGCTGTCTATGGGGTGGCACAGAGTCAGATATGACTGAAGTGACTTAACAGCAGCAGCAGCAGGCAAGCCTGATGAAAGAAGACCAAAATCCAAGGGGAGAATCCTAGGCACATTGGTCTAGAAAGCACATTATGCAATATAGTGTTCATTAACTTAGGTTGAGCCATCTATAATATTATTGGTAGATTGCTGATACTGAAAATAATATACTCTAGACTTTTCTTGGATCCAGATTTATAGGAATAAAGGGTAACTTGTCTTCAAAATAACAAGGCTGAAATTTTAAAGCAATAAATTATGATAATGAATACAAATAAATGTAAAATATCTATATATAAAATCACAACCAAATATATGTTTTTTGTGTATATACACATATCATATATAGTGTAAAGTGGTATACATTACATATAATACATATTATACATGTATAATAAAATAGAAATAAATGCTAAATGGCATTTATAACAACCAAATAGTTGTAGATTTAGGAATTATTTCTCAGTTAATCAGAGTATAAATTTGACTAGGACATTTTGTCAGAATATTTTATTTCCAGTGTACTTGTAGTGATGTAGTTAATTAATATTATGGTTAATTATCTTCAATATAATACTGTAATCCCCCTTAATCCCCCAGAAACTACATGGGTCCCATATTTTAAATAGGATCATAACATAGCAAACAAACTAGTATATGTTATCAGTTTGGGTGCCATAGAGTTCTAGATACTGAAGAATTCTGGAGGCATGAAATATTAGGAAAATAATTCTAGGAGCCTTCCAGCTGCTAAACCAGCACAAACTGCTTTGAAATATACCAGCATTAGCCACATTTGATCAGGAAAGCAGAAACTGATCATCAGTTTCTGTAAAATCAGAACCAGAATTTAGAAAATTATTTTCTACTAATTGTGTGTTGGCACATATGTTATTTATACCTAAATGTTGAATTTATCATTGAATATTCTCTAAAATATTTTGTAGACAGTTGAACTGAAATTTATTTGGATAGTGAATAGAGATATAACAAAGTTGTAGTTTATATTATTATAATAATTGAAACCACAAAATAATATATGTTGTTCAATGCCTTCTCTTTATGTGGAGCATTTATAAGATAATTTGAGATACCATAAATAAACAAATGGTCAAACTATGAGCAAAGAAAACAAGAACTCTGTAACATATAGTTGGCTATTATTTTGGGGTATAATTCTTTTAACATTCAAATTGCTTTCAAGATAATAGCTGTTTTTTCAGTTGATAGTGTAGTGGCCTTGGCATTACTGTAGTAACAATTGTTGTAACTTGATAATTTATTGTGCATAATTTAATTTGTCATTAAAAAAAGTCCTCGATCATTTTATATTAGGTCAGTTGCTTTTTCTTTGTAATATTTTTTATACAAAATACTGTTCTGAATACATACTACTTAGTTTGATAGGCTTATTCCAGTGTGTTTACTTGCTACCTAAATATTAGCTAAATAATATTGAACCATTTTTCCAAGCTCAAAATGTTTAAATTTTAATTCACCCCTAAAGTTTTATGGTTAAAACTTTATGTGTTAACACTTAATTCTGGACATGTGAATATTTAAGATCCCAACTTATTTCATTGTTTTTGATTATAATAACATTCACTTTGGGCCATGAAACTGAATACACTATGTTATAGAACAGTTATAATCATGATAATTTTCACAGTGGAATGTTTACCACTTTTGATTTGTTTACAGTTTTCTGTAAGTCAGGACTGACATAAGGTTAAGTCCATTCTCAAATATTCTCCCAGTTATGTAGATTTTCTTTAAAAATATATCAGTATTTCAGATCACGTTAAAACGTGGTATAAAGGAGATAAATTGATATGCTTAGAAAATGAAAATCTAATAAAGCAGTGAGTTTCATCTAAAAATACAACAGAAAATATAGCAATACAGGAACTTCCCTGGCAATCCAGCACTTAAGTTTCCATGTTTCCACTTTAGGGAATGTGGGTTCCAACCCTGCTTGAGACCTTAGATCCCACATGCTATTTCAAACTCATCAATCTTTGCCCATAACTGAAGGAAATTTCTAGTTAAAATTTCATATACGTAACTAGTGAACCAGAGTTCTATCCAAATTGGCATTAAGACTAGTCTTTTCTCTCTTGCAAAAAGATAGTGTGGTATATGAGTGGCAGGACTGAGAAAAGAGCAGGATCTTGTGTGGTCTGTGTTGGTCCCTAATTAGCACTGTAACATTGGACACTTGTATTTCTCCAGATGTCAGTTTCTTCACCTGTGAAGAAAGTCTCTAGGTCTCTATATGTGGTAAAATGCATTACAGCAGGCTCATTCTTTGGAGAATCGCTGAATCTTTTCTGTTCAATAATATTGTTTTGTAAAAGACTACAATTGCTACTTCAATGTATTCTCTGCTATCTGCTCCTTAATTCCAGAAAGTTTTATAAAAACCTCTGCTACTTTAAAAAAAAAAACTTTGTAAGTCACCTGAATCTTTCTGCTAACAAGTTCCTTCTTTTCAGACCATATGCTGTTTCTGTTAAGGTATTCTTCATATTAAACACAAAGTTCTTGAAATTCTCTGATCTGGTATCTCTGACTTGTTTTCTTCTTGTTCTATTTCTACCTCTGTCAATGCTCCTTTTCTAGCAGTATTTACTATACTTAACTTGAAAAACTTTTTTGATGTAGGGAACACTTCAGCATGAATGCTTTGAAAAAGCGATTTTTATATTTCCATTTCTTTCATCTGCTCATCGTTTTCTTTCTAAGCTCTAAATATAAGCATTTCAAAATACAGTTTCTAAAATTCCTTTTGTCTTATATATTTTAAAAATCATCTCAATCATTTCCAAAGATTTGATTATGCAACTCCAAAATCTGAATGTCTACTGACTTCTGGGTGACCTGCCAACTTTCACAAACTTCTTTATGTTTCTCACTGACACATCAGGCTCAGCTTATGTTAAAGACAACTGTTCCTCTTCCTCACATAACCTGTCCCACCTATGTTGCTGCCCCTCTCTGCTGATGACTTTCATTTCCAAATCATCAAAACAGATTAGTGGAAAATAGGAAAGGCTTTGGAATGGAAGAGTTCTGGCTTTGAATCGAGGTTCTACCACTTACAGCTGTGTGATTTGGGGTGAGAAGTTGAGTCTCTTCCTCAGCTTCCTTTGTCTCCTCTGTAGAATTAACTGATGATAGTACCTGCTGCACAGGGGTTTTGCAGGATAAAATGATGCATTGCTGGGAAAGCCCATTACTGTAATGGCCTCATAAAATGGTCAATATGATTATCAAATGTTAACTTGACTCAGAGTCATTATCAGGTTTTCATTATTTTCAAGGCAAATACCCATCAATTGCCAAGTCTGAGTTTTACCACCAAAATACTACTTGCCCTCGAAAATTAACCCATTCATTTACTCATTCAGCAAATGGATTATGTGGAACTGTGTTGGTGCTGGGAATCAGTAATGAGTTAACTACAATTTCTTCAGTTCATCTCCCTCCACTCCTCCTCCAACTCATCCTTAATATTGTCAAAGTAATGTCCCTAAGTCTTACATTTGTTTGAATCTCTTGAGTGATGAGAAAATCCTGTTACATTCCATACTATCCACACAACCATTGTCCACTCCTCCTCTAATTCTCTGCTATTCTCTTCATAGAAACCAGAGTGATCCCATGGAGAGGCCGAGTCTTCTTAGTCCTCTGCTCAGAGCCCAGGACTGGACTTAACTCCACCAGTTCTTCCCCCATGGGCTTCCCAGCTGGCTGAGTGTTAAAGAACATGCCTGCCAGTGCAGGAGACAGACAGAGGAGATGCGGGTTCAGTCCCTGGGTGGGGAAGATCCCCTGGAGAAGAAAATGGCAACCGCACTCCAGTCCCTTGTGGTTCAGCTGGAAAAGAATCTGCCTGCAATTTGGGAGACCTTGGTTTGATCTCTAGGTTGGGATGATCCCCTGGAGAAGAGAAAGGCTATCCACTCCAGTATTCTGGCCTGGATAATTCCATGGACTGTGTAGTCCATGGGGTTGCAAAGAGTCAGACACGACTGAGTGACTTTCACTTTCACTTTCCAGTATTCTCACCTGGGAAATTTCATGGACAGAGAAGCCTGGTGGGCTACAGTCCTTGGGGCTGCAAAGAGTTGGACAGGACTGAAGCAACTTCACAGGCACTAGAATGTAAGCTTCCTGAGGAGACAGATTTCTGTTTATTCATTGCACTTTATTGCAATGAATAGAGTCTAAATATTGAGAGTGCCTAAACAGAGTCTCTAACAGAGGAAATAGAGTCCTGGTACATAACAGGTGTCTAATATGAGTCAAATAATCAAAGAAAGACTAGCTCCATCTTTCACTTTAGCTGCTTCATGATACCTAAACTCTGTTGCTGTTTTTGTGTTTCTATGTCTTTTTACACATTGCTTCCCCTGCCCAGAATGTGTTATTTTTCCTCTTTCTAACCATCATCACCCATTCTCACTAGTCAAAATCCCACTTACATTTAAGTTTCTCACCTCTATGCCAGCTCCTGGCTTCTGTTCTCTTTCTCTGATATCACGTCAGCTGGTGCCATTCTTTGAGTGTGTGTATGTATTGCGGTCTCCACCCTTCTCCAAAGTTCTGCACTCCACCTATCATCAAACCCTTTGGCTGTTCCACCAAAAGAGTTCCAGAATCTGTTCTCCCCTCTTTTACCGATAATGTCCTATCCTCTGTCACTGTAATAACCTCCTAATGATCTCACATCATAGGTCTTTGATCTTTATAATGTATTTTTCACACAGTAGGCCTATATGTGTCAAATCGTGTCACTCCTCTGTCCAGACCTTATACTGAGTTCCTTCTCGTCTGACAATAAAATCCAAAGTCTCTCACATGGCCAACATGGACCAGCTTGATTTTGTAGTCAACTTCCTCTCAGGGCTAAGGTTTCGCCACTTCACTCCTGGATCACTCTGTTTTAGTCACAGTGGCCTCCTTGCCAAGCTTTAATTATGCCACCACCCTCAATCTCACAGTTCACATTCTTTCTGTTCTCTCAGTCTGCGATGCTATACCCACGAGTATTCTCTATGCCAGGTTACTCATTTCAAACAAGTGGCTACAAAAGTGAGAACTTATCCCTGGTTACCCTATTGAAATGTCATTTCATCAAGCCACCTATAATCCTCCAATCTGTCTTTGTTTTTCTTTATAATAATTATCATCAGCTTACCTTTCATGTGTCTGTGTGATTATTTACTCTGCTTTCTTTCAAGGACAGCATAAGCTCCTTTAAAACACTGATGACTTTACTGTTATTCTTCCCATGGAGAAAGTGGTCCCCAGGAAATAGAAGAGGGCCTGGCTCTCGGTGGATTTCTGTTGAATAAGTGAATGACTGTCTAACATTAAGCTTGCTGCTGCTGCTGCTGCTGCTGCTGCTGCTAAGTTGTGTCTGTGCGACCCCATAGACGGCAGCCCACCAGGCCCCCTTGTCCCTGGGATTCTCCAGGCAGCAACACTGGAGTGGGTTCCCATTTCCTTCTCCAGTGCGTGAAAATGAAAAGTGAAAGTGAAGTCGCTCAGTCGTGTCCGACCCTCAGCGACCCCATAGACTGCAGCCCACCAGGCTCCTCCGTCCATGGGATTTTCCAGGCAAGAGTACTGGAGTGGGGTGCCATTGCCTTCTCCGAACATTAAGCTTACACAAACATATTTCCATTCTTATGATTAAGATTTATCAAGGTCAGGAAACCATGACTTCTGCACCATTATCATAATGGTAGTACTAGAAAACAAGTTTATAACATGTAAGTGCTTAATAAATATTTGTTTTACTTAGCAGGTGACAACTATGTAAGTACTTATTAACTGCCAATAGGATCTGTTAAGAAACTAAGCAATACTGTAAGAAAGGTATTCCATGGGATTTTCCAGGCAAGAGTACTGGAGTGGGGTGCCATTGCCTTCTCCGAACATTAAGCTTACACAAACATATTTCCATTCTTATGATTAAGATTTATCAAGGTCAGGAAACCATGACTTCTGCACCATTATCATAATGGTAGTACTAGAAAACAAGTTTATAACATGTAAGTGCTTAATAAATATTTGTTTTACTTAGCAGGTGACAACTATGTAAGTACTTATTAACTGCCAATAGGATCTGTTAAGAAACTAAGCAATACTGTAAGAAAGGTACTATTATCATTTCAATTTAGACATGACATAACTGAGACTTAACACAGTCACCAGTATGAACGAAAAGCATAATATGATAATAATACATATTTTTATTTTATTAAAATATGTCTCTTAATATACAGATAGATCATATACTTTCCATTTAAAAAAATAGTGACAGGAATTGAAGTCAATTGTCTAAAAATGTTACAGAACTATAGTACCTAAGAAAGTGTGGAATAATATTGGCAAAACTTTACTCCACATGGAATAGCATATTCATCATAGATAATAGACAGCAGGCTCATTTACAATAGAGTCAGTTGACTTTTGTCATTAATTATATTTATTGAATTTCGAAAGAGTAAAACAAATTACACTTGTCAGAAACTGTGGTGACCTTAAATAAATTTGAAAAAATCTCTAAACTAGTGAAATAAGAATAGAAAATAGATAAATCTTGAATTTAAAATACACTTCTATTATTTTATAAGAAAAATCCATGTATCCCAATGACATTTTTTGTTAACTTTAGCAGAATAATAATATTTGTTTACTGCTTCCCAAGTGCCATGCACTGTTACAGTTNTT
The DNA here is from genome assembly GCA_006410675.1 of Oreotragus oreotragus. NCBI lineage: Eukaryota > Metazoa > Chordata > Mammalia > Artiodactyla > Bovidae > Oreotragus > Oreotragus oreotragus. Next base: position 390,718 of record SJYX01001112.1, on the reverse strand, counting down.
TGAAAAAATCTCTAAACTAGTGAAATAAGAATAGAAAATAGATAAATCTTGAATTTAAAATACACTTCTATTATTTTATAAGAAAAATCCATGTATCCCAATGACATTTTTTGTTAACTTTAGCAGAATAATAATATTTGTTTACTGCTTCCCAAGTGCCATGCACTGTTACAGTTGTTTTAAAATGGATAGTCTACTTTCTTCACATATCTAGAAAGAGTTTACTATGATTTTTTGCATCTTAGAGTTGTGTGAATTTAATCATATGCTCTTAAACCTCCTATTCTAGTAGGCTTCAAACCTAGGGTCTGCCTGTATCTAGAGCTTAGACATTAAGATAGCTGGCCTTCCTAAGATAGTAAATGGATAAATGATTAAAAATGTTCCTATGAAACAGGGTTGCCACCCGACACCCAAAGATGTCTCTGCAGCTTTAAAATTGTTGCTATAAAGCAGGTTACATTTCAGAAACTGCTTTCAGAATTACACATATTGTGTTAAAAAATAAACAGTTATCTGAAAATGTGTAAAATTTAGCATATGTTCCACAGTGACACGAGTTAATTTCATTTCCGTCACTGTGAGTGCTCCACAGGTATATCATAAATTGCTATGAATTAGCGTGTCTGTGACCCATTATCATAGCAGGAAATTACATGAATCTCACAACTGGTATGAAATGTACTGCTGTCACTGCTATGCATTAATTTCTAAGTAGTTGGCCGTTTGTAATAATTCTGTAAATGTCCATTTTAATGCAGTTTTCAGTCTAGACAAGTTAAGCCAATGTGCATGGAATTTTACCCCACGTTTTCAAGCAGTTATACTGAATTCTAAAATTACCTTTTTATTGGGCAATTTCATATTAAATATGTTTCCAAGAATTGGAAACATGATAGTCTCATTCTTTTACTCCCTGACGTTAAAGGAGAATTTAAACTATGAAAAGTGTAGTTATTTGACTATATAGCAACAGAAAGAGTGAAAATTTTCTGATAAATATAAACAATTTCCCCCAACCTTATGGAATAGATAAATAGTTAATTGATGATTTTAAACTATTTTGGCTTTCTCTTTATGAAAGTAGTTTTCAAATTAATGGTAAAGTTTTTCATGGTTATACTTCTAAAAATAACATTTTGCAGTTGTTCTTTTACATTATAAATAGAAATATTTCACCATTAAAATCAAACCTCTACAGTGAAAATTTTACTTTTCCTGTCTTTCATTACATTGATACTTTTCCCCTCACAGGAAAAGTAAATCCAAATAGCAGGTTTAATTGAAAACTTTTGACAATGAAGAATGTAGATATGACCTTCCCATGGTATATTTTATAATTTAATGTATTATATCTTTTGCAAGCTCATTCTTCTGACTAGATATTCACTTTTTGATAGATCTTTAAGCATTTTGCATTATTTTGGAAAGTTTTTTTCCTTGCCACCCACCATCTCACAAACTTTAAGATTGTTTTTCATCTTTCAAAAAATTTTCATCATACATTCCAAAATCTTTATTATAAATTTATAACACACATTTTGTAGAAATTCATTTCCTGATTCTTTTTTTTATTTTTATTTTTACAATACTCTTATAGACATGGTATGTGTCTTATATTAAATTGGTTAAGGTCACTCTTTAACACATAGTTAACCAGAGTATTTATTTATTTTTTTTAGTTTTATTTTATTTTATTTTTATCTATTTATTTATTTATTATTTTTTAGAGCTTCCATTTTACTTTATTTTACTTTACAGTACTCTCCCTTCTGCACCCCAAAGCATACTTCTATGCTTTGTTAGTTATGTGAGTTTAACATTTAGCTCATCACGTGATATCTAATTTTAGTAAATCTTTATGAGGTATTTAGTTTTAGGCACAGAGCGAAATGGTTGGGGGGCTTCCCTTGTGGCTCAGCTAGTAAAGAA
>SJYX01001112.1:359908-382236 GCA_006410675.1 Oreotragus oreotragus | reverse complement strand
AAAAAAAAAAAAAAAAACAAAGAAGTCTTGGAAGCTGATAGTGGAATATACTGCCAGGTGAAGTTGAGGGCAAAAGTTGTCCAAAGGACATAGAACATTGGTTCCCAACCTTAGGGAGTCACCTCCTCACATCCGAATATCCTAGGTAATGTAAAATGAAATATTTTGGATAGACACCTATGAAGTAGTATTTTTAAAAAGGTCTCTGGTTAATGCTTAGCCAAAAATAAGAACCTTTGATGTAAGGAAATTAGACAGACTGTAGTCAGAAATATGAGATGTTTTTCCACAGATGCAAAGATGTGGCAACAGCCCTGAGATCTCAGTACTGTACCATTAAAGCAGCCCCAACATGGGGGAGAATCACGAAAATCAAAGGCCTAGAATGGTGAAGCTGAGGCTGCGCTTGCTCTCGCCTCAGGCTGAGAAGTCCTGAGGCTGAAGATGGAAGTATATGTGGCTGTAAAGTGCTGGGTAAAGACAGACTCCAAAGTAGGCACTGACGGGGACTCAAGCACCCCTGCGCCTGCTCAGACCTTCAGAAGACATTGCCTTGAAGAGCCAGCATCTTGCTCTAACTGCAGAGCGTACCAGGCCTACCCAACACCCACACAGAGATGATCCATTTTCCTGGTCCTGACTCTTTCTCTTATCCTCTGACGTCAGTTCAGTCACTCACTTATGTCTGACTCTTTGTGACCCCATGGAGTGCAGCATGCCAGGCTTCCCTGTCCATCACCAAATCCCAGAGCTTGCTCAAACTCATGCCCATCCAGTTGGTGATGCCATCCAACCCTCTTGTCCTCTGCTGTTCCCTTCTCCTCCTGCCCTCAATCCTTCCCAGCACCAGGGTCTTTTCCAATCAGTCCGTTCTTCACATCAGGCAGCCAAAGTATTGGAGTTTCAGCTTTAGCATCAGTCCTTCCAACGAATATTTAGGACTGATTTCCTTTAGGATAGACTGGTTGGATCTCCTTGCAGTCCAAGGGACTCTCAAGAGTCTTCTCCAACACCACAGTTCAAAAGCATCAGTTATGCTGCTCTTGGCTTTCTTTATGGTCCAACTCTCTCATCCACACATGACTACTGGAAAAACCACAGCTTTGACTGGGTGGACCTTTGTCAGCAGAGTAATATCTCTGCTTTTTAATATGGCTTTCCTCAATAATAATCTCTGGTCTTTCTTTCCTTTCCTGGTTTTCCATCTCTTTTCTGTATACTGTACCAAACTGAGACATTGTCCTCTCTGTTTTCAACAAGATATTTGTAATACCATTATCAAATTTCTGCTAACCACTTAGGAGTTAAAGGTGGGTGGGAGGATGGATAGTAGTCATTATTATTAAGATTACTGGACATGCCATCTCAGGCATGTACCTTCTGGGCATCATTATCTTTAGACTTTGGCCTTCATCTTGCTGATGCTGAATTTTCAGTATCAAATCCCCATCTTCTCGCTCCTCAGTCCTCTGGTTATAAATGTATTTCTCTGGTTTGACCCCAAATCATCACCAACAAAGTCCCTCAAACCCCCAAATTCTGTTTCTCACTTGTCTCAACTATTTTATTTTACTGTACCTTTTAATATAATATTATTACAGGTGTGTGTGTGTGTGTGTGTATACTTTTGAGGCCTATTGGCTAAGAAAATTCTATGTAATAATAGATGGAAATATAGTGAGTTTGTTACATACATCTGAGTCTGACACTTGCCAGTAATATCTTCCTGTAAGTGATTATGTCTTGCCGAGCTTATGCTGATGTGTGATAAGTGTTCAAATATTTCTAGGATGAACACTGAGTTTTGAAACAGCTATGATATGTGCAAAGGGACATACATGTAAGAGTAGAAAGAGGAGAGGAGAAAGAATGACACGAATCAACTTCAATATCACTTACAGCTGTTGAGAGGGCTTCCCTGCTAGCTCAGTTGGTAAAGAATCCGCCTGCAATCTGGGAGACCTGGTTCGATCTCTGCATTGGGAAGATCCCCTGGAGAAGGGAACAGCTACCCACTCCAGTATTCTGGCCTGGAGAATTCCATGGATAGTCCATAGGGTTGCAAAGAGTAATGAACACTGCGCTTTGAAACAGCTATGATATGTTCAAAGGGAAAAACCTGTAAGAGTAGAAACAGGAGAGGAGAAAGAATGACATGAATCAACTTTATTATCACTTACAGTTATTAAGAGGACTTCCTTGGTGGCTTAGAGAGTAAAGCATCTGCCTGCAATGCAGGAGACCTGGGTTCAATCCCTGGGTCGGAAAGATCCCCTGGAGAAGGAAATGGCAACTGACTCCAGTACTCTTGCCTGGAAAATTCCATGGACGGAGGAGCCTTGTAGGCTACAGTCCATGGGACCACAAAGAGTTGGACACGACTGAGTGACTTCACTTTCACTTTTCACTTTCACTTTCCAAGTTATTAAGGGCAGCATTAGTCACATTAGCATTTTCTAAAGTGCAGAACTATGTGCTTCTTATTCACCATTAAAATATAAATGTAGTATTACAAACATAACAATATTGATATCATTTTCTTTTTCAATATCATCTGCAAATTTCTAAGAAATGATTTAAACCATATAAAGTAAATCATGAAGTTGTTTCTCATTTTCTAAATATTTAAGTTAGCCTATGCACTAACTGTATCGCAGGTTCTCCCTCCTTTAAAGAAAATGTAAACACTTCCTCCTACTCTCTATTAGCAAGTAGCAAAAAATGTATCCAAGAGAGTAATTAATGTTAACAATGAGTATAAATCCTTTATTACTATAATTGAGGTTCATTAGAATGAGAGTTATTAGGTTAAATGCTGATTAACTGTTAAAAATATGTTTTCCCTCAAAATATATATTTGACTCACTGACAAGAAGCTGTGCTATCTAAAAAATATAAATTGAATCACATCTTACACTGTATTTTGTTGATAAGGAGGCTCATGGTGCTAATGTTACAGGGAATAGAATTCTGAATCATCCTTCTAGGGAAAAGAAGTCTGGGCAAGTATTTTTCTTACAGTTGTAATAATCTGGAAAAAGAAGAAAAAAAAAAAACAAGAAATTCAACTCTGGTCTCTGTGGTCTAATGATAAAAGTTTATATAGTAAGAATCTGGGAGCCAGGCTGTTCCTGGAATTATCAATTTTGAAGAATTTGAGCTTTAGAAAGAATTTGTGTTCTTACTAGTCACTAGTTCTGTGTCTCTGTTATTAGCTCTGTTCTTACTAGTTCTGTGTCCCTTTCTGCTGGACAGTGGTACTGCTGGACACCCCTTGAAGAGATTCTTCCTTAGGATTAGAAAAATGAAGCAATAAATGCTGTGTACCTCCCAATTTTATATGTCACTAATTCTAATTCACCCATTTTCTTTGTTCACATTGGCCTTGGCACAATGACTATGATAGTATATTATCTCTAATAATTTATGAATGTACACATTAGTTCTTAGAGTATGAAGATTGGATAAATATGAGTATTATTTTAATTTATAAAATGTAAGAATTACAACAGCACTTTAATGATTTCTGTTGCTGCTGTTGCAAAACTATTTTTTTAGGAATTTTGTTTCCATTCTCGAGTCCTCAGCAATTTCCTAGGTGGCTCAGTGATAAAGAATCTGCCTACCAAGCAGCAGACGTGGGTTTGATCCCTGGATCCGGAAGATCCCCTGGAGGAAGTAATGGCCACCCACTCCAGTATTATTACTTGAGAAATCCCATGGACAGGGAGTCTTGGTGGCTACATACAGTCTATGGGGTCGCAAAGGGACAGGACTGAACAACTAAACACGTCTTCAGCAGGCGCTAGAGTTAGAGATCTGCTGTTTTTTTGCAAATGGTCTGAGATGGCAAGTCACCATCACTTACAGGCAATTTGATTTTCATTACAAATTAATGAAGTGATAATTGCTCTCTGCAACCTTTTTATGCACAGAGCATGCTGTTGCTGTTTGGATTATCTTCTTGCAATTTGTACCTCTTCATTCAAGGGCTTGTGATAGCTTGCCAAATTAGCATTCAAAGGAAAATGTTAGACTACATTGATATCTCCATAATTAAAATCATATTTTACATCAAATTGTGAAAATCTTTACATGGTATCATTTCTGTGTCATTTCTGTTTGGTGTCTAACAAAATGCTGTCCAGAGCAGGAGAAAATTGCAACTGATTCATCAAATAACAAACTTATCTATTCTGATAAGAAAGTTCTGACCTAAAACTTCTGAAATCAGTTGGCTAATTTTTAAATAGGCCTATCATCTAACGTTCAGTAAAGTGCCCACAGAAAGCATTTATTCTCTGGAGTTTTTGTTAGCTCTATACTTTACAGTGCCATCATAGAATCAATGTAATATTAATAAAGATGCAACATAATAATACTATTTAACATTACAATTTTTTTGAGCTTCAACTCAGTTCACAGGTTTTAAATTTTCTGATATTAAAGTTATACATTAATTTTGGTTTTGAATATGACTTTACTTTTATAGGCACCTCAGTGTAAAATCCTCAGAAATGAGACTCTCATATAGACTTTTGTTCTTAAAAGCTGTCCATGTAATATTATAGAGTGGTTGTTTGAAAATGATAAATTGGTGATTATTAAAAATACATTAAGAGTATTTTCTTGTATATTATTCTAGGGTTTTCTAAAATAACAAAATGGGTTCCTCTGTTGGATGTTAGGCATGACAATAAAGACAAGCCAATTTTGCCTCCAGAAAATGAATGCTTCTCAAATATTCCAGACCCTGAATGATCCAAGTTACTGAAATAAGTAGTGCTGTTTAATTATTTGCTTTTGGTTTATTCTTAGATTGGTAGGAGAGCTAAGGAGACTAAAGAGTTTTAAAACTGTGTTTCTCACATTGGTAGTGGGGCAAGGTGCAGCTTGGATTTGATAATTCAAACACTCTAATGTAAATAATTACTTTTTTGGCTAATGAGGTTCAAAGGCCAGATAAATGCCATATTTCTTTACTTTTGGTTACTGTGATTTTAAAAAATAGCATTTTTATCTCACTTTGTAACTGGAAGTTGTAGATTGGAATTCCTATGTATATTTAATAAATATAAGTAGAAAATACATTAAAATATTTTAAATGCCATTTATTTAGTTAAAAAATATTTAAAACTTATTCCTTACGAAAATAAGTAAATCTCTTAATGTGTTTAGGAACACATTTATAATGGGCATCACAAGGATTTCATTTATTTATTTACAAAGTTAAAATATATTCTCTAATAGGAACTTTATTATTTCCTTGAATTATTACTAAATATATTATCAAAAATATAATTATATGCATTGTATTCATCTTTTATTCCCAAAAAGTGAAGTTGTGTGCTAAATATTATAAAGGATATAAAGAGCTCTAAAATCTAACAAATGTATTTGAAACAATGTTAAACGAATCTGATGATGTATCATGAATTAAATCTAAAACTGAAAAAGATATTTAATAAGCGTTATATGAAACAGAAAGTGTCTTAAGTACATTAAGGTTATGGGAGGCATCACAGAGAAATGAGCAAAGACCAATGCTCTTTTTTTATACCATAACAAAAGAAGATCCAACATTTCTTTTGAAAACACAAAAAAGAGTTCACAGAGACAAGAACAGTATGTGCATAAGTGAAACTTATAATTCGCTAATCTCAATTCAAACTTTTAGAAAAAAATAAATGTAAGTTGGGAATAGCTTTTGGAAAAGCACAAATGCCACTGAAGAGTTTGACGTTCTTACATGAGTAATGGGGAGCCATAGATTAGAACTCTAATATGACATGGAAAATGATGTATTTTCCTGGCAGCAATAAGATAACTAAGCATGGTATAAACAGAGTGTAGAGACAAGCATAACAGTTAAATAGGATAATAGTTTTAGAATCATAAATATCAAAACAATGTGATGCTAACTTGAAAGCTTCTCAAAACCTGTATAAGGATCAAAGAAGCAGTGCTTAACTTTTCTAAAAAGTCTTGAAACTTTTTGAGTGTATTTACAATGAAAAAAAAGGTTTATTACCTTCACAGCCCAAACTGCTATAACAACAACTTTTAACAACAACTTAAGTAGCCATGTATTTCTTGCATGTGGAAAATTTAATGTGGATAAAAGATATTAAGAATTGAAATGTTCACTGTACTTAAATCTTCTGTTCTACATGTATAACTATTTGTTGGATTTTGGGGAGATGGGAAGGAGACATGTTCACGTTTTTACTTCAGAAATTCAAAGTTCTCCATCATATATCTCTTGAAATGACCAAGTATGTTAATAATGTCATGCATAAAGATACCTGGTAATGAAATAGTTTAGATTCACTTTCTTTGTTATATACTGATTTTACCCAAGTCTGGCCCAAATTGGGGAAAGTTTAATAAAGAGAAGTGCTAGGCAGTGATATTTTTTTTTCTTTTTAAATAGCAAACCAAAAAAAAAAAAATCCGCTAAAATATACAACAAAATATTTTTTATCATGTTATTAGAGATGACTGATTTAACATTTTTATCCTAGGATGTTTGTCTAGGTCCAATCAATTGCTAAGCAACTTCTTCCTGAATANCAAAAAAAAAAAAATCCGCTAAAATATACAACAAAATATTTTTTATCATGTTATTAGAGATGACTGATTTAACATTTTTATCCTAGGATGTTTGTCTAGGTCCAATCAATTGCTAAGCAACTTCTTCCTGAATATCACACAAACTCCAATAAAATTCAAATGTGTTCATCAAAATTTTGAATTATTTTGTGTCAAAGAACTCAGGGAACCTTGTAAATAATAAAAACTGCAAACAAGAATGTTACAAAGTTGCTGCGCATCTTGACCTTTAATGAGCAACAGTGAAGTTTCTGCTTGTTTTGTATTTCCTGTGATGCCATTAACATCTTCATCTTGTATTCACAATTAGTCATCATGCTTAACTCATTAATTCTGCCTTTCTTTTTTTCTTCTTTCATTTTTCAAGTGGGAAGAGATCAGTGGTGTTGATGAACATTACACGCCCATCCGGACTTACCAGGTGTGCAATGTCATGGATCATAGTCAAAATAATTGGCTGAGGACAAACTGGATCCCCAGGAACTCAGCTCAGAAGATCTATGTGGAGCTAAAGTTCACTCTCCGGGACTGCAATAGCATTCCATTGGTTTTGGGAACTTGCAAGGAGACTTTCAATCTGTATTACATGGAGTCTGATGACGATCATGGAGTCAAATTCCGAGAACATCAGTTTACAAAGATTGACACCATTGCAGCTGATGAAAGTTTCACGCAAATGGATCTCGGGGACCGTATTCTTAAACTCAACACTGAGGTTAGAGAAGTAGGTCCTGTCAACAAAAAGGGATTTTATTTGGCTTTTCAAGATGTTGGTGCTTGTGTTGCCTTAGTGTCTGTGAGAGTGTACTTCAAAAAGTGCCCGTTTACGGTGAAGAATCTGGCTATGTTTCCAGATACAGTACCCATGGATTCCCAATCTCTGGTGGAAGTTAGAGGTTCTTGTGTTAACAATTCTAAGGAGGAAGATCCTCCTAGGATGTACTGCAGTACAGAAGGTGAATGGCTTGTACCGATCGGCAAGTGCTCCTGCAATGCTGGCTATGAAGAAAGAAGTTTCATGTGTCAAGGTAAGAGTCTTCTCTATTTTCCCTAGAGTGGTACTTCTTACTGGTGAATTTATGGTAGAGTAATTGAAATACATGAAACCAGCCTGAATTCATGCAGCAAAATGTGACGCAAACTAAATAGAGACTATTTATAGACTAAATTTATCCCACTTGATGTGTTGATTCATAATTTTTGTACAAATATTAGCATATTGGATTGTGTGGTGCTACCCTACATATTACTAGACCATTTGAAAGGGGAAAAAATATCTCTGTCTCTTTTATGTAGAGGGAAGAAATAGCATTGGAACTAAGCTAATCTGATTCTAACAGAATTAGATTCTCCACTGACTATTTATGGTTGTACTCGTCAATCTTGTAGTAATACATAATTCATTGCTGTAAAATATATTAATAGTGTCTCTTCAGTGATCTGTGAATAAAATATGGATTTACTTATAAAACATTAGTGTTTTAATAAAAAATATTTTATTAAAAAAACCCAGGGTTGATGCTTCAGTTTTTGGTATACAGAGGAAGAATTTAAATTATTTAAAATTTTGATCATGGTAAGTAAAATCAAATAAAAGATAATCTTTTCCACAAAAGATTATATTAGATGGTAAATTCCACTTAATCCCAAAGTTTGTTATTTAGCGTTGGTCAAGGTTTAGGGTTTAAGAACACACAAAAATTATCATTAAAATTTTAAATGTTTCAATACATGGGAGAACTTAAATATATAGTCTTTGGAATCTAGTCTGTTTTAATACCTTTTTGTTGCTGTTAACTTAATCAAAAGAATTGAGTTTGGTATTCTGCTTGTGGCCATTTAGTAAGTCTCAAGTCCATGTGAAAGAGATGGATCTACTTTATATATAAACTGACCTTTCTCAGAATCTGAACAGGACATAGCATTTTGCTTTTAACTATAGATAGTTTATCGGAGAAGGCAGTGGCACCCCACTCCAGTACTCTTGCCTGGAAAATACCATGGACACAGGAGCCTGGTGGGCTGCAGTCCATGGGGTCGCAAAGAGTCGGACACGACNCATACATGTAAGAGTAGAAAGAGGAGAGGAGAAAGAATGACACGAATCAACTTCAATATCACTTACAGCTGTTGAGAGGGCTTCCCTGCTAGCTCAGTTGGTAAAGAATCCGCCTGCAATCTGGGAGACCTGGTTCGATCTCTGCATTGGGAAGATCCCCTGGAGAAGGGAACAGCTACCCACTCCAGTATTCTGGCCTGGAGAATTCCATGGATAGTCCATAGGGTTGCAAAGAGTAATGAACACTGCGCTTTGAAACAGCTATGATATGTTCAAAGGGAAAAACCTGTAAGAGTAGAAACAGGAGAGGAGAAAGAATGACATGAATCAACTTTATTATCACTTACAGTTATTAAGAGGACTTCCTTGGTGGCTTAGAGAGTAAAGCATCTGCCTGCAATGCAGGAGACCTGGGTTCAATCCCTGGGTCGGAAAGATCCCCTGGAGAAGGAAATGGCAACTGACTCCAGTACTCTTGCCTGGAAAATTCCATGGACGGAGGAGCCTTGTAGGCTACAGTCCATGGGACCACAAAGAGTTGGACACGACTGAGTGACTTCACTTTCACTTTTCACTTTCACTTTCCAAGTTATTAAGGGCAGCATTAGTCACATTAGCATTTTCTAAAGTGCAGAACTATGTGCTTCTTATTCACCATTAAAATATAAATGTAGTATTACAAACATAACAATATTGATATCATTTTCTTTTTCAATATCATCTGCAAATTTCTAAGAAATGATTTAAACCATATAAAGTAAATCATGAAGTTGTTTCTCATTTTCTAAATATTTAAGTTAGCCTATGCACTAACTGTATCGCAGGTTCTCCCTCCTTTAAAGAAAATGTAAACACTTCCTCCTACTCTCTATTAGCAAGTAGCAAAAAATGTATCCAAGAGAGTAATTAATGTTAACAATGAGTATAAATCCTTTATTACTATAATTGAGGTTCATTAGAATGAGAGTTATTAGGTTAAATGCTGATTAACTGTTAAAAATATGTTTTCCCTCAAAATATATATTTGACTCACTGACAAGAAGCTGTGCTATCTAAAAAATATAAATTGAATAACATCTTACACTGTATTTTGTTGATAAGGAGGCTCATGGTGCTAATGTTACAGGGAATAGAATTCTGAATCATCCTTCTAGGGAAAAGAAGTCTGGGCAAGTATTTTTCTTACAGTTGTAATAATCTGGAAAAAGAAGAAAAAAAAAAAACAAGAAATTCAACTCTGGTCTCTGTGGTCTAATGATAAAAGTTTATATAGTAAGAATCTGGGAGCCAGGCTGTTCCTGGAATTATCAATTTTGAAGAATTTGAGCTTTAGAAAGAATTTGTGTTCTTACTAGTCACTAGTTCTGTGTCTCTGTTATTAGCTCTGTTCTTACTAGTTCTGTGTCCCTTTCTGCTGGACAGTGGTACTGCTGGACACCCCTTGAAGAGATTCTTCCTTAGGATTAGAAAAATGAAGCAATAAATGCTGTGTACCTCCCAATTTTATATGTCACTAATTCTAATTCACCCATTTTCTTTGTTCACATTGGCCTTGGCACAATGACTATGATAGTATATTATCTCTAAAAATTTATGAATGTACACATTAGTTCTTGGAGTATGAAGACTGGATAAATGAGTATTATTTTAATTTATAAAATGTAAGAATTACAACAGCACTTTAATGATTTCTGTTGCTGCTGTTGCAAAACTATTTTTTTAGGAATTTTGTTTCCATTCTCGAGTCCTCAGCAATTTCCTAGGTGGCTCAGTGATAAAGAATCTGCCTACCAAGCAGCAGACGTGGGTTTGATCCCTGGATCCGGAAGATCCCCTGGAGGAAGTAATGGCCACCCACTCCAGTATTATTACTTGAGAAATCCCATGGACAGGGAGTCTTGGTGGCTACATACAGTCTATGGGGTCGCAAAGGGACAGGACTGAACAACTAAACACGTCTTCAGCAGGCGCTAGAGTTAGAGATCTGCGGTTTTTTTGCAAATGGTCTGAGATGGCAAGTCACCATCACTTACAGGCAATTTGATTTTCATTACAAATTAATGAAGTGATAATTGCTCTCTGCAACCTTTTTATGCACAGAGCATGCTGTTGCTGTTTGGATTATCTTCTTGCAATTTGTACCTCTTCATTCAAGGGCTTGTGATAGCTTGCCAAATTAGCATTCAAAGGAAAATGTTAGACTACATTGATATCTCCATAATTAAAATCATATTTTACATCAAATTGTGAAAATCTTTACATGGTATCATTTCTGTGTCATTTCTGTTTGGTGTCTAACAAAATGCTGTCCAGAGCAGGAGAAAATTGCAACTGATTCATCAAATAACAAACTTATCTATTCTGATAAGAAAGTTCTGACCTAAAACTTCTGAAATCAGTTGGCTAATTTTTAAATAGGCCTATCATCTAACGTTCAGTAAAGTGCCCACAGAAAGCATTTATTCTCTGGAGTTTTTGTTAGCTCTATACTTTACAGTGCCATCATAGAATCAATGTAATATTAATAAAGATGCAACATAATAATACTATTTAACATTACAATTTTTTTGAGCTTCAACTCAGTTCACAGGTTTTAAATTTTCTGATATTAAAGTTATACATTAATTTTGGTTTTGAATATGACTTTACTTTTATAGGCACCTCAGTGTAAAATCCTCAGAAATGAGACTCTCATATAGACTTTTGTTCTTAAAAGCTGTCCATGTAATATTATAGAGTGGTTGTTTGAAAATGATAAATTGGTGATTATTAAAAATACATTAAGAGTATTTTCTTGTATATTATTCTAGGGTTTTCTAAAATAACAAAATGGGTTCCTCTGTTGGATGTTAGGCATGACAATAAAGACAAGCCAATTTTGCCTCCAGAAAATGAATGCTTCTCAAATATTCCAGACCCTGAATGATCCAAGTTACTGAAATAAGTAGTGCTGTTTAATTATTTGCTTTTGGTTTATTCTTAGATTGGTAGGAGAGCTAAGGAGACTAAAGAGTTTTAAAACTGTGTTTCTCACATTGGTAGTGGGGCAAGGTGCAGCTTGGATTTGATAATTCAAACACTCTAATGTAAATAATTACTTTTTTGGCTAATGAGGTTCAAAGGCCAGATAAATGCCATATTTCTTTACTTTTGGTTACTGTGATTTTAAAAAATAGCATTTTTATCTCACTTTGTAACTGGAAGTTGTAGATTGGAATTCCTATGTATATTTAATAAATATAAGTAGAAAATACATTAAAATATTTTAAATGCCATTTATTTAGTTAAAAAATATTTAAAACTTATTCCTTACGAAAATAAGTAAATCTCTTAATGTGTTTAGGAACACATTTATAATGGGCATCACAAGGATTTCATTTATTTATTTACAAAGTTAAAATATATTCTCTAATAGGAACTTTATTATTTCCTTGAATTATTACTAAATATATTATCAAAAATATAATTATATGCATTGTATTCATCTTTTATTCCCAAAAAGTGAAGTTGTGTGCTAAATATTATAAAGGATATAAAGAGCTCTAAAATCTAACAAATGTATTTGAAACAATGTTAAACGAATCTGATGATGTATCATGAATTAAATCTAAAACTGAAAAAGATATTTAATAAGCGTTATATGAAACAGAAAGTGTCTTAAGTACATTAAGGTTATGGGAGGCATCACAGAGAAATGAGCAAAGACCAATGCTCTTTTTTTATACCATAACAAAAGAAGATCCAACATTTCTTTTGAAAACATAAAAAAGAGTTCACAGAGACAAGAACAGTATGTGCATAAGTGAAACTTATAATTCGCTAATCTCAATTCAAACTTTTAGAAAAAAATAAATGTAAGTTGGGAATAGCTTTTGGAAAAGCACAAATGCCACTGAAGAGTTTGACGTTCTTACATGAGTAATGGGGAGCCATAGATTAGAACTCTAATATGACATGGAAAATGATGTATTTTCCTGGCAGCAATAAGATAACTAAGCATGGTATAAACAGAGTGTAGAGACAAGCATAACAGTTAAATAGGATAATAGTTTTAGAATCATAAATATCAAAACAATGTGATGCTAACTTGAAAGCTTCTCAAAACCTGTATAAGGATCAAAGAAGCAGTGCTTAACTTTTCTAAAAAGTCTTGAAACTTTTTGAGTGTATTTACAATGAAAAAAAAGGTTTATTACCTTCACAGCCCAAACTGCTATAACAACAACTTTTAACAACAACTTAAGTAGCCATGTATTTCTTGCATGTGGAAAATTTAATGTGGATAAAAGATATTAAGAATTGAAATGTTCACTGTACTTAAATCTTCTGTTCTACATGTATAACTATTTGTTGGATTTTGGGGAGATGGGAAGGAGACATGTTCACGTTTTTACTTCAGAAATTCAAAGTTCTCCATCATATATCTCTTGAAATGACCAAGTATGTTAATAATGTCATGCATAAAGATACCTGGTAATGAAATAGTTTAGATTCACTTTCTTTGTTATATACTGATTTTACCCAAGTCTGGCCCAAATTGGGGAAAGTTTAATAAAGAGAAGTGCTAGGCAGTGATATTTTTTTTTCTTTTTAAATAGCAAACCAAAAAAAGAAAAAAAATCCGCTAAAATATACAACAAAATATTTTTTATCATGTTATTAGAGATGACTGATTTAACATTTTTATCCTAGGATGTTTGTCTAGGTCCAATCAATTGCTAAGCAACTTATTCCTGAATATCACACAATCTCCAATAAAATTCAAATGTGTTCATCAAAATTTTGAATTATTTTGTGTCAAAGAACTCAGGGAACCTTGTAAATAATAAAAACTGCAAACGAGAATGTTACAGAGTTGCTGCGCATCTTGACCTTTAATGAGCAACAGTGAAGTTTCTGCTTGTTTTGTATTTCCTGTGATGCCATTAACATCTTCATCTTGTATTCACAATTAGTCATCATGCTTAACTCATTAATTCTGCCTTTCTTTTTTTCTTCTTTCATTTTTCAAGTGGGAAGAGATCAGTGGTGTTGATGAACATTACACGCCCATCCGGACTTACCAGGTGTGCAATGTCATGGATCATAGTCAAAATAATTGGCTGAGGACAAACTGGATCCCCAGGAACTCAGCTCAGAAGATCTATGTGGAGCTAAAGTTCACTCTCCGGGACTGCAATAGCATTCCATTGGTTTTGGGAACTTGCAAGGAGACTTTCAATCTGTATTACATGGAGTCTGATGACGATCATGGAGTCAAATTCCGAGAACATCAGTTTACAAAGATTGACACCATTGCAGCTGATGAAAGTTTCACGCAAATGGATCTCGGGGACCGTATTCTTAAACTCAACACTGAGGTTAGAGAAGTAGGTCCTGTCAACAAAAAGGGATTTTATTTGGCTTTTCAAGATGTTGGTGCTTGTGTTGCCTTAGTGTCTGTGAGAGTGTACTTCAAAAAGTGCCCGTTTACGGTGAAGAATCTGGCTATGTTTCCAGATACAGTACCCATGGATTCCCAATCTCTGGTGGAAGTTAGAGGTTCTTGTGTTAACAATTCTAAGGAGGAAGATCCTCCTAGGATGTACTGCAGTACAGAAGGTGAATGGCTTGTACCGATCGGCAAGTGCTCCTGCAATGCTGGCTATGAAGAAAGAAGTTTCATGTGTCAAGGTAAGAGTCTTCTCTATTTTCCCTAGAGTGGTACTTCTTACTTGTGAATTTATGGTAGAGTAATTGAAATACATGAAACCAGCCTGAATTCATGCAGCAAAATGTGACGCAAACTAAATAGAGACTATTTATAGACTAAATTTATCCCACTTGATGTGTTGATTCATAATTTTTGTACAAATATTAGCATATTGGATTGTGTGGTGCTACCCTACATATTACTAGACCATTTGAAAGGGGAAAAAATATCTCTGTCTCTTTTATGTAGAGGGAAGAAATAGCATTGGAACTAAGCTAATCTGATTCTAACAGAATTAGATTCTCCACTGACTATTTATGGTTGTACTCGTCAATCTTGTAGTAATACATAATTCATTGCTGTAAAATATATTAATAGTGTCTCTTCAGTGATCTGTGAATAAAATATGGATTTACTTATAAAACATTAGTGTTTTAATAAAAAATATTTTATTAAAAAAACCCAGGGTTGATGCTTCAGTTTTTGGTATACAGAGGAAGAATTTAAATTATTTAAAATTTTGATCATGGTAAGTAAAATCAAATAAAAGATAATCTTTTCCACAAAAGATTATATTAGATGGTAAATTCCACTTAATCCCAAAGTTTGTTATTTAGCGTTGGTCAAGGTTTAGGGTTTAAGAACACACAAAAATTATCATTAAAATTTTAAATGTTTCAATACATGGGAGAACTTAAATATATAGTCTTTGGAATCTAGTCTGTTTTAATACCTTTTTGTTGCTGTTAACTTAATCAAAAGAATTGAGTTTGGTATTCTGCTTGTGGCCATTTAGTAAGTCTCAAGTCCATGTGAAAGAGATGGATCTACTTTATATATAAACTGACCTTTCTCAGAATCTGAACAGGACATAGCATTTTGCTTTTAACTATAGATAGTTTATCGGAGAAGGCAGTGGCACCCCACTCCAGTACTCTTGCCTGGAAAATACCATGGACACAGGAGCCTGGTGGGCTGCAGTCCATGGGGTCGCAAAGAGTCGGACACGACTGAGCGACTTCACTTTCACTTTTCACTTTCATGCATTGGAGAAGGAAATGGCAACCCACTCCAGTGTTCTTGCCTGGAGAATCCCAGGAATGGGGGAGCCTGGTGGGCTGCTATTTCTGGGGTTGCACAGAATCGGACATGACTGAAGCGACTTAGCAGCAGCAGCAGCAGCATAGATAGTTTATAGATTTTTTTTTTAAATGACAGCAAATGATACACCCTAGTCTGATACTTCCCCATGTTATTTAGATCTTTGGCAAGAGATATCAGAATACTGTTACTAAATATGGTTTTGAAAATTCTAAACTGGAAACAACATACTATCTACTACTTGCTTGGAGAAAAGTCTCTGTAACCTTTATATTCCACTTTGAATTATATTTTATCACTGTGGTACTGTTTGTGTTATCTTTGTGGGATTTATTTTAAATAAAATAATAAAAGCTTAGATCAGGGAGCCTTGGAGGAGAAAGTGACAACCCCCTACAGTATTCTTGCTGAGAAAATCCCATGGACAGAGGAGCCTCATGGGCTATGTTCCATGGGGTCACAAAGAGCTGGACGCAACTGAGCGACTGAGTACAGATCAGGAAAAATTAAAAAACTGATTTCTTCCTCCAGTTTGTTTTCTACTGACAGTCTCTGATATCCACACCAAGAAAGGAATAGATGTGCCTCTGTCTCAATATCATTATCAGTATGCGCCGAACTATCTCACACAATTTTTTCCATTGAGCAAAAACCTAATCATTGTTTAAATTTTAAATAAATTTTATATGATGCTTTGTGTCTTATTTAAAAATATAATAGAAAAATGTGTCATCCAGATAAATAGGATCATATAAAATGTTAATATAAATAAATAAAACATGTTCATAATTAACCAATATCACATGCTGCTTTGAGACAAACTTTAGGAGAATTTTTTAAATGAAAGTGACATTAAATTGTATTCAGAAAGTTCACAGTAGATTCAGAATTGCTTCTGTTTTTTAAACTTATTTTAAGTTACTGAACCACTTCTTTAAAGTAACTATTATGTTACTCAATGATACTCTATGGCAAAATTACTCTTAGAGATAATATTTGTATCAAAGTTTTATTTCCTTGATTCTTATAGTTTATTATATTGACGATATTAATAGCACCTCCTCGACACCGTGATAATATATTATTAGACTTTTTCAACATTTAAAAATACGAGTTGCAGCATTAGATGCACATGCACAATAGCAAATTATTCGAAGAAAAATATGCTGAATAAGAACTAATTATAGTAGAATTAGAGATAGAAGATAAAATGGGATATGATTGGAATTTACAAAAGTGTAATGACTTTTCAGTAATGTAACTAAAAGGTGCAGCTTGTTCTTAGGGTTATATCTCACCATGTTGCCAGGTGAATTTTAGTTCAGTTCAGTCCAGTTCAGTCACTCAGTTGTGTCTGACCCTTTTGCCCTCATGGAATGCAGCACGCCAGGTCTCCCTGTCCTTCACCTACTCCTGGAGTGTATTCAAACTCATGTCCATTGAGTCAGTGACGCCATCCACCATCTCGTCCTCTGTTGTCCCTTTCCCCTCCTGCCTTCAATCTTTCCCAGCATCAGGGTCTTTTCCAGTGAGTCAGTTCTTCGCATCAGGTGGCCAAAGAATTGGAGTTTCAGCTTCAGCATCAATCTTTCCAATGAATATTCAGGACTGATTTCCTTTAGGATGGACTGGCTTTAACTCCTTGCATTCCAAGGAACTCTCAAGAGTCTTCTCCAGCACTACAGTTCAAAAGCATCAATTATTCTGTGCTCAATTTTCTTTATAGTCCAACTCTCACATCCATACATGACCACTGGAAAAAACATAGCTTTGACTAGATGGACCTTTGTTGACAAAGCAATGTCTCTGCTTTTTAATATGCTATCTAGGTTGGTCATAACTTTTCTTCCAAGGAGCAAGCATCTTTTAATTTTATGGCTGCAATCACCATCTGCAGTGATTTTGGAGCCCCAAAAAAATAAAGTCAGCCACTGTTTCCACTGTTTCCCCATCTATTTGCCATGAAGTGATGGAACCAGATGCCATGATCTTAGTTTCCTGAATACTGAGTTTTAAGCCAACTTTTCACTCTCTACTTTCACTTCCATAAAGAAGCTCTTTAGTTTTTCTTTGCTTTCTGCCATAAGGGTGGTATTATCTGCATATCTGAGGTTATTGATATTTCTCCCAGCAATCTTGATTCCAGCTTGTGCTTCTTCCAGCCCAACGTTTCTCATGATATACTCTGCATGTAAGTTAGATAAGCAGGGTGACAATATACAGCCTTGATGTACTCCTTTCCCTATTTGGCTTCCTCCTATTTCACAGTAAAAGTAATTTTGTATATTTCAATTATTAGAGGATGTGTCAAGGTATTCTACTTCATGCTGATTTACATGTAGTGTTGAGTCTAAATCAACTGTATATTAGCAAATTTTTTAACATGTCAGTTTAAATGCAAAGTCTACTATGTCTTAAATATCTAATACACAACCAATTAATTTACAGCCTGTAATATAATAGGCCAGCATGGCTTGAGGCTTGTAATTTTGCTTTTGTTTTCAGTGGTGGTGCTGGTGTTTGTCATGGTTTTCTTTTTTAATTTTAAAAATCTTGTTGGTTTTTAAGCTTGTGAACTAGTCAGGATCATTTGCTATGACTCACGAATCATTGTCTTATTAGCAGGGCTTCAATTCAGCACACAAAGGAATGGTATTACTTAGAATCGATATAGATGAAAAGATAACTAAATACATTTCATGTATTTCATGAGCTTATTTTTTGTTTTGTTTTGTTTCATTTTACAGAAGGATGGAATAATACCTTGACGTACATATGTGGCTAGATTTTAAACACCTCAGCGTAATTTTATAACACAGTGATCAGCAAAAAGAGGTTTACAGTTTTCTAAAACAGAGGAAAATAAGACTCAGTCACTTTATTTCTAGAAATATTTAGAGAGAATCTACTTAATTATAAGAAGCATAGTAAGAATGCAATGAATTTTTAAAAATATGCATTAAGCCCTTATTGTACGCCAGAAACTGTGTTCATTTGCTAAGTTATGTCCATGAGTTATCTTCTCTCGCAAAATAGCCTATGAGTACATCCTATTATTAGCTCCATTTTTAAAATGAGGAAGCTAAAAAAAAAGTTTTGAAAGATTAAATATCTTGCCTTAGGTCCTTTGGGAGTGTTGAACGTGAGATCTGAAGCCAGGCAGTCTGATTCTGAATGTTGCAGTTGAAACCGCAACCCACACTACTTCCCCATTTTTCAGTCCAATGGTGGCAGAGACCAGGAAACCCCACAAGGGCACGTATTATACTGAAGTTAGAGTGTTGTATATTAAAGGATGAGCAAGACTATAGGCAACTGGTACAAAGTAACCAAGAATCTGTCAATATAAGGTCCATCTATTTCAGCTTATTTATCACAGCTCTCTGTTTCTAGATTTTTAACAAGGAGAATTACTAGACAAAATGCCATGGGAAGACTAAGATTAGCTCAGGTGATATCTAACAAAATCTGGATAAACGAGTTGTCGAGCAACTTAGATATGCCAAAAAGTATAGCAAATTTACTTCAATATCTCTAAAAATCTCTAAGTTCTAAAAAATAATGTACCAGACAATGAGAAAATGTAGATAAATAAGTCAGTGTATCTCCCTTCTTGGAGTTTACAATCTAATATGAAAGACAGATAATAAATGAAAAATGTTAATGCAACACAGACCAATAAATCTTCTACTAGGTACAAATTTTCTTGACAAGAAAGCAGAAGGAGAGATTAATTTAGAGCATTTCAAAGTTAATAATGGAAGTTGTTCATTAATAGTGAGAAGACTCTGCCTTGAGAGTTTTGAACCCTTCATTATTGTAATTAGAAACTTCTGGTTGGGGAAAAAGGGATCTATCTTACCCAGCTTATGCATTCCAGAAGGAATGGTTTATAATTTGTTTATCAAGTTATTTTCTCAAAAATCCCAAATGTGTAGAAGTTCCATTAAAGTTTTTGTGTTCTGAGCTTATTCCATACAGAGGTCTTATAAAGGATCTAAATTTCATTAGTAGGTCATTTTCCAATGTTAGTAATGAAATACTCTAAATTATCTATTCCCCTCTAGCTGGATATTTAGGGTAAAGTTCATTGAACTAAATGATGAAAATGAGATAATCTCTGATAGTAAAAATATTTTGCAGACAAAAAGCTCATCGATTTCAGAACTATAAATAAAACCAAAGGTATCTTTATGCAGGATCACAATTTTAACCATATCATAATACTTGTCTTATACTTGATACAAACTTTTAGATCAATTCATGTTTCCTGGAATGAGGAAAAGTAGTAAAGTTATACTTTGACCGTGGACCAATTATTAAATATATATTAAGACTCTACTATATGCCCAATCTTGCCGAGGATGCTAGAAAGAAAAAGATGAATATTATCACTGCCACACTAGTTTGGTTTATAGTGCAAAAATGTGTGTATGTGTTTTAAAATATTTTGGTTTCTGCCTCTAAAAAAAACATATATTTAAGTGAATTATTAAACAGAGCTAAGTCAATAGTTTACACTTAAAAATAAGTTCTGTGTTGAGGGAAGTATATTTGTATGGGAGGGGATGAGTGCGAGGAAAACAGAATTTTCTGTAATAAGATGCTTTATGTTGCTGGCTTTTTTTTTTTTTTTTTTTGTGAAAGGGAAGTCGCTCAGTCATCCAACTCTTAGCGACCCCATGGACTGCAGCCTACCAGGCTCCTCCATCCATGGGATTTTCAGGCAAGAATACTGGACTGGGGTGCCATTGCCTTCTCCGTAATTCCCATGTAGAGAGTACTTATTAAGATGAATTTGGTAAAACAGAAATGCACATATAAATAACTACAAAAACTTAAACTAATGGTAACATAATTATTCAGTAAAGGAAGTAAGAAATCATGTATCTGGTTTGGTTTTCTAGAAGTTTCTCTAATATGTCTTTTTAAAATATGGTCTTTCTTTAAATGTTATCTCTAATAGTATCTCTTTTATTTTACCATGTGTTTGTGTGATTTACACCTTTTTTGGGCCATGTTCCTCAGATTTTGACAAACTTGCTTGATGTTGAGACTATGGTCAAATTAGAGGCTGAGATGTTATCATAGGATGTTAATAAACTTCTTTTTAATAAGATAGCATTGAACTTTTTCAATTATAAATCTAAGTCATCTGCTATTTGCTTTAGTTATTGACAGTCAGAGTTTACTTGGTTCATTTCATTTGGGAAATCCTTCATATTTCTTACATCCCAGGATAACACTTTTGTGCTTTGAAGATTGGAGGTATGAGGAAATTTCACTTTAATACAAAGGGAGCCTTGTGATCTTTACATATGTGTTTTTACTCCTGGCAAATGAATTGTTTTATCTATTTTTGATTTAGTTGGAGAGAAGAAATGAGAATGCTAATGTCTTTTTATTTAGTCAGTTAATTACATTTGAGCCAGAGACCCGGGAGTTACTATAAATATTCCTCCTACAAACTTTGTTTAGACTTAATGTACCAAATACCTTATTAATGTCACTGAAGAATCTGTTGCTCTGTGTTTTATCTGTGTACGTTCATTGTGGAATGCTAACTTAATTCTTTGTTCTTGTACATTAGCAGCTGGATAGAAAAGTGTGTTTGATGTGAAGTATGAAGATATCTAGAATTCTCGATGATTTTCCATAATTATGTTTATTTAACCTACCAGCTCTTACCCTTTACTCATTTCTCTGTCTGTTCAGAAAGTCTCTTAAAGAAGCAGGCACGCTTTCAGTAACAGAATGCTCACTTTGACAGAGGTGCTAGAGAAAATCAGAAACCTCAGAGGTTTTCCAGCACCTCTTAGTCTGTGTGCATCTTCCAGAAGTACGGGATGTTCATATGTTTTAATGAATTCAGAAGTATTTCTTTACAGTTGTTTTCAGACTGGAAGTGTCTTGAGGGGAGGGACTACATCTGTTTAAAGGACATTGTGCCTTCAGCCTAGCAGATTATAATTGAAGATATTTTCAATTAGATAAGAACTAGATGGATAATTGGGCTTCCCTGGTGGCTCAGAGGTTAAAGCATCTGCCTGCAATACAGGAGACCTGGGTTCAATCCCTGGAGAAGGAAATGGCAACCCACTCCGGTATTCTTGCCTGGAGAATCCCATGGACGGAGGAGCCTGGCGGGCTACAGTCCACGGGGTCGCACAGATTCATTTCACTTAGAAATGACAGACTCACCCATTCAATAGTCTCTATCTAAGCTTAAACATTAGAACTTAGAGATAACTTGAGGGAGAGAAACTGTCTAATAAATTTATATTTGTTGTTCAGTCACTCAGTCGTGTCCAATTCTTTGTGACACCATGGACTGCATAAGGCCAGGGTTCCCAGTCCTTCACCATCTCCCAGAGCTTGCTCAAACTCATGTCCACTGAATAGATGATGCCATCCAACCACGTCATCCTCTGCCGTCCCCTTCTCTTCCTGCATTCTATCTTTCTCAGCATCAGGGTCTTTTCCAGTGAGTTGGCTCTTTGCAGCAGGTGGACAGAGTATTGGAGCTTCAGCTTCAGCATCAGTCCTTCCGATGAATATTCAGGATTGATTTCCTTTAGGATTGACTGGCTTGATCTCCTAGCAGTCCAAGGGTTCTCAAGAGTCTTCTCCAACATCACAGTTTGAAAGCATCAATTCTTCAGTGCTTAGTATTCATTATTCTCTAATTGGTTGACCACCTTCTTTTAATTAGAAGTTTTCCAAGGTGACTTTATTTTTAGTTCCATTAAACCTCTAGTCTGTTCAGTCATAAGCGATATTCCCTGTATTCTTTTTTTTTAATCTCTCTGTTATTTTTTTTTTCTTTTTATTTATTTTTTTTAATTTTACTTTACAGTACTCTAT
>SJYX01001112.1:341207-359375 GCA_006410675.1 Oreotragus oreotragus | reverse complement strand
ATTTTTCTTCTTCTGAACACTCCTGATCTTTGATTTTTCCCATCCAGTATTTGACTTAGTCTCCAATTTTCTTTAGCACAGGTTTTTTCCACTGATTTTTCAAAAGTGTCTTTGAATTTACATGTGGACATTTTTATACTGTATAACGAGAGGGAATTACAGATTTTGACTGATTTAAGAAAATGCAGTTTAGGAAATAAGCAAGTACAGTATTAAAATAAAATTGCTAAATTTCAAAAACATTAAACCTAAAGTTTTTTGCAAACTGTTTTATACCCTAACATTTATTGTATACAAGACTATCTTAGATAGTTGGTGAGGATATACTAATAAATAATGTTCTTGCCTTGAAGAAATTGTCTGAGTCAAAAACAAGTAATCGAGTGAGTCAAAATATTTATCAAACCAATTTACATTATATAGAAAATAACTATATCTATTTGATTTATTTTAGGTACTTATGTTCACTTGAAAATCACACAAAGAAAAAAAAAAGCCATAGAGGAAACAGCATAAATTTTATGAAGTAAATGCCAAATATGCTTACATGAATTATCATGTGATATTTCTAGAAACTTTCAATCCAAGCAAGTCAACACACTATCTGAACAGTCATTAAGTAAAAACTCTTTTCAAATCTGAAGAGAGGAAAAATAAGGGAGTGTATCTGATTTGTGACTTAAGTATTATAGTTCATTTTTAGTCTGTACAAAAACAAACAGTATAAAGTTAAACCATGAATTTGCATGTTTAAGATACTAGAAAGAAATGTGAAATCTTTGTTCTGTATACACTACAAATCAGATTATTTTGAGTAGTCAGAGACAGTTTAATTGCAGACATATTAGGAGAGATATGACCATCATTAAATTTAGAGAGTAGAACAAAATCACATCTAATCATTTAAATACCTCATAATAAATAAGAATAAGTCAAGTGATCAGCAACAAATCAACATAAGAGGCCTTAAAAGATCCAGACAGTTTTATAGATGTTAAAACTCTCACACAAGATTATAAATAAATAAGAATTACAGTGTTTTAGTAAAATATAGAATTATCTTCAGTTATAGCAATTGCATTGTTCAAAGAGGGATAAATAGTAAGAATTTCTTCTTTTAATAAATATTTTACTACTCTTTATCCTAACGCAGAAGACCATTTTATATGTCAGTATTAAGGTATTTTCCTGAGGTTCTAACCTAGATTGCAGTTGTCTTACATGAGATAACTCTAGGGTATTTGCTTTTAGAATATAAAGTTCGTTTCTATCTTTGTGGCTCAGATGGTAAAGCGTCTGCCTGCCATGCGGGAGACCCAGGTTCAATCCCTGGGTTGGGAAGGTCCCCTGGAGAAGGAAATGGCCACCCACTGCAGCACTCTTGCTGGAAAATTCCATGGACCAAGGAGCCTGGTAGGTTCCTGGTGGGCTCCTCAGTCCATGGGGTCGCAAAGAGTGGGACACAGTTAAGCAACTTCACTTCACTTCACTTCAAGTTCTGTGAACTTTCAGATGCTTTGTCTGGTCCAGTGTTTTACAGTGGGAAATAATAATTTAGGTCACACTTATATGCCAAATGTATAATCTTTGGGAGATACAAATAATTTGTTCATTGTGTAGTTTGTTTGAGAGTATGTCTGTGAGAAATATGGATGAAGCTTCTCAGGATAGTATTCACTATGTGAATCTAAGACATCAAAAAAAGAAAATAATAATTTCAGTTGCAGGAAGTAAAATAGCTCTGATTTTCCTTGAAACGGGTTATTCCTGTCACTGCATTTTCAGTCTCATTTCAAAGGAAGGTCAGAATATTGCTCTGATACCACTCACAAAATATCTATTAAATGTAAACTCATCTGAAAAGTGATTCAAATTTTCCAAGAAAAAGCCATGTCTGTGAAAGGGGAAATATTGGTTATTTTGAACATATAAAATTTATAGTTATTTTGACTTGTTAATGAATATCACCTTGTCAAATAGATTGTGCATCTGTCATAGTAATTTACCATCAAGTCTAGCTGGACTCTGTAGGAAGTCTTAAATTTCATTTATTTAACTTAGATTATTTTGGGGTTTATATAGACAGCCTTCCTTACTTCTGATTTGCTGCCTTCCAGTATGTAAAAAAAGTTTTTAAAGCTTAGATATTATATAATCTCTGGCTTTTTAAAGAATATTCGTCTTCAGTTTTTCAAACATACTTTTTCTTTCTAGCTGTTCAGATATTATCAAATCTTCCATATTTTAAAATTTGAGGAATGCAGTGTAACATTTTTAAAGAGTACACGGAAAGATTTTTAAAAGAGACTATTGATATTTCATTAACTTCTTCAATTTGTTTTATTGCCTTTAGTCAGCCTCTCCCAAAGGAAAGAAAATCAAGCCCTGTGCAAAATAAACTGAAAACTAGATCTTTTTCTCCACCTTGAGATGCATAGATTTTGCGAAATGCATTGGTAATCATTTCACAAGGATTGTTTTGCTAGTACAGATTCATTGAACACTTCCCATCTTCTTTTCTGTGATTTATCCCCCCATTTCTCTCTGTGTTTGGATAGTTTTGACAATCCCTTATTAGTTCCAGAGTAGAACTTACAAGAGCTAATAAGGGTTTACATTACAGCTCTGACAGCTGGCACTAAACTTTAATAGAGAGCAATTGTACAGAGAAGTATGAGTTTTGATAACATTTGATAAAAGTGCTCCCAAAGTCAGAGCCATTCGGAAAGAATCATAAGACGAGTAAGACTGAATGTACACCCTGCTATTGTGAATTCTCATCTTCTAGGATGTAGGCAACACATCCTGTTGGCAAATAACTCTAAAATCACTTATGGCCCTCTCTATGAGAGAATAGAATCTATGATAGTATTAGAACTATCCTAGAATAAAATTTTGATCATATTCTCATCTACTGCTGTCCCTGCAGTCCTCAGAAATGTGTAGCTATCGACTGTCTTTCAGAAGCACCGTCAAAATGTGGACATTTAGTCACAGATTTGTTGTGTGAGAGGAGACCCAGGAATCTCAAGGGAGCATCGAGATTATGAAACTCAAAATCATCATATGACCAGTTACAGATTTTTTTGTGTGATTTTTAAAAAATAATAAAATGGCTTCTAATAGCTAAAGATCTTGAACCTGAAATATCCCTGAACTCTCTGTTCAGTGGTCAGTTACAAAGCCACAAGAGGTTAAAAGTGAATACTCTAATTGAGAACAGCTGCTACTTTTTGACATGAAGACTTACTTTCAACAAGAAAAGAGAAAGCATATGCTATGGAATGGGAGAATACTGATCTTGAATTAATGCATAAAGAGCATGTAAAGGTTTGTGAAGCTCAGAAACAAACCTGTGTGCATTAATGGTTGGGAATAAATAATTTTGCTTATCTGGTAGTTATTAGGGCAGAAAATCTGTACTTCAGAAATTAGGATCCATTTATTGTCTATATCATACTACTGCGTTGAAGATATATGAAATATTTCAATCTGATTTAGCACATGGAATATTTCTCTGGCATACATTTATCAATGTGCTAAATCGGAAAGGGAGAGAATGCAGTTCTTCCTTTCTAGTATATTGGATTCTAAAGGCTATATGAACTGAATTTATGTTAAAAGGATGAAAGGCAATTTTTTAAGGAAATAAATGTGGAATAAGCATGAAAGACAAATAGTGTTTAAGGACCCATCAAAATGTGCTGCAAAGAGGTAATAAATGGAGAGATTTCAACCTTTATGGAGTTAAATATTGTTCCATCGTTTATTCATTTTTGTCAACAAAAATTTAATGAGCGCCTACTCTACCAAGTATTCACTGGAAATGTGGCTCTGAACCAACCAGGAAGAATGTCCCTGACTTCAAGGAACTTAGATTTTAGTGGAAATATGAAGAAATAACATGCTGATACAGACTTTTTTCAGCATAACACTCATATAATTTTAAAGCCTAGTCTAATATTCTCAACTCAGGCAATTTTGCATCCAGGGGACATTTGTCAATGTCTGAAGACATTCTCAGTTGTCACAGCTGGGGAAGGAGATTGCTATTGGCATCTGGTGCTTAGAGGCCAGAGGTGTTACTAAATATCCTGTAATGCACAGAGCATCTTCTACAACAAAGAATTATCTAGGCAAATCTCTTCAAGATTGAGAAAACCTGATCTAGAATAATCTCTCCTTTTACAGAGCTATGAATTAAGTTTAAAACTTCAAATCATACATTATCAGAGCCTACATCGGAACCCAAGCTGAAGCATCTAGCTCACAATTTTGCCTCAGGACTCTCCTTTCTGGGATTTACTTAGAAACGCATGTAACTTTTGAAGGCATACGAAGTCATACTTCCTACTTAGATAATTCGAAAGTGACATTTAAGCAAAAAAAATAATAAAATGAAATTTATCTGGGAGAAAAAATTAAAATTTCAGGAAGAGTCACATGAAGGTAAATATTTAAAAAGAGGAAATTAACATTACTTGCACAGAGCTAGAAAAAGTGACTAGGATGTGGTACTGCAAGAACTAAGAATGTGAAGAAAGTAATAAAAGAGATATCAAGGAGAAAGCCTTTGGAGTTAGGGAATTTTCTCAGGCAAAGGGTTCAGACAGCTGCTACGGAGTTAGTTCTCTTTTAGGATACTCTGATATGCTGACACAAATTCAGATCTGACATTTGATTTCCTTTATCCTGTAATGTGATACTAATGCAAAGATGACAGGTAAATGTGGTTATATTACAGGATGTATTAATAATAGCCTTAATAGAAAAAAGTTCCTATAGATCGAGTTCAGTGACTGTGCCTTTTTTGAAAATTAGAGGAACCCCCCCCACCATTTTTTTTTCCCCTATATAGCCTCTTCTGCCCTCTAGCATGTAACTGAGCTCAACATTTCATTTAATTCCCCCGAAGGCCCGTGGCCCTGGAGAAGGGAATGGCAACCCACTCCAGTATTCGTGCCTGGAGAATTCCATGGACAGAGAAGCCTGGCAGTCTACGGGGTCGCATAGAGTCAGACACGACTGAGCAACTAACACACACACACACAAAGGCCCGTGGAGAAGCACCGTCATGTCCCCATTTCCCATGAGAGGAAACTAGAGGCTTAGAGAAATTGCCCAGTGGTCCAAGGTCACAAACAATTAGTAAGTGTGAAAATGGACCTTGAGTGGGGGGCACTCGTGTAGAGAACCTGGGGAAATAAGGAACCTAAAGCCCACCAACCTGTATTTTCAGAAATAGCCTGTGAAGCTCAGGGCTGTGGATATGCAAGAATGCTTTTAAGAATGCTATTCAATACTTTTCACTATGTCTTCTCTCTGAGACCCCTTACATTTACTTCTAGCTCTAGTACCAGACCCTGGAGGAGAAACTGGCAACCCTCTCCAGTATTCTTTCCTGGGAAATCCTATGGAGGGAGGAGCTATAGTTCATGGGGTCACAGAGAGTCAGACACGACTGTACCAGAGGAGCTTGTACAGTTCCTTGGGCTTGTTTTCATGTTTGTAAATGGATTCATGTCACGGCCATGATATCTTGCTTGCATTCTCTGTACAGGAACCCAGAATTATGTGACTTGTTACATCCTACACCCTTTCAACGTGTCTTTTGGATACTAAACTCACAATTTTATTTTTTCTCCTTATATTCCTTTTGTGTGCTCTTCTTCACTTTTTAATGAGTATTTTATAGTAACCGATTCCATCTTGAATTGTGTTTATCCTGTCTTAAGTGTAAGTCATAAATACATTTGAACTGGCATTTATTGATTGCCTAGGGTGTACTCAGTGGTTAACATACCATTTGATCTTCAGCGTAAGCCTTACAAGGTAAATATTGTTAGCCACAGTTTACCTAGACAGGGCTAAGAGAACTTACTGATTTGCCCTGTGTCTTAATGCCAGGATATAAATTCAGCTCTGTCTAATTAAGAAACCCAATCCTTTTTCTAATCTAGTAAGCGAATACTTTTCTTTTGATGATATTTTGCACAGTATCATAATGTGAAAATTTGGTTATTGGAACTGAGAAAAAAAGATTGACAGTAGTTATTTAAAGAGGCAAGAACTTAATATATTCATTAATATAATACTTTCCTCTTTTTTTTCAGTATAGATTTGGGTAAATTTATAACACAAAAATATTTTAACAGGGTATCTGGGGTCCTTATTTTTCAAGCATGTGGAACTGAGTCATGCCTCCAATTACCTCTGCTTCTATTTCCATTGCCCCTGCTGTTGCTGAGGACATGACTGATAGAAGATGATGGCGAGTGTAGAACCAGGGTTCACAAAACACTCGCTATGTGCCCAGTGTGTATGTTCGCACAATATGCTTCATTATTAGCTTGACAGATCTCCAAGTGGCAGACTGAGAGTGAATTTTAGATTTGGCTCATGTAGCTGCTACCATACTGGGTTTTTTCGAAGACCATAAATATTGGTATATGTAAAAATATACATGCATGTGTAAATATATATGTGTGTATACATATGGATAAGTTTATATGTATATGGATGTATACAACATGTACATGTCTATTATATACATATATGTATGCAAGTTACATGCTCATATATATATATTAGCACTATATACTAATATATAAAGCTAATCATGTAGCTGCTACCATACTGGGTTTTTTCGAAGACCATAAATATTGGTATATGTAAAAATATACATGCATGTGTAAATATATATGCGTGTATGCATATGAATAAGTTTATATGTATATGGATGTATAAGACATGTACATGTCTATCATATACATATATGTATGCAAGTTACATGCTCATATATATATGCATATATATATATTAGCACTAATATATAAAGCTAATTTTTTTGAAAAGTTATTGGTGTTATGCGTTATAAAATCTTATTTTGCTATTAGAAATTTCTTAAACTTTTCAGTTTTCCAGAATATTAAGGCTTCTATAAATCAACTATTTCAGTAATATACTGAAACTCTTTTTAAATGTTGATGCTCAAGAACAGAAGTAATTCCCAAAGGCTTTTACTGTTTATAGTTATGCATTTTAGTGACAAGATGTACATAGCTTTATATCCAAATCTATGTAATGATGATAGGTGGGATAATGGTGCTCTGTTAAAGTTTCAGAGCAGAGCTACCGGGAAAAAAACTGAAAGTAAAAGCAGATTATATCTTTCATAAGGTTGATGGTTGCTCTTATTAGTGATGAAAAGGAGATGAGAAAATGCATTGGCTTGCTTTTTATTAAGCACAGGAGGTAAAGCAGATGAACGTCTGAAAGCTCATGTAGCTGCCATAAAGAAATTTAAACATTGTTCACATTGGCCAGTGGCCAAGCTCATGCTGTAAACCTCAGACAAGGGTCAGCACTGCAAAGGAATTGTCAGTTCCATTTGTAGAAGATGGTTTCTGTATATTCTTAGTCCAGTAATAAACCCAAGATTTACCTGACAGGTTTAGTAAGATTGCATTTGCTTTACCTGACTTAATATACATCTAAATTCATCATTAAAAAATCGAGTAAGATTCCTTAGCCATTTCATTTTTTTATTTAGACCTTGTTTGATCACTTTATTATAATATCTGAAATCTATGAATAAGCTTGGTTTCTGCATGTCTTGACCTAGAATATCTTTTAAAAGTCAAAGTTAGAAGACAATTGTAAAATACAGTACTACAATATTAATAGTAAATATGGTACTAAAATATGGTACTAAATTTTTAAGTGAATAAAGAGCAAGCATTCACTGTTACAGATTGTAATATTTCTATGATTATCGATGTGCTTTTTCATTCCTCCAGAAATCCCTTCAGAGATTAATTCAAAAATCTGTATACAATGAATGCATCTTTTGTGGGAATATTGTGGCTTTTTTACTTACTAAGATTTGTGCTTTTTTATTAATATATGCACTATATCAATATAAAGCAATGAGAGAATGTGGGTAACTTCCTTGAATGGAGGCACAAATGGTGAACAAAGGAATCCATATACCTACACTTTTCTTATACCCTTATTTTTTGTTATTTTAGAGATAGCATCTCTCCTTCCTACACAAATCATTTTCCATACAAACTCTTCAAAATTGTTGCTGTTGTTCAGTTACTTAATCATGTACCACTCTTTGTGACCCCTCCCAGAGCTTCCTCAAACACATGTCCATTAGTCAGTGATGCCATCCAACCATTTCATCCTCTGTTGTCCCCTTCTCCTCCTGCCTTCAATCTTTCCCCAAACCAGGGTATTTTCAAATGAGTCAACTCTTCATATCAGGTGGCCAAAGTATTGGAGCTTCAGTTTCAGCATCAGTCCTTCCAATGGATATTTAGGACTCATTTACTTTAGGATTGACTGATGTGATTTCCTTACAGTCCAAGGGGCTGTCAAGAGTCCTCTTCAACACCACAGTTCAAAAACATCAATTCTTTGGCACTCAGCCTTCTTTATGGCCCAACTCTTACATCAGTGCATGACTACTGGAAAAACCATAGCTTTGACTATTCTGGCTTTTGTTGGAAAAGTAATGTCTCTGCTTTCTAATGTCCTCTCTAGTTTTGTGATAGTTTTTCTTCCAAGGAGCAAGTGTCTCTTAATTTCATGGCTGCAGTCACCATCTGCAGAGATTTAGGAGCCCAAGAAAACAAAGTCTGTCACTGTTTCCACTGCTTCCCCATCTATTTGCCATGAACTGATGGAACCAGAGGAGAACTGACTCATTGAAAAAGACCCTGATGCTGGAAAACATCAAAGGCAGTAGGAGAAGAGGGCAATAGAAGATGAGATGGTTGGATGGCATCACTGACTCAATGGACATGAGTTTGAGCGAGCCCCAGGAGTTGGTGATGGACAGGGAAGCCTGGCATGTTCAGTCCATAGCATTGCAAAGAGTCGGACATGACAGCAACTGAACTGAACTGATAGGACCAGATGCCATGATCTTTGTTTTCTGAATGTTGAATTTTAAGCCAGCTTTTGCACTCTCCTCTTTCACTTTCATCAAGAGGCTCTTTAGTTCCTCTTCATTTTCTGCCATAAGGGTGGTGTCATCTGCTTATGCAAGGTTACTGATATTTCTCCCTCAATCTTGATTCCAGCTTGTGCTTCCTCTAGCCCAGCATTTCGCATGATGTACTCTGCATATAAGTTAAATAAGCAGGAAGACAATATACAGCTTGGACATACCCCTTTGGAACTAGTCCTTTGTTCCATGTCTGGTCCTAACTGTTGGTTCTTGACCTGTGTAGGGGTTTCTCAGGAGGCAGGTAAGGTGGTCTGGTATTCCCATTTCATGAAAATTATTCAAGCGAGGCTTGAGCAGTACATGAACCAAAAATGTCCAAATGTTCAAGCTGGTTTCAGAAAAGGCAGAGGAATGAAAGATCAAATTGCCAACATCCATTAGATTATAGAAAAACCAGGAGAATTCCAGAACATCTACTTCTGCTTCACTGACTATGCTAAAGCCTTTGCCTGTGTGGATCACAACAAACTGTGGAAAGTTATTAAAGAGATGGTAATTCCATACCATCTCACCTGACCCCTGAGAAACCCCTATGCAGGTCAGGAAGCAACAGCTAGAAATGGACATGGAACAAAGAATTGGTTCCAAATTGGGAAAGGAGTAGGTCAAAGCTGCATATTTCCACCCTGCTTATTTAACTTATATGCCCAATACATCATAAGAAATGCTGGGCTGGCTGAAGCAGAAACTGGGATAAAGATTGCCAGGAGAAATATTAATAACTCAGATATGCAGATGACACCACCCTTGTAGCAGAAAGTGAAGAGAAACTAAAGAACCTCCTGATGAAGGTGAAAGAGGACAGTGAAAAAACTGGCTTAAAACTCAACATGCAAAAAATGGAAATTACGGCATCAGGTCCCATCACTTCATGGCAAATAGATGGGGAAACAATGGAAACAGTGACAGACTTTATTTCCTTGGGCTCCAAAATCACTGCAGATGGTGACTGCAGCCATGAAACTAAAAGACACTTGCTCCTTGGAAGGAAAGCTATGACAAACTTAGACAGAGTCCTTACCTTTCAAACAGAGGCCAGTCTAGTCATAGTTATGGTTTTTCAGTAGTCATGTATGGATGTGAGAGTTGGACCATAAAGAAGGCTGAACATCAAAGAGCTGATGCCTTTGAAATGTGGTGTTGGAAAAGACTCTTGAGAGTCCCTTGGACCGTAAGGAGATCAAACCAGCCAATTCTGAATATTCACTGGAAGGAATGATGCTGAAGATGAAACTCTAATAATTGGGCACCTGATGTAAAGAGCCGACTCATTAGAAAAGACCCTGATTTGGGGAAAGACTGAAGGCAGGAGAAAAAGGGATTGATCGATAGAGGATGAGACGGCAGCTCTGGGAGGTGGTAAAGGACAAGGAAGGCTGGTGTGCCATAGTCCATGGGATCACAAAGAGTCCAAATTGACTGAGCTACTGAACAACAACAACTACACCTGATATTATCCATTTGGATATAATCTCAAAATGTAAAGATTTGAAGATCTTTAACTTCAGTTCAGTTCAGTTCAGTTCAGTCACTCAGTCGGGTCCGACTCTTTGCGACCCCATGAATTGCAGCACACCAGGCCTCCTTGTCCATCACCAACTCCCGGAGTTCACCCAAACTCATGTGCATCGAGTCAGTGATGCCATCCAGCTATCTCATCATCTGTCGTCCTCTTCTCCTCCTGCCTCCAATCCCTGCCAGCATCAAGGTCTTTTTCAATGAGCCAACTCTTCACATGAGGTGGCCAAATTACTGGAGTTTCAGCATCAGCATCAATCCTTCCAATGAACATCCAGGACTGATCTCCTTTAGGATGGACAGGTTGGATCTCCTTGCAGTTCAAGAGACTCTCAAGAGTCTTCTCCAACACCACAGTTCAAAAGCACCAATTCTTCGATGCTCAGCTTTCTTCACAATTCAACTCTCACATCCATACATGACCACTAGATAAACTATAGCCTTAACTAGACGGACCTTTGTTGGCAAAGTAATGTCTCTGCTTTTCAATATGCTATCTAGGTTGGTCATAACTTTCCTTCCAAGAAGAAGCATCTTTTAATTTTATGCCTGCAATCACCATCTGCAGTGATTATGGAGCCCCCAAAACTAAAGTCTGATGCTGTTTCCACTGTTTCCTCATCTATTTCCCATGAAGTGATGGGACCAGATGCCATGATCTTCGTTTTCTGAATGCTGAGCTTTAAGCCAACTTTTCCACTCTCCTCTTTCACTTTCATCAAGAGGCTTTTTAGTTCCTCTTCACTTTCTGCCATAAGGGTGGTGGTGAAATTACATTTTACTTGCTAATACTCATCTGTTGGGCTTCCCAGGTGTCATAGGGGCACAGAATTTACCTTCCAATCAGGAGACGTGGGTTTGATCCCTGGGTCCAGAAGATCCACTGGAGAAGGAAATGGCAACCCACTCCATATTCTTGCCTGGGAAATCCAATGGGCAGATAAACCTGAAGAGCTACTGTCCATGGAATTCTCTCCTCTTTCACTTTCATCAAGAGGCTTTTTAGTTCCTCTTCACTTTCTGCCATAAGGGTGGTGGTGAAATTACATTTTACTTGCTAATACTCATCTGTTGGGCTTCCCAGGTGTCATAGGGGCACAGAATTTACCTTCCAATCAGGAGACGTGGGTTTGATCCCTGGGTCCAGAAGATCCACTGGAGAAGGAAATGGCAACCCACTCCATATTCTTGCCTGGGAAATCCAATGGGCAGATAAACCTGAAGAGCTACTGTCCATGGAATTTCAAAGAGTCAGACATGTCTCAGCAACTAAACAACAATAATTCATCTGTTAGTCAGGTAAAGGAGCATGAGTCTGTGAGACTGCTTAGATCACTGTCATAAGAACAAAACCCCTTTATAATCTGTGTGTGTGCGCAGGCTTTGTCACATCCAAGTCTTTGTGACCCCATGGGCTGTAGCCTGCCACGTCTGTTCAGGGAATTTTCCAGGCAAGAATTTTGAGTAGGATGCCATCTCCTCCAGGGAATCTTCCTGATCCAGGGATCAAAGCCCTGTCTCTTGAGTCTGTTGCATTGAAAGGCAGTTTTTTTTACCAACTGCAGCACCTATATATATATAAGAAGCAATCTAGTAGATTCCATGTCTAAGAATGTCAGTGAAGGTATTCTATGAATCCTCTGAGGACACTCTATAATAGCTCAGAAGGTTTTTCTTATGTTCTAAACGTTTTTCTCATACTACACTAGGTTGAAAGTAGACTAGAAGTAACCTTTACATTTTTTGCAAGATTTTATATATGTTAATACTGATATATATTTATATTTTTTTATCTTAATGGGGCATCCCTGGTGGCTCAGATGGTAAAGAATTCACGCATGGTGCAGAAGGCCTTGAAACAATATCATGTTTATAACATCGCGCCATATGAGCCTAATATATATTCTAAGAAAAATATGTTTTTTCCAAATCATTTTCTAAGAAACACTTTTGCTGTTAAGTTTGGAAACCAAGGTGGCACATATCTCTTCTAAGTGTGCCATGAGTTCCTGTAGTGAAGTTCTTGATTCTCACAGCAGCACTGAGACTCCATTTAGAGCCTACCTTATTTTACACATATATTTACAACACCCGGATTAATTGTGGTTTCAAAGCTACTAGCAGAGTAAATTCTAAAAGCTAAATAAAAGGGGAAAGGTATTACATAGAATGAGTATGATGGCAGCAAGGAAACAGGGCAAAATCCAGAAGGTGTCTGATAACGTGTTCGAGCTCTACTGGGGTGGTGCCTCCGCAGGGCCCCTTTCTTCTGTTCCTGTGTAAATTCTGAGTGCATCCTAACACTTGATACAAAGTGTATAAAGCACGCAGACATATCCAGAGTTATGGTTTTGAGGTATTGATAAATGTTTAAATCATATTATCTCCAATCTGGCAAAGAATTCATCATTTATATACTTTATAGAGTTTCCTTTGCAGAAAAAAAAACATAATTCAAAGCATCATTGCTTTAATCAGTATCAATGGCATAAATCAGAGGATCTAGATTTTATCTTTGTTCTACCTCTTATTTACTGTGTGACCGTGGGTAAATACTTAACCACTGTGGATACTCATATATAAATTAGAGATAACTAGCAATAACAGTAGCATCTCTTTTGTGGTATTGTTGGGAGGATAAAGTAAGAAAACAAAACAGCTCCTAGAATGTAATAAGTACTTAATAAGTATTAGCTATTATCATAATCAGAATAAAGCCTTAGCTAGGAGGAAAAGTCATCTAGAAAGGTGTGTTTCCTCCACCCCCACCCACCGCTTGGAAGTAACAGAATTCAGAGAATCAAAGTTTGCAAATACATCCAAAAAAAGGGCCAGGAGAAAATAAATTTTAACTAAACAAAATACAATTTATCTTATAACCTACAATATTTCTGTTCTTAAATTGAGAGATCTTCAATTATTTCTTTAGAACTTAGATTAATCCATGTTGAAGAGTTTTTCAGAATCAAATAACTTACTTGGTTCAGTAATTGGCTTTGATGGTCTGTCTAACATGGTTCAGGGTTGTTTCTTTTAAAACAAGGCATGTCATACCATTCTGACTTCTTTACGAATTTTGAATTACTTTGCTATGACAGTACTTTTTCTTTATCATGTAGAAAATCAGTTATTATTCAAGGCCAAATAATTAGATACTTTGCAATGTCAAGAAGCTCAAGCACGATTACCGAGACAATCACATTTAAATTCTACAGATGCAATCTGTTTTATAAGATTGTAAGTATAAATAAGAGATGCAAAAATAAGCATGGCAATGTATATATACACAGGCAGGAAAGCAGAGAACAGATTATAAGGCAGAAAGAGAGTAAGAGATAGTACATACATATTATATAGTGTCTTGGTTGAAAGTAATCAAAAGAGAGAAATCATTGAAAAACTGATACTCTGGAATCCTTCAGTTTTATATGTAAATACTCAGTCAAATATATAATTGGTACCTATCATGAGTAGTATATGCTTTTTTAATATAGTGCTTTAAAATATTATTTATAAGTATTTTCATTTCTACCATTTTCTTTGCAAATCTCACATTGGGATTCTAATTGTAGCTACTAGATGCTAAATCCGGGGAAGGCAATGGCACCCCACCCCAGTGCTCTTGCCTGGAAAATCCAATGGACGGAGTAGCCTGGTGGGCTGCAGTCCATGGGGTCGCTAACAGTCGGACAAACTGAGCGACTTCACTTTCACTTTTCTCTTTCATGCATTGAAGAAGGAAATGGCAACCCACTCCANCCGGGGAAGGCAATGGCACCCCACCCCAGTGCTCTTGCCTGGAAAATCCAATGGACGGAGTAGCCTGGTGGGCTGCAGTCCATGGGGTCGCTAACAGTCGGACAAACTGAGCGACTTCACTTTCACTTTTCTCTTTCATGCATTGAAGAAGGAAATGGCAACCCACTCCAGTATTCTTGCCTGGAAAATCCCAGGGATGGGGTCACACAGAGTCGGACACGACTGAAGTGACTTAGCAGCAGCAGCAGCAGCAGATGCTAAATCATTTTTCAAAGAATTGTTTCAAATTGCCTTTGAGAATAAGTAATAACTTCTCTCCAAGATAGTCTAGAACTTGACCTCAGACTTTGGAGGGAATTTTGTTTAGATGGGGATCACTTCCAGGTCTCTGATTACTCACTTATCAATCATAATTTATTTCCTATGTGTTTCTTGAGTAAATGTTAAATTGAGGTAAGGAACTTGCAAATTGCTAAAGATTAATATTTAAGTCAGTATTCAGTAAATTAGGAAAAAGTCATGACAAATTTAAACCCTGAAACTTGGAGCAAAATTGCTCAAGTACCCTGTACCCTTCCAGGAAGAGGTTAGTCCTGTTTGTGTGTACACAAATACAAAGAGGGTCGATTGATTCTTGGCTTTATATATGATTTCAGAGGGCTGAGTATTATTATTTTATTCATTGAAACACTTCAGAATTTTACTATAATAATTCAGAGTATGAATAACCCAGAACATGATGACTACTATTTTGGGCAGTTTATTTCTAATATCCCAAGTCCAAGAATGACTAATTCTTATATTAGGTTGTTTAAACTGGAAAGGTCAAATGACTTGCTGCTGCTGCTAAATCACTGCAGTCGTGTCCGACTCTGTGTGACCCCATAGACGGCAGCCCACCAGGCTCCCCCATCCCTGGGATTCTCCAGGCAAGAATACTGGAGTGGGTTGCCATTTCCTTCTCCAATGCATGAAAGGTAAAAGTGAAAGTGAAGTCGCTCAGTCTGTCCGACTGTTAGCGACCCCATGGACTGCAGCCCACCAGGCTACTCCGTCCATTGGATTTTCCAGGCAAGAGCACTGGGGTGGGGTGCCATTGCCTTCCCCGTTTCAAAAATTCATTTAGCAAATTTCACATTTGCTTTCAACACTGCGGTTCTTTTCACAAAATTACATACATGTTGGGGCTACGAGTGCAGTGAATGTATAAGTCTAATTATAGTGTATTGTGCATAACACATTTTGTTGGTAATTCAATATTATGTTTGGCATGTATGATAACATTGTAAAGTAGATTTACTGTAACTTTGACTTCACTATTCTTAGTTGGAAATGACTGCTCTGTTAGACACGTGGTCACCAGATAAAATGCCTACTTGGATTCACTTTTAAATTAAAATTTTCTGCTAAAAAAATGTTACCTATTGGCTAATATTCATGGACAGGGTATGTGTAATGTGTAATTATGTAATGTACCAAAGTGTAGAAATAAAAGGACAGTCCCGAAGATGAAAACTTGACTGGGATGTAGTATTACTGGGGACAAAAAATTGTAGAAAATGCAAATGGAAGAGCCTGACAATAATTAGTGGGCTAATTTCCTGGCGTTCCCATAGAGGTCTAATAAATACAGTATACTCATAAGCTCATTATACTGTTTAGTGCCCTTGTCATTCAATATATTTGGGAATGAATATTGAAAAGCATAATGACAGTGCCATGTTCATTTAAATAAAAAATGTTGCATATAGTATGATTAGATACATTAGCATATGGCATGAATTTGGCTTTAAAGTTTTGAATTTTATATATAAATATTGCTTGACTATTAAACGCAAGGCTTTATATGATGCACTTTATGCAATACCTGAATAATCCATAAACATTCATGAAGTAGGATGAAAGTACCTCTGGCAGTTTTCAAACTGAGGTACATGTAAATTGGAGAATCATAGAACATGTCCAAGAGGTACATTGTCATTTACACTTTGAGGAAATCAGTTTTCATATCCTCAACTTTCATAAGTGCTGATGTTGACTTGTGGAGAATCACATTGTATTTAAGCTCAAACTCTCAAGCTAAATCTCTTTCCTAATTCTCTTTTCACAATTGCTCTTTTGCTTCATTTATATATATAATCATTCCTTTCATTCTTCTGAAAATCTTATTAAGGTGTATTGTTCCTTGTATATGTGTTAAACAAAAGAGAATTAAACTTTGGTGTTAAGAATGTGAATGGCTACGTATCAAATACTAAGTATTTCAAATCAAGCAGTTTTAGTTCTTTGTTTTCATTCAGATTGAAGAATAAGTCATGCTGCTGTATAACTTATTTCCACTTCTATCCACTTATTTACATAAATAATAATTTCCTTATGTAAATAAGATTTCCTAATGCTTACATCTGAGGCAATTTTAAAAAATGAACTGATTGTGAGTATGTAGCAATGAGTAACAACTATCGTAATTGGAAAAAAAGTTGAGTTCGTCTCAATAGAATGTGGATTTCTAATAAATTTTACTTAAAACATTTTTAGTATAAAAAATACGTGAGTTTTTTAATAAGGAAATCTGTGTAGCTTAGATCAGTTCTTCACTTGAACATGTGCTAAGTCTCTTTACTCATGTGCCTGTCTTTGTGACCCCATGGATTGCAGACCTCTAGGTTCCTTTGTTCATGGGATTCTCCAGGCAAGAATACTGGAGTGGGTTGCCATGCCATCCATCTGGGAATCTTCCCTAGCAGGGACTGAACCCACATCTCATGTCTCCTGCACTGGCAGGAGTGTTCTTTACCACTAGTACCACCTAGGAAGCCCAGTTCTTTGCTTGTAATAATAAAATTCAGAAAAACAACTTGTAGCCTTAGGCCACTATCAGTTCAGTTCAGTACAGTCGCTCAGTCGTGTCCGACTCTTTGCAGCCCCATGAGTTGCAGCACACCAGGCCTCTCTGTCCATCACCAACTCCCAGAGTCTACCCAAACCCATGTCCATCAAGTCACTGATGCCATTCAGCCATCTCATCCTCTTTCGTCCCCTTCTCTTTCTGCTCCCAATCCTTTCCAGCATTAGGGTCTTTTCCAATGAGTCAACTTTCACATGAGGTAGCCAAAGTATTGGAGTTTCAGCATCAACATCAGTCCTTCCAATGAACACCCAGGACTGATCTCCTTTAGGATGGACTGGTTGGATCTCTGCTTTTCAATATGCTATCTAGGTTGGTCATAACTTTCCTTCCAAGGGGTAAGCGTTTTTTTAATTTCATGGCTGCAATGACCATCTGCAGTGATTTTGGAGACCCCCAAAATAAAGTCTGACACTGTTTCCACTGTTTCCCCATCTATTTCCCATGAAGTGA
Source organism: Oreotragus oreotragus (assembly GCA_006410675.1). Classification (NCBI taxonomy): domain Eukaryota; kingdom Metazoa; phylum Chordata; class Mammalia; order Artiodactyla; family Bovidae; genus Oreotragus; species Oreotragus oreotragus. The sequence goes on along the minus strand of SJYX01001112.1, from coordinate 341,718 downwards.
TAGGACTGGATGCCATGATCTTTGTTTTCTGAATACTGAGCTTTAAGCCAACTTTTTCACTTTCCTCTTTCACTTTCATCAAGAGGCTTTTTAGTTCCTCTTCACTTTCTGCCATTAGGGTGGTGTCATCTGCATATCTGAGGTTACTGATGTTTCTCTCAGCAATCTTGATTCCAGCTTGTGCTTCTTCCAGCCCAGCATTTCTCATGATGTACTCTGCATATAAGTTAAATAAGCAGAGTGACAATATACAGCCTTGACATACTCCTTTTCCTATTTGGAACCAGTCTGTTGTTCCATGTCCAGTTCTTTTTTGTATGTTTTTCCTTTTTTAATTTTTATTTTTACTTTATTTTACTTTACAGTACTGTATTGGTTTTGGCATATATTGACATGAAACCATCACGGGTGTACATGAACTCCCAAACATGAACCCCCCCTCCCACTTCTCACCCCACATCATCCCTCCGGATCATCCCCATACACCAGCCCCAAGCATCCTGCATCCTGC
>SJYX01001112.1:319148-332607 GCA_006410675.1 Oreotragus oreotragus | reverse complement strand
GGTCTCCCGCATTGGAGGCAGACACTTTAACCTCTGAGCCCATATTATATAACATTTTGTACCAGTTTATTGGTCACAAAACTTTATCTGCATTTCTTTAAAATGTGACAGTAAATTATTTATCATTCAGAATACTAACAGCCTCTATCAACCCAAACTATTCGCACTTGGAGCATACTATCATATATTCCAGTTGTTCCTATATTGTAGCAGTACTGAACTAAACATATATGCACAATCTAGGTTTTATATTTTCTATACATTATATTTAATAGAAATTAAAATTAATAGAAAATTAATGTATTAACTCAGAATGAATGCAGCTTGGCATTCACTTTTCCCCTTCATCTCCCTTCCTTCCTTACTTCTAGCTACTAATTGTGATGTTGCTGTTGTCATTTATCTTCGTTGCAATATGGAAAGTGCTTCTCAAATGTTGATATTCATATGGATTACCTAGAGGTCTTGTTAAAAATGCAGATTTTGAGTCTGTAGGTCTTGGGTTTGGCCTGATATTCAGTAGTGCTAATAAGCATCAGAATATATGAATGATGCCTGTCTATGGACTAAAGTATTCTAAACTTTTAGAGACTAAAATGACACATATCTACTATTACTTTGGAGAAGGGAATGGCAACCCATTCTAGTATTCTTGCCTGGAGAATTCCATGGACAGAGGAGCCTGGCAAGCTACAGTCCATGGGATCGCAAAGAGTCAGACATAACTGAGTGATTATTGCCTGTCTATGGACTAAAGTATTCTAAACTTTTAGAGACTAAAATGACACATATCTACTATTACTTTGGAGAAGGGAATGGCAACCCATTCTAGTATTCTTGCCTGGAGAATTCCATGGACAGAGGAGCCTGGCAAGCTACAGTCCATGGGATCGCAAAGAGTCAGACATAACTGAGTGATTATCACTCACTTTACTTATAAAACAGTTTTCTTAAAGAAGTTTAACTCAAATGCACCCATTTAGAAATAGAAAGCCAAATTTTGTTGGCTGAGTGAGAAATAACCATTTCTGGTCAGGTTGATAGATCTGAGGAAGTTTTGCTGCTGGGAGAACCAGGAGGCCAACTGTGAAACATTAGGTAGTGTGGCAGCTGTGTCTGGGAGATGGAACAGATTGGTTGGGGCAGGCTAGATTGGTGAAAAGCTTGACAAAGTTATGTTGGAAAGGGAAATGGGTCTGAGGCTTCAAATCACTTTAAAGGGAAGAATGGAGTGTTTAATATGGATAGCCAAAATGTAAATAAGTACACATGCACCCTTCTCTGGAGATACATTTAAATTTTAGGTTAATGGGAAATGTTAAGTACTGGTGGGGAAAGATGGCATTTTAAATATAGGCACAGAAGCCATTTCCCAACTTTATGCCAGATTAAATAATGGAAGACAATATAACTGTACATCACGCAAGATTATCTCTTAAAACTTGAGAAGACTGAATAGTCAAGAAGAAATTGAAGTGTTCTATAATGAATTCTAAATACTGATTCAAAATGAATGACTTTTATTTTTTTAATGCTATGCTCCAAGCTAGAAGAGACTTAACTACTTGCCCATCATTCATTCATTCAGGTCACTTTTTTTAATCAAATGTAGAGAAATAGTAGACAGAATGAACTTCCAGCTTTACTGATTCATAGCTGTCAATTTTATCTCTATAACTGAGTTCAGTATATGTGAGGAAAGTTGTCTTTTCTGGGTGTGAGAAAATGAATCCTATTTTATATGCAAGGATGGTCAGTTTTGATTTTCATAAAATATAGTAATTTATCCCAATATGAAAGATCACAAATATTCCGTGTCTACATATTTACCTTACATGAATACAGTGACACATAAGTTAACAAAATAATTGAAATTTAAGAGCAGAATAACTTTTTGTCTTAGATATTTGTCAACTCATTATTGATTTTAAAAAATAAATGCACTATGTGAGAGCTATGAGTTTTGATTTTATTTAGGGACTTATGGAGGACTGTAGCCCAGGAGACAGCCCCTCACATAGCTCTGGAGAACTGCTCCAAAGAGGTGGGAAAGGGGCCAGTGATTTTGGTAAAGGTGTACTTTTGATCAAGTATAAATCTCATCTCATCAGAAGGTTAATGCTAGTCACAAGGAACAGAATCTCTATTAACAATTTTACTGCGTTTCTAAGTGTGGTTAGAATCCAGGTTCATAGAAGAAGTCTCCTGAAATATTCTAAGTCAGACAGAAAAAGACAAATAGTATATAATATTGATATATGTGAATTCTTGAAAAACAAATGACTCAAGTGAACTTATTTACAAAATAGAAATAGAGTCACCAATGTAGAGTTACCAAGTAGGAAGGGAGGAGGGATAAACTGAGTGACTGTANAATAGTATATAATATTGATATATGTGAATTCTTGAAAAACAAATGACTCAAGTGAACTTATTTACAAAATAGAAATAGAGTCACCAATGTAGAGTTACCAAGTAGGAAGGGAGGAGGGATAAACTGAGTGACTGTACATACTACTATGTATAAAACAGGTAACAAATAAAGACCTACTATATAGAACAGAGAACTCTCCTCAATACTCTGTAATGACCTTTATGGGAAAAGAATCTAAAAAAGCTGGACATGTGTGTAGAAACACACACATATCTGATTCACTTTGCTGCACAGCAGAAACTAAAACCACATTATAAATCAACTGTATGCCAATAAATTGTTCAAAAATGAAAAAGAATGAAAAAAGCACTATTTTGCCTTTTTCTCAGCACACAGAGTCCCTCATTCTTGATCTCTCTGAATTCCTTTCAGGGTACTGTGTCTCCAGGACTGCCATGGCTGCTGACTTAGTCCTTTTAGAACCAGGTGGTGGGCAACATGCTTTGTTTTACATAGTTCACTTACTCTCTCGTAGCTGAAGACAGCTGCAGATGAACTCTTTCAAGAACAGAAGATGTTAAAAAGAGAAAATGGAAGTTCTCGTTTACTGGTAGCATTTTCTTTTTAGTGTAATAGATGCAGTAACAATGCATCTAACCTAACTGCAGGGCTCCCTCCAAGATCTACATCGTCTTCCCTACTTTTCTTTCTTTGGTATTGAACTAGCATGTGAAAATGAGGATGCCTGCTCTTTCTGCTCTCTTGTTAAGGCATTAACAGCAGGCCTTGCCTTTGGTACTGAGCCTATTCATAAGATCAAAGCTTTTAAAAATGTTTTCATTGTTATTGTTGTTGACATGACTTTTTGCTTCTACTTCCCCTGCTGGGCCAGACCCTAAGAACTTTGCACCAGCTGTTATTTTTTCTCCTGTGCTGAACTGCAGTTGGCTTGAAGACTGCAAGGGAAGAGTGAAAATTAAACTGGTTCCCCAATTAGAGTTGCCTACAGGTTTTGTGCTAACTGGAGACTAGAGGGTCATGCTACTCCTCTCTGAGGGAAACGGTGGAAGGCATAACTAAGATAAATGAAGGCATTTTGGAGTTTGTCAGCTAGAAAAGGCAAAACATTAACTCGGGAATTTTTCTCTTGTAAACTTTCAATTACATTTTCCATTGTGCAAAGAAGTTAAGATTGCTTGAAAATGCTTAAGATGGGGATAATGAGAATGATTTATTTATTTTTAGATCTTTAAGTTCATTTTGTCACTATATTTAAAGAACTTGCATATATAGTTGAAGGAATGTGTTAGATGTCTTCTTTTCAATTTGGACTTTTATGTAATCACATAGATACTCCATAAAGCAGAAGAATAAATAATGGTGACTGGGCTGCTTCTGAATCCATATTTATTTAAGTCATAGCTGGGATGTGAGCCACCCATTCTCTGTTCCAGAGAGATTCTCTGGTGGAGAGAACCGTCAAAGAAATGGTTCTCTATCCAGGTTTTCTTTAGGAGGTGCCTACAGAGTCAGTGGGTCATGGAGTTAACTGTTTCTATTGCCTAGTGGGGCTCTCAATATGATAAGTGATTTATGGATTAAAACAGACAAGCATGAAAAAATTTTTGATAATTTATGCCAAGATTTAATGTCCCATTGATTTTTAAAACCTTATAAGTGAGATCATTTGTGTTTTTATACATATATTGTTGTGGAGAAACTCTGCGGTATATAAATTTTGAAGTCCTCTGTAATGATAATTTATCATTTTTAAAACATAATCAATTAGAGGAACTTAAGATTCACTTTATTTTCTTTTGAATGTATTTCTCTCCTACCTCATGTTGGTTTTCTTGGGAGACCAGGGCTATATGAGACACATGTAAAGTGAATATGTGGCTGTAGCAACCCCACTCCAGTACTCTTGCCTGGAAAATCCCATAGACGGAGGAACCCGGTGGGCTGCGGTCCATGGGGTCGCTAAGAGTCAGCACAACTGAGCGAGTTCACTTTCGCTTTTCACTTTCATGAATTGGAGAAGGAAATGGCAACCCACTCCAGTGTTCTTGCCTGGAGAATCCCAGAGACAGTGGGCCCCCGTCTGTGGGGTCGCACAAAGTCGGACAGGACTGAAGCGACTTAACAGCAGTAGCAGTAAAAGCCATAATTTGAGGTGACATGGGTTTTTCTATTACTTTAACTTTTGTACAGGCTGAAAAAGTATGCCATTTGGGGGTCTGCAGTTGAGGTGAGATAAAGTTGCAAAGTAGAATAATAGTAAGAAGCTTCTGAAAAGATGACAACATTTTGAGTGACAAAGTGTTATGGTTTTAAGAGTTTTACTTCTCAAATAAATCAAACGCAAGGAATATGGTGTAAAAATTTAACAAATTATGCCATTAAAGTAAAAAATGCCCCTTTGAATTGATATAAAATGAAAAATCAATTTAAATATAATTTTATGGAGTAATAATGATGCTATATAAATAAGGATAAAACTTGAAAAATAATATTAATGAAGTAATGCTATAAAATCTTAATATCAACAAAAAAGATAATTTGATTTATACTGGAGCTGACATTAAATTTTAGTGTTATTAATTTTCCATGGCACAGCTGTTTTCATGTATTTTAATCAACATACTTTTATGAAACTTTTTAGAACCATGTAGAAAAAAGTAATCATTTAACTACACAGTAATACACCACAATTCAGTCTTTGTGAGAGAGTTCATTTATATTTCATTGTTTATTTTCTGTCAACTTTGTGACTAAGGTAATTTTGGTTAGTTATGATTTGACACATATGGACCAATAAAACTTGCTACTTTCTTCCTTGGTAATGTGGCTATTAATTACTTCTAGAGATGAATTTCAGTAGTATACATGACTTAGAAAATAATGAGGCTTTTTGCCATACTATAATGATTACATGGGATTTGGCTGGGTTGCTTTCAAGATAAATGCTCTCCTGACACTCACTGATAGCTTTGTAGAATAGAAAAATGTTCATGACAAGTGTACTCTTTTTTTGCACAAAATTTTTACACTCAAAAAGACAAAACAAAGTGACTTTCAGTGGCAAAATGAAGATTTAAGCCTAAACACAAGTTTATTTTGCTTAAACATTTTATACCTGTGTGAATACTTCAGGTTCTTAATTACTATAGTTTAACAATAAGTCCTGATATCTGAAAGGACAAGTCTCTCCTTCTTGCTCTTAATTATTATTAACATTACCTGCCTTTTATTCTTTCATAAATATTTAAGAGTAATGTGATTAAATGCTATTAAAATTCCTGGGAGATTTTTATTAAAATTTCTAAAACTAGATAAATTCAGGGAAAAAAATGATATATACTCACTATATCACTCTTATCTATGAACATAGTATATCTATACATTCATTAACTTATTGAATATATTTTCATAAAGTTTATCATTTTTCTTTTTGAAGCCTTGATACATTCTTAACACTAAATTTTCATTTATATTAAAATGAAGAAATTAAGCTTATTGAAATACATTTTAAGAAAGTGAAGTGAAAGTTGTTCAGTCATGTCCACCTCTTTGTGAATCCCATGGACTGTATAGTCCATGACATTCACCAGTCCAGAATACTGGAGAGGGTAGCCTTTCTCTTCTCCAGGGGATCTTCCCACATTGTGGGCAGATTATTTACCAGCTGAGCCACAATGGAAGTCCAAGAATATTGGAGTGGGTAACCTATCCCTTCTCCAGCGGATCTTCCCAACCCAGCAATCAAACTGGGGTCTCCAGCATTGTAGGCAAATTCTTTACCAACTGAGCTTCTCAGGATAGGTTATCAACATTTTAGAGACCTCATGTCCTAAGCTGTAAAAGGGGACATTTTAAACAAAAATTGTACATGGTTCTGTGTCTATGGGGAGGGGGGAGGCTCAGTCATGTCTGATCCTTTTTGATTCCATGGACTATAGCCCACCAGGCTCCTCTGTTCATGGTGATTCTCCAAGCAAGAATACTAGAATGCGTTGCCATGCCCTCTTTCAGGGGATCTTCCTGACCCAAGGATCAAACCTTTTGCTTGTTAATAAATAAGTATGAATATAAAAGGGAATGAAAGTCATAAGCTGGCATTTTCTTAAAAGCGAACATATATGTTCAATAAACACAGGAAAATGTTCAATATTATTAATGATCAGAGAAATACTAGTCAAGAATTTAATGTTACCATTTTTAACTGTTTAGTTTGAAGTATGTGTATTTTTAAAACATCTATTTCTTGTGTTGGAGAAAATGGGATTTCACACTTTCTAGTCTTAATTTAATATTACTTGTGAAAATTGAAACATTTTAACTACTTTGAAAAATAGCTTAGTATTATTACAAGAAATAAACTAAACCATTCTCCTTGATACATACCCAAGAAAAACTCTTGTTTACATTCAGCAAGGTATATTTTCATCAAGCACTATTTAAACTACATAAGACCTGAATATAATCTAAGTTTCATTAAGAACAGAATGGATGGCTAAGCTATAGTACATTTTCACAATGGAATACTATACATCAATCAGAATTAATGAATCATTGAAAAGACTGATGTTGAAACTGAAACTCCAATACTTTGGCCACCTGATGCGAAGAGCTGACTCATTTGAAAAGACCCTGATGCTGGGAAAGATTGAAGGCAGGGGGAGAAGGAGATGACAGAGAATGAGATGGTTGGACGGCATCACTGACTCAATGGACATAGGTTTTGGGTGAACTCTGGGAGTTGGTGATGGACAGGGAGGTCTGGCATGCTGCAGTTCATGGGGTCACAAAGAGTCGGACATGACTGAGCGACTCAGCTGAACTGACTGAATGATATAAAACTCTGTATGAATCTTGGCAATATGATACTGAGTGAGAGATAAATTCTTAAAGTTGCATCTATCAGAATAAACCTGTTATAAAGTTAAAGATAATTTTTAAGTGTTAAAATATGAAATTAAGTGATATAAATAAATATAAGAAAATTTCATATTCTGGATGATTGATTTATAGATACTTATTATAGTGTTATAGTCAAGTAAATAAATGAATGAATGAATATGTGTTTGCATGGTCAAATAAGTGAACAAATAAGCTAATATATAAATACTTAAATGATGACCACACATGAGCCAATTTTAAAAGGTTTCATAAACCATGAGTTATATTAATTTAATTCTATGAATTAAAATAATTCAGTTCCAATAAAAATAAATTTTGAAAGTGAAACCATAATTGCAACAGAATCTTATTTTGGTTGACTTTTTTTTTCTAAGCTCTCTGCCTATGACTTTAATGGACTTACATAAAATTTGGTTGGTGATAGATGATTATTGTTTGCATACAAGAGTAAGTTCAACCTGTTAAATCATAACCCAGTTTTGTAGTTTGTAAGATTATATTAGAAAAAAATTTAATTTTTATGATTAAAACTCTTCATTAGGAGAAAAGACTAATTGGCCCTCAACATGTTAAAATCAAACAGTCAAAGCAAGATTTTTTCTTTCTGAGATACCTGAAAAAGCAGCAGTGACAACATGGCAACATTCAGTATAGTTTTAAATAACTGGTATCTACTGTTCATTAGTATGAAGAAAAGTACATTTTGGGGAGATGATTGCACAACATGGGGTAGCCAAATGGAAATGTGAGGCCAATTTCTATTTAATTTGGCAATTGGTTCAACCTTCTCTGCCAAAGTACCAACACAAAGAATTTGCATAGCAATCTCAATGAAAACAATAGAGTACTGGGAAATGTAAGAACATTTTTCACTATGCAAGTAGCTTGAAATTTTTCTGAGATATGTGAACTCAATTTTGAATTTGATAATTGCATTTTTCTGAAGTTCTCTTTTATTTTTGACGTCTTCTGCCTTCGGTCAGAACCACAATCAAACCAGTCCCAAAGTCACAAACCAATTATTTTATTACAATTCTAACATAAGAAATCCATTCTTGAGTTTAACAACTTTTGGTTTAGGAAGTATTTCATTTTACTGTTTATTTAAATGTTGATAGTTGTCATTTATGGCAATTTATCTGTAACCAGTATAGAATTAGGGAAGCAGTTTTGCCCAGGAAAATCTGTGAAATAGTAGTCTAAAATATGGACTTAATCTTTTTTCTTTTACTGCTTTGTTAACCTCAACAAATTACTTACTTCATTTCCACAACTTTAAATGCCAAGTGCTTGTAAAATAGTTGAAAATATTTAAAATTAAGCTACTTTATAATGTTTGTAATAAACTACACCATGGATTTGATTATATGTGAGAGGGAAAGAAAATTTTCTAGGAGTTATTTGGTAGCAATGAATCTACACTTTATTATTCTCAGAAACAGAAACCAATTGTGTTTTGTCTAAAACAGCCAGGTTTATATTAGGTTAAAAAAATCCTTCCCACCATGGTATAAATACATCTTAAATTTGGCCACATTTCCTTGCTGGAATATATGACATAAGAAGTTATACATCTTATACTGGAGTGATTGAATACCTTTAATCTTGGGTCTTTTTTATTCTTTGTAGCTCAGCGTCAAAAAGAAAGCCCCATGTGCTATGTCTATAACTGTGTGCATTGCATTATGGAATATCAAAAGCAATCAGTCCTCACTCAAAGAGGATTGTACTGTTCAAAGTAAATTCTTCCTTACTGAGTTTTATTCCTGAGATCAATTCAAGTAAAAAAAAAGGAACACAGAAGGATATTTTTTTTCCAATGATTTCATTGCCTTCCACATTTCAAAATACCAGTTTTATAATTTAGATGATTCTTCAATCCAGCCACTCACTCTTGTAGAGAATTTTGCTCTAAGAAAAATAAAGCTAAGCCAACAAAATAATAGTAGTAATAACTTACATAATAATAAAAACATTTTATTATCTTAGATTTTAGGAATATCATGAAGTTACAGGTGCTGTCAAAAACTCAAAGTCATTATTTGTACAGTATATATGTTAACACTTCCAAAAACTATTAGGTTCACATAAAGTAAATGTAAACCCATGGGAGCATTTTTTAAAGTCAACCAGCCTTTCTGGACTCAAAACTTGGATGTAAGTAGCTACACACATCATAGACATTTATCACCATGCCTCCTCTCTTTCATGATCTTCTGAAGGAGCATAATTCATCAGAAAATATTTTTCAATAATCTCTGCATAAGATAATTCACCTTTCTTTCTGATCTTCAAAGTGACAGATTGCATAGGTTGAGCCTCTGTGACTTAAACCATGGTTTCCTGTTTCACTGTGCTTTTCTGTCTCACTGGCTGACTTGATTTATAATAGCTGAGGTAGTACAAAATTAAAAATTAATTAATTTGAGTGAATTGGTAATAAAGGGGACTGAGCGGCTATATTGAGATGCTAATAGGTCTATTCCAGACCCATTCTGGCCATCTGATCCACTGGAATACCCAACAGCTGCAGGAGGCAAAACTGACAACTGAGCACACTCAGGAGGGAGGGTCAAGAGTGGGGCTCTAACCCCAGTGGGGCCAGAGCAGGGACTGCCCTTCTGAGACTGCTTTCGTAATGAAGCAGGTCAGATGGTGGAAACAATATATTTTCTATGAAGTTACTGGAGAATCCCTGCATAGAAGCAGAGATATGATCTCCGGATGTGCTTTTCTGTGTTTTTGTGTTTTGTTTTATGGAAAATTACTTCCTAAGCATTTCTCTGTAAGGCTTCCAGTAACTATAGTGCTTGCTTCATTGACTGCTTTAATGGGGGGAAAATGCATAATTGATACAATTAAGATTTCTAGAAAAAAATAGCTACTAGCATTTTGAAGAACAGATACTGTTGTACAACAATCATCTAGGAAGTTATAATATATCCCTATCATTTGAAAGCATGAAAATGCCCTATGGAATATAAAAGCTGTATTTTACAACACATACAATAAAGGGTGTTTTCCCTTTTAGGTAGCTGTCCAATAATGTACCTAGCATAAGATTTTTTTAATCTACCACAATATAAATATATCATGTATTTTTTTCTAATTATGAAAAACAACATGTTCATTTATGAGATATTGATTACATGAGAGATATGGGACAAGAGTAAGGAAATAAAAATCATTCATAGTCCCTCCATTTAAGATTAAAATGTTGTGTTTGTCTGACTAGTTAATAGAAATACTGCTGGTAATAGTCAGTAATAAAAATAATACAAAGCAGCACTGATTTAAGTTATGAAGAGTGACAAGTTGATTTGAGGCAGTTTCAGTAATCATTAAATAGAAAGATTTGAGAGCAAGTTTATGAAACACTAAATCAGAAATTACTTAAGCAACACAGTCCTTCTTAAAAACTAAATACATGGATAACAGACAAAAATCAAATAAAAATTTGATTGTTTTTACAGAGACACACTTCAGTTTTCCTTTTTAAAAAACTATATACCCAAAGACACATCATATACCTTACAGACTTATTGCTACAGGATAGCTATTCTGTTAATTTGCAGCAGTCTGATATCTACTTTACATATTAAAAACAAAAACAAACCAAAAGCACTCATTGGACAACAATGTAATTTTTAATGTTTCTTCCACTTGACTTCTTGTTTTTCCTCAGGGAGAATAAGAAAAGGTGATTAGCTGTTTTGCTCAGAACCCAATTACCACTGTGTTTCTGGTGGGAATTTTCATACCATATATCAATCAGTGAACCAGCCAATCATTCTTAACATGCTGTAGCTGAATGTTAGGTAATTGAAAATTGATTGGCATTTGCCCCTGACCCAATGCATTCAGCCAAATTTACTATGGTGCTGGTGATTTTTATACATTTTAACAAGCCCGTTGTAGCTGTTTTCATTAAAGCCACCACCAAGAACTCTAACACCTATTTCTACCTCTACTACAACTTCTACTACCATCTAATTCATACTGCCACCACTACTAATACTTATATTTATTGGGTTCTTACTTTATGCCAGACACTGTTCTACAACTTTCACATACATTGATATATCTGCCAAGTACTATTATTGTCTCCATTTAAAAAGTGAAGAAACCTCTATCGTACATGGAACTCTGCTTAATGTTATATGGCAGCCTGGATGGAAGGAAAGTTTGGAGAAGAATGGATACATGTACATGTATGGCTGACTACCTTCGCTATTCACCTGAAACTATTACAACATTGCTTGTTAATCCTCTACACCCAAATACAAAATAAAAAGTTAAAAAAAAAAAATTTGAAGAAAGAAAGAAAAAGCCTATACAGTTTATCAGTCAATTTCTTGTTAGCTACATGATTTTAAAAGAATGTAATGCACATTCTTTGTTTCTCATTTAAGTAGCTCAGTATTTCTTACAATAAAAATGTAATAATATATTTTGAGGGTTTTTTTTTTTTTCTAAACAAGAGTATAAGAAAAACTCTATCTCAAGAAACAAACTAGTTCCTCTAATTATCGAATAATTTATTTTTCTTCCTAGAGATAAACTAAAAGGACCATCAGGCAGAATTATAAATCTTGTCTCAAAGTTGTATTGATGGGATGGTAAATAAAATTACACTTCCCTGTTTCAGAAAACAAGATTAAGTTATCCTTTAGTGCTATAAAATGCTGGTTTCAAACCTGGGTTGATTCTTTTAAGGTGCTTTCCAATCAATGCAGATATGAAAAGAAATGCACAGTTGGCAGAGTTAGAAATCCAACTCAAAGTCTAAAGAGTAATGTATTTATCTAATTGGTACAAATGCTGCAATATGAGCTGATGATTTTTAAACCAGTTTCAATCAAGAACTGTAATTCTACTGAGACAGCCATTCCCGATACAGGAGGTAAAAGTCCATAGACTATTCCTGTTAAAAAATAATCATAATTATTAGTTAGGAGACACATATTGATACTAATGTTTCAAATAAGATAAGTGAAAAATTAATGTGCATTTCACTATGAAAACCATGTCTGATTGGCACTGCAGATGTTTTAGAGTTTCCTTTATCATCCTTATTTTCTACGGTTTTTTAACTAAATAATCTTTCATTCATTTTATTTATTAAAGTATGAAATTATTTTTACTTCCATATTGATACTAATGTTTCAAATAAGATAAGTGAAAAATTAATGTGCATTTCACTATGAAAAACCATGTCTGATTGGCCCTGCTGATGTTTTAGAGTTTCCTTTATCATTCTTATTTTCTATGGTTTTTTAACTAAATAATCTTTCATTCATTTTATTTATTAAAGTATGAAATTATTTTTACTCAGGGGAAAAAAGCTCCCTCTTTAGTAGTTTCTTTTATACCACTTCTAAAGTGCTTTTCTCTATAATTCACCAACACAGTACTATGATGTGGAATTAAGAATTTGATTATTTTGCATTTGAAAATGAGAAAATATAGCCAGTAAATTTCATTATTCTTTAGTGATACTCATTTTATATTATTGATACACAAAGTTTAAATGTGAAACATAATGGGGTAAATTGGCCTATAAGGAAAGATGTTAACAGAATTAAAATAGCTTTTAAGTCAGTAACAGAAATGAGAACTTTTGAAAATAGCTTTATAAAATCTATTAGTTCTTGAAACAGGTATTTTATTTTTTTTCTATTTACAAAGTTGCTAATTTAGTGGTTGTAAAGAATGTAATAGTATCCCTACAAATATTAATATGAGAAAAAACTGGAATAAAAAATATTGAGTAGTTCAAATAACCTTCGCTTTTTATATTAAAATAGTATTTTAGCCACTGTAGTGATAATACCTGTAACAGTGATGTTGCTACATAACTTCATTAGTAGCAATCATATTTGCAAGCCTTCCATCAGTCAAATGCTGCACAGGTGAATACTCCTGTAAGATGTATTTGACTTTTAATTCTTTTTTTTTTTTTGTAATTCTGTGTTAAACATTTGTTTTTGGAAGAGAAGTGACAGGTTTTCTTATGAAAATGAAGTTGAGCAGATTGTTTTGGGCAAAGATCAATTGCGGTTAATCCTCCAGATGAGCAGTTGTGTTCCCGTAACTTGGTGTCATTCAGGCCAATCCGAATTATTATTAAAGAGGATTGCAGAAAGGATAAGCATGGTTGGATAA
>SJYX01001112.1:299588-312378 GCA_006410675.1 Oreotragus oreotragus | reverse complement strand
TGAACTGAACTGAATCATTTCCTTAATGAACTGCAACATCTACCACATGTGCTTTTTCTCCATAAAATCCTTGCCCATTTTTTCCCTGTGGTACTGGTATGGAAATAATATTCTTAGTGTTCATACAGTGGAACCTCCAGTTTCCAAACCAATGATCTTTTTCCTCAATTATCACCGTCCCTGATTTCTCTGAAACAAGTGCTTTATTAATCGTGACTCATTCTAGAAATCTGCCTTTCCATAGCTCAGTGATTTATCACTCCTGTCCTTTTCTAATCCCTATTTTTCCCAATTAAGACATGACCTTTCAATAGCCTGTATTACCTCCATTTTTGAAACTTTGGCATCTCAAATCTTTTAAAATGTCTTTAGCAATTGGAAGACATTTGTGTATAAGAATAGGCCCCTAATTGAAATAGTGCAAACAATTCTACATGGTAGGAAGTCTAGAGATAAGATGTGTTTCGGATATATTTTTATCAGAAATCAACAATCTCAGAATGAGCCCAGATTCTTTCTCTATTCTGCCATAATCCCTGCAGCTTCATCCTTGGGAGCTGGAAGTAATTTGTGGCAATCCCAGGTATTATACCTGAAAGAAAAATTGCCTTCCTATGTTTTCTGTTAGATGAGAGGATATTTTTCCCTAGACTTTTCATTGCCAACTTTACATCATATCTTATTGATTAGAATCAAGTCACGTGCTCATTGTTCCACTATTCACTGTCTTGAAATAATCACTCCTCCGTTTCTGAAACTGTGGAAGAGTCAGATTTCTGAGGGTTATGACTACAAGGTGAGGGAAGGTTATGGATACTTCAAGGATTTTGTGCCAGAAAGTAATAAGATGAGGATGGATGCTGGGTTAGTCACCAACACTGTCCATTTTAGTAAAATATCATCTATCCAGTATCATTGAACATTTCCAGTTTTTAAGGTCTTTTAACTGAAGTTTCATATTTTTAGTCACACATTCCTAAATAAGGACATTTGATTTTGTGTTAAAACTAAAAATTTAATTGATTTTTATCCAAAACCAACTCAGCATCTTCCCTATTAAATCAGTTCTTCCAAGTCGCTTTTCCCCAATATTGAAAGTTCCTTTATTCTTTGCTTAAGTATTCTCACACGTTTAGTCAGTTGATTCCTTCTTTCATATTTATTGGCCAATCTGTGTCTTCCACTCTGATTTAGGATTCAGTAATGCTCACATGTATTACCAAAATATTACTAATTGTTGGTGCTGGTGGTCTCTTTTATATCCTTACCTTTATCTACTCTGTGAAGGACCATGAGATTAATTTTCCTAACTTACTATTACTTCCTAACTTATATTTCTATTTTTTTTTTAAATTCTCAGGGTCTTTCTTTGTGTACCAAATTCCTCAGCCTGACTTTCAATAGTCTAATCTCAGTTATCTTCTGTTCTCATTCCTACTGTCATCCTGTATAGAGATAATACTTGAGACCAAATTGGAGCTCCCTTGGACTTCAACAAATTGAATTCATTAACTATATCAGAATTTCCTTAAAAGACCCCAAAACTGTGTTGACTGCCCATTATTTAGGTTATTTTTTTCTACTGCTGTCTTTCCTGGGATGGTTTCTAGATATAAAAATTCTATTTTTTGTTGTTCCCATATGCTGTCTCTGATACCATTTCTGTGTGAAGCCTCAGTTGATCCCCAGGATAAAATTTCTCCCTAAGAATGCTTGGTAATATGCTTCTATAAGATTGCAAACTTGACAAGGATTAGTCATGTTCATCCAAGTAAGCTTTCTAACCCTTTTTATGAGATTGCATAGATAGCAAACATTAAGAACAATCTTTCATCGAATTGCTAGAAACATCGGATGTAGAATTAGTTGTCTGGGATTATGAAACAAAAAATTCAGCCTTAGATCNTCATCCAAGTAAGCTTTCTAACCCTTTTTATGAGATTGCATAGATAGCAAACATTAAGAACAATCTTTCATCGAATTGCTAGAAACATCGGATGTAGAATTAGTTGTCTGGGATTATGAAACAAAAAATTCAGCCTTAGATCTAAGCAGTTAGACATACAGAATCATTTCTAACCATTTTGCTCTTGAAAGTCTTTAAAAGCTCAATTATCAAAGTTCTGGACATACTCTTGTCAAACCATTGGGTTGTTGTTTGCTTTTTCTATTTTTACCCCAGAATCTCCTATATTAAAAAATAGAAAAAAAAAAAAAAAAGGCAAAATGAAAACCAACTCTCTTGAATTAGAACCTGTGCAGAAAAATACTTCTTTCAGGATATTTTTAACCTCTCAAATAGATCACAGTAATTTCTTTGAATAAGGAGACTAATATAATAACTTTTAATAAGTGATAGATGTTTCAATCATGATGACAATTCTGGGCTGAATTAATTTATCATATATAAACACTGAACATGAAAGATGAGAATGGTGACTAAAATCTATGGCAGCATATCATGTTTTGTTATGAAGACAGCATATCATGTGTTTTGCCTGTCTTCACCCTGAATGTAGTGATATAAATCTAATTAAACCATAATTCAGAGACATTAAGTAATTTCTCCAAGGTAACATTGTCAGTAAAGGGTGCAGTTCCTACTTAAACACACATTGATCTGTTGACTGAGTCCATGCTCTTTCAACTCTCACATAACTATGAAGATAAATGTATTAAGCAATAAGGTACAATCCATAATGGTACCCAAATACCATTTTTATTTTAATAAAAATTTGAATTTTTGTTAATTTGTTTTATCTAAAAGAAGATAATCCATTTACATGCCTTATTTTTACTACATGATACTGTTTTATGTAGATGAAAATTTTAAATTGATTAATCTTATAGCCATATATTCAGTGTAATAGAAAAATATATGAGGCATTTTACTGTTTCAAGTATCTCAGGATGTTTATATTTAAAGATGTTATGTATGTTTATTATTAACCACATTATTTTGCTTTGTCTTTTTAAATGAAGCATATATGAATAAAAATAACTATGATATATATAACCTAAGAGAAAGAAAACAATGAATTTACTTTGAGTTTTGGTTTCTATAGATTGTCTATTCAGAAATAGTATAGAGGAAAAACATGTCATAGTTTTAGGACCATTTCTTTTAAAAATATGAAATATTTGCAGAGTAAATATGATTCTATGTATTTCTCATACTGCAAGTCATTTCCAAATTTCCATGTATGCCTGCCAAGAACAATGATAATTAATGTTTCATTGAATTCTTTGAGAAATGTTGAATTCCAAGACTGGTTTAGACCTCTTTTAAACATATATTATGCTAGATTAAATTCTAAAAGGAGAGAGAATATTTTATATTTTTGGCTATTTGTGGTTATAAAAAAGAAAATTTTCAAGTAGAGTGCAGAAGCAAAATACATTTGGTTAAAAAAGTTCAGATCCCATTTGCCAGCTGCTCCTTCAGCATTTTTCTAATTTGTGGGTATTTTCCAAGGTCTGTAATCATTAGAAAACATTGAACTTTTTGTCTATTTATTTTTAAAAATATTGCTCAAGTTTTTCATACTCTTATCTTAATAAATGTCAACAATAGGTACAATATTGTTTGCAGGGAATTCATTGTTCATCTTTAAGACTTTATATTTATGTAAACATGTTTGCATGTGTGTGTGCTAAGTTACTTCAGTCGTATCCAACTCTTTGTGACCCTATGGATTGTAGCCTGCCAGACTCCTCTGTTCATTGAATTTTCCAGGCAAGAATACATAAATGTTTAATGTAATATGTATATCATATATATTTCATGTAAGGTATTAGTATAAAGATGAAAATACTTTAGGGAAAATATTGATAGAATGCAGTTCTTCTAACAGGTTTGTTTTAAACTGATTTTACTTCTCTCTGCCCCCAGTTCAGTCCATCTCCATGGCCAGATGCCATTTAGCTATTCTGAGCAATAGAAAAAGATTTATGCATTGTCAAGTGGAGAGGTGAAACGCTGGTTAAAAGAGTTCTGCAAATGATACTTCTGATCCCAGCAGAAGTTACAGGTTTACATTTTTTTAAGAAAAAGACAAAGTTTTGCCTGTTAATAGCTGTAAATTATATGCTATATTATCCCTTTTTTCTTTTTCCCAGTACTCACTATACCTCATTTGTTAGTGAGACAGATACAATACACTTATGCACACACACACACACACATCTATATACTTTGAAAAGAATGGATCTATGAAATTGAAAGATACAGTTCACACCCACATCATGCCCTCCCTCCATCTCAAAGTTGCACTTGTATAATAAAAGATGAACATTCTCAAAAAAGACATGCCTGGCAGAGGCCAGCCTTTAATCATTAGTGCATTCCTTTGTTCCCTTAGCCTCTATGATGACATGCATTATAGTTCGAGCTTTAAAGTGTATATACACATTTATTAGAAAGCTATACTTACAAAGGAGGTCAAGATCAATTGTCAATTTCTTGTGAAAATGTAAATTTTAAGGTATTGCTTTGAGTAAATAAGAGCAAGATGCCTATGTCTGTAAATTTTCTTAAATACCAGTTTCATTTCACGTTGTCATAGGCACTGAATTTAGTTAATTAATGGGAAAGTTTATGGCTAAAAAGAAACTAAAAATTGAGAAAATATATTTAAAATTATAGTTTGTGGAGTTTATTTGAAATAAAAAGAAATATGATGTTATTCTTTGAACAGTAGCAAAAGCACATAATACCGATGGTCTTGCACTGAGGAGTTGGAATAGCTGCTTTATTTCCATATTTTAAATATACTATAAATTTTAGGGTTAGAAATCACAAGGAAGGAATATGATTTAAAAGCTTTCTTCATTAAAGCTTTCATAAACAAATCAAATATACCCATTTGTTCTGACCACTAATTTGTGTGTGTGTGCTTAGTTGCTCAGATGTGTCTGACTCTTTGAGACCCATGGACTGTAGCCCACTAGGCTCCTCTGTTCATGAGATTCTCTAGGCAAGAGTACTGGAGTGGGTTGCCATTTCATTTTCCACCATTGATCTGTACAGTTTGATAAAATTAATACTAGAAAATGATGCAATATTTTCACTTTTTCCCTTGCCTTTTAAATTTCTGTTTCTCCACACTGAGAAAGGTCGGGGGGGCATTCAAGAGGGAGAAGACATGTATACCTATGTTCATGTTTGGCGGAAACCAACACAAATCTATAAAGCAATTATCCTATAATTTTTAAAATGAATTAATAAGAAAAGAAAAAATTATCTCTCTAATTCACATTCAGATCCTGTACTTAATAACAAGATAAAGTTCTATAAACTTTTGTTAAAATGTTTTGGAAACACACTATGCAATTTGCTTTGCTTGCTGCTGCTAAGTCACTTCAGTCATGTCCGACTCTGTGTGACCCCATAGATGGCAGTCCACCAGGCTCCCCCGTCTCTGGGATTCTCCAGGCAAGAACACTGGAGTGGGTTGCTTAGCTAAAAAAAAAAAAAAAAAAAATGAGTGTCAGCAAATAGTAATAAATACCTGAAATCACTTTCCTCTGCACTGATCAAATAGAAAATAATCTTTATATATTTAGTTTTCTGATTAGTATTATTTCCTTCTGTGATATTACATTTACTCTAAAAAATAGGATAGGCTATATAACAGATAAATCTACCCATAATTGTATGTCTAGTGAATCCTGAAATTATTGTTGAAACGATTTAAAATTTCCTATCTATATAGCACCACCTCCATGCAAGTTCAACAAAGCTTTTTACAGGACCAACATATTGAGGAACTTGTGGCATATTGCCTCTTCTCTTTCTGTTAGATTATACATGCAATATTCTGAAGAGCTCTAGCTTCAGAAAATAATACAAATCTAGCCTCTTCTCCATACAGATGGTCCTCCCAACTTAAAATGGTTCGACTTAAGTGTTTTTTCTACTTTACCATGTGTGAAAGCAATACACATTCAGTAGAAGCTGTCCTGTGAATTTTGAATTTTAATCTTTCCCCAGATGAATGGTATCTGATAAGATACTTTCTCATGATGTGGGGCAGCAAGAGTGAGCCGCAGCTCCCAGTCAGCCACGTGATCATGAGGGTAAACTACTGATACATTTACAACTATTCTGTATTCATAGAATCATACTTTTCATATTTATCATATTTTTCTCCAGTATTCAATAAATTGCATGAAATATTCAACACTCTGGTATAAAATGGGCTTTCTGTTAGCTGATTTGACCCAAGTATAGGCTAATGTAGGGATTCTGAGCACATTTAAGGTGAGCTAGGCTAAGCTGTGATGTTTGGGAGGGGAGATGTGTTAAATGCATTTTTTGACTTAACAATGTTTCAACTGACAATGGGTTTGCCTGGGTGTAGCCCCATGGTAAGTCAAGGAAGATCTGCCTATAGAACTTTCGTACCCTGGTCCCTGTCACCTTCATGTCTTGTTAAGGTTTGAGTAGCTTTCAGTTCAGTTCAGTTCAGTCACTCAATCGTGTCCGACTCTTTGCGACCCCATGAATTGCAGCACGCCAGGACTCCCTGTCCATCACCAACTCCCGGAGTTCACTCAGACTCACGTCCATCGAGTCAGTGATGCCATCCAGCCATCTCATCCTCGGTCGTCCCCTTCTCCTCCTGCCCCCAATCCCTCCCAGCATCAGAGTCTTTTCCAATTAAAATATGCTGTGTAAATAAGAGAAAGTGTTAGCATATAGTATGTAGGCTGATAATATTTGTTGACTTCAGCTCTTAATAAGAATAATTCAGCACCACTCAACAAGTTTTTGTGGAGAATCTGTTCTGTGCCAGTACTTTTCTAAATACTGGAGATAGTTGCAAAGGTTAATAAGTCCCAGTCATTACTGCCAAACAGCTCAAGTTTAGGAGATAAAGAAGAAAAATTTTAGAACAGGAATTCATGTTAAGGCAATAGAGGGGACATACACAGCCTATGATACTGGAAAAGGCTCAGCCTGAGAGGAAAGGGAAAAATTCTAAAACACATAAACTTAAGGTGGAACTAAGAGAATTATTTGGCTTCCCTGGTGGCTCAGTGATAAGCAACCTGCCTGCCAACGCAGGAGACTCAGGTCTGATCCTTGGAAGGGAAGATCCGCTGGAGAAGAAAATGGCAACTCTTTCCAGAATTCTTGCCTGGGAAATTCCACGGACAGAGGAGCCTGGTGGACTATATAGTCCATAGGGTCGCAGAGTCAGACCCAACATAATGACTGAGCATGCATATATGCAGAAGAATTATTAAGAGGTAATTAGGCACATAAAAGATGAAATGAATGATGAATCTGAAATAAGGCAATATCCTGGCAAAGTTCTAAAAGTAAGAAAGAGAGGTAAGCTAGGATGGCAAGTATTTTGGTAGAAATATAAACTGGGACAGGCACAGGCAGATAGAAAATGTTGGAATCAAGATTGCCAGGAGAAATATCAGTAACCTCATATATGCAGATGACACCACCCTTATGGCAGAAAGTGAAGAAGAACTAAAGAGCCTCTTGATGAAAGTGAAAGAGGAGAGTGGAAAAGTTGGCTTAAAGCTCAGCATTCAGAAAACTAAGATCACAGCATCTGGCCCCATCATTTTATGGCAAATAGATGGGGAAACAGTGGCTGACTTTATTTTTCTGGACTCCAAAATCACTGCAGATGGTGATTACAGCCATGAAATTAAAAGATACTTGCTCCTTGGAAGGAAAGTTATGACCAACCTAGACAACATATTGAAAAGCAGAGACATTACTTTGCCAACAAAGGCCAAGGCTATGATTTGTCTAGTCAAGGCTATGTTTTTTCCAGTAGTCATGTATGGATGTGAGAATTGGACTATAAAGAAAGCTGAGCACCAAAGAATTGATGCTTTTGAGCTGTGATGTTGGAGAAGATTCTTGAGAGTCCCTTGGACTGCAAAGAGATCCAACCAGTCCATCCTAAAGGAGATCAGTCCTGGGTGTTCACTGGAAGGACTGAAACTCCAATACTTTGGCAACCTGATGTGAAGAGCTGACTCTTTTAAAAGACCCTGAAGCTGGGAAAGATTGAGGGCAAGAGGAGAAGGGGACTACAAAGGATGAGATGGCTGATGGCTGGATGGCATCACCGACTCGATGGACGTGAGTCTGAGCGAACTCCGGGAGTTGGTGATGGACAGGGAGGCCTGGCGTGCTGCAGTNTGCATAAGAAATATCCATATGAAGTGAAGTCGCTCAGTCATGTCCGACTCATTGCGACCCCGTGGACTTTAGCCTGCCGTGCTCCTCTGTCCATGGGATTCTCCAGGCACGAATACTGGAGTGGGTTGCCCTTTCCTTCTCCAGGGGATCTTCCCAACCCAGGTATTGAACCCAGGTTTCCCGCATTGTGGGCAGACACTTTAACCTCTGAGCCACCAGGGAAGCCCCTATACCTATATTTATATTATCATCATCATCATGTTGTAGCAGATCATGTCACTCATTTGCTCAAAATTGTTCATAGGAGCCAGTGTCACTCAAAACTAAAGTCTTCACCTTTCAACTCGAGGTCAGGTGGTTATAAGAGTCTTTGGGTGGGGAAAGCATGTAATAATAATTAGAGAGAGTTGTGGGGAACGATTGAGCAACTCTGCCCCCTGACTGTGGTGGTGTTTATACAAAACTATATGGGCTGGAAGAAGTACAAGCTGGAATCAAGATTGCCGGGAGAAATATCAATAACCTCAGATATGCAGATGACACCACCCTTATGGCAGAAAAGTGAAGAGGAACTTAAAAGCCTCTTGATGAAAGTGAAAGAGGAGAGTGAAAAAAGTTGACTTAAAGTTCAACATTTAGAAAACGAAGATCATGGCATCTGGTCCCATCACTTCATGGCAAATGGATGGGGAAACAGTGGAAACAGTGTCAGACTTCATTTTTTGGGGCTCCAAAATCACTGCAGATGGTGACTATAACCATGAAATTAAAAGATGCTTACTCCTTGGAAGAAAAGTTATGACCAACCTAGATAGCATATTGAAAAGCAGAGATATTACTTTGCTAACAAAGGTCCATCTAGTGAAGGCTATGGTTTTTCCAGTGGTCATGTATGGATGTGAGAGTTGGACTGTGAAGAAAGCTGAGCACCGAAGAATTGATGCTTTTGAACTGTGGTGTTGGAGAAGACTCTTGAGAGTCCCTTGGACTGCAAGGAGATTCAACCAGTCCATTCTAAATGGGATCAGTCCTGGGTGTTCTTTGGAAGGACTGATGCTAAAGCTGAAACTCCAATATTTTGGCCACCTCATATGAAGAGTTGACTCATTGGAAAAGGATGCTGGGAGGGATTGGGGGCAGGAGCAAAAGGGGAAAACGAGTATGAGATGGCTGGATGGCATCACCGACTCGATGGATATGAATTTGAGTGAACTCCGCTAGTTGGTGATGGACAGCGAGGCCTGGTATGCTGCGATTCATGGGGTCACAAAGAATTGAACATGCCTGAGTGACTGAACTGAACTGAACTGACATGCACAGTAAAATTCAAACAGCTTTACACCAAATGACAATGATCACAAGTGAATGTATGGGAAGTCTCCAGGAAATTTGTAGTTTAGTTTATTGTACCAATATCAATTCTGTAGTCTCGGTACTATACTTACGTATTAAATAATATCATTGAGGGAAGCTGAGTGAAGGGTATGTGGAAATGTACTATTTTTGCATGTAAATGAATTCTGTGTCTAAATTCATTTCAAAATTAAAGTTGCTTTTTTTTTTTTTCTTAACGAGTCCTGTAAGGCCTTGTATGACTGTTCTAGTTACGTCAACATTTCGTTTTACTACTCTCAAGGTCATGGCCTCTGCTTCCACTGTCAGCCACCTTGCTACTGCTTTGTAGGCATGTTCCACTCTTTGTTCTTTGCTCCAGAGAAAATCCAGTTTCCTCAGATTTTCTGTGGACTAACCTCCAGGTTTTTGAATAACTGTTACATACAATGGCCTTTAATACCTCAACATGCTACCACTCCACACACTCTAATCTTCTTACATTGATCCACTTTTTTTTTTTCACAGCACTTACCATCGTCTAACATTGACATCATTTTCCTAGCTATTATGTTTATTTTCTGTCTTTCTGACTAAACTAAAAGCCACATTGGGACAAAGATCTTTATTTTGTTTATAGATGATATTCAAGTAGCTAGAAAAATGCTTCCAGCATAGCAGGCACCCTAAATAAGTGTTGAATTAACTAGCAGATCTTAGATTTTAAATGTTGGAAGTTTCTATGTGAGCAATGGGGCATACTCTATTCGAAGAAAAAAAAAGTATTTGCAAACACTTTCTATATGTAAGACTTCCCCTGGTAGCTCAACTGGTAAAGAATCCACCTGCAATGCAGGAGATCCCGGTTCAGTTCCTGGGTCAGGAAGATCCTCTGGAAAAGGGTAGGCTACACACACTGGTATTCTTGGGCTTCCCTGGTGGCTCAGCTGGTAAAGAATCCACCTGCAATGTGGGAGACCTGGGTTCAGTCCCTGGGATGGGAATATCCCCTGGAGAATGAAATGGCTACCCACTCCAATCATCTGGCCTGGAGAACTCCATGGACTGTGTACTCCACGGGGTCATAAAAAAGGGGACACAACTGAGCGACTTTCACTTCACTCTGTGTGTAATATTGACTTAAAGCTCCAACAGAAAACAAATAATATCCTTCGGTTTGCTGCTGCAGGCACTATTGACAGAACATAACATTACTTCGCTCTTTGCCTTTTTGTTTTGCACAGCCAGAATCTCCCTCTGTGCTGACTTCCACACTAGACTGATTCGTGAATGCCTGCTGTTTCCCACTGTTTCCTGTTAGTGTGCTATGGGCCCCGCAGCAGTTTCCCTGAAGTCTTTGAGGCTGACCTGCTATTGCTCAATACAAAACAGCTGCTTAGGTGTTCTGCTCTCAGGCATTCTCTACACTTTAGCTTCTGAGGAGTTAATATTCCAACAAAGGCTGAGCTTGCTCTTCTTCTTACTATACCAATTAATTTCCAGTAAGGTTCGCTAAAGGAAATGGCAACCTACTCCAGTATTCTTGCCTAGAGAATCCCGTGGACAGAGGAGCCAGGTGAGCTGCTGTCCTTAGAGTCGCACAGACTCAGACATGACTGAAGTGACTTAGGATGCACGCATGCATTGGAGAAGGAAATGGCAACCCGCGCCAGTATTCTTGCCTGGAGAATCCCAGGGACAGAGGAGCCTGGTGCGCTGCCGTTTATGGGGTCGCACAGAGTTGGACACGACTGAAGGGGTCGCACAGAGTTGGACACGACTGAAGTGACTTAGGATGCATGCATGCATTGGAGAAGGAAATGGCAACCCACGCCAGTATTCTTGCCTGGAGAATCCCAGGGACAGAGGAGCCTGGTGCACTGCCGTCTATGGGGTCGCACAGAGTCGGACACGACTGAAGCGACTTAGCAGCAGCAGCAGCAGCAGAGGAGATGGCATATGAAATCAGTCATGGCCTTTGTTTTCAGACACAGTCCTTAAAAGACTATAAGGACACTCTTGAAAATCCCTTAGCCCAGTAAGTTGACACATAAATAATCGTGTGTGTTTATCAACACTTACTACAATTAAATAATTTCTGAAATAAATTTGCTAATGTTCATGTCCTTAAGTAGGATAAAACCCGAGAATAGAAGCAGTATACAGCTTATATACTGATCCATCTCCAAAGCATACATCCATACTTGGCAAGTACTAGGATCTCAAGAAATACTTATTGAATTAATAAATAAAAATGGTTTTGGAATTCTGTCTTAAAATAAAACATGACTTCCAGTACTTTGGCCACCTCATGTGAAGAGTTGACTCATTGGAAAAGACTCTGATGCTGGGAGGGATTGGGAGCAGGAGGAGAAGGGGACGACTGAGGATGAGATGGCTGGATGGCATCACGGACTGGATGGACGTGAGTCTGAGTGAACTCCGGGAGATGGTGATGAACAGGGAGGCCTGGCGTGCTGCAATTCATGGGGTCGCAAAGAGTCGGACACGACTGAGCGACTGAACTGACTGACTTCCACCTTTGGAGTTAAAATGATGACTGAACTGACTGACTTCCACCTTTGGAGTTAAAATGATGACTGAACTGACTGACTTCCACTTTTGGAGTTAAAATGATGTCACGGATAAAGTGCCCAATTCAGTACTGAAGTCCGAGAAAGTCATTAAGAATACTGATAAAGTGAAAACTAACTCTTATGCTTTTAATGATCTCAATATTTCAGTTGAACTGGTAACTTATAAAATTATTAACATATGTTGGTGAAATTGATTAAAATCTACAAAGTTGTAATTGTAATAAGTGAAAAAAGGAGCAGAATCTTCTTTGCTTTTAAGAAAACTTTCATCTGGGGCTAAATTTTGCAAAACTAGTATCACAGAGAACAGTATTCTTGTAAAGGCTCCCTTAGGAAATATGGGGGATAGACTGGCCAAATAATTTTGGGAAATAAAATATCCAATATCCTCCTTCTCATACTGACACCTTCATAAAGTACATTAATGAGTTAACAGCTCTGAGTAGTTCTATAGAAAAGAAATTTTATTTTTTGAAAAAATAAATTTCACATCCAAAGACTTTTAATAATCTTTGTAAATATTCTGACGCACACTTATTTCATGAAACACTTTTGAGAAATGTGCAAAGTAAAATATGATGTGATCTTTGTTATTTAAGTACTGTGGCACAATACATGAATCCGTGAAATTTGATTACTTCTATAGATTTTGATTTTTTTTAATTTTGATTTTTAATTTTTTTTT
>SJYX01001112.1:278832-298897 GCA_006410675.1 Oreotragus oreotragus | reverse complement strand
CCCCCTCCCACCTCCCACCCCACATCATCCCTCCGGATCATCCCCATACACCAGCCCCAAGCATCCTGCATCCTACATTGAACATAGACTGGCGATTCGTTTCTTACATGATAGTATACATATTTCAATGCTAGTCTCCCAAATCATCCCACCCTCTCCCTCTCCCTCAGAGTCCAAAAGTAATTTTTATTTTTACTTTATTTTGCTTTACTATACTGTAATGGTTTTGCCATACATTGACATGAATCAACCACGAGTGTACATGAGTTCCCAATCCTGAAGCCTCCTCCCACCTCCCACCCCATATTATCTCTCTGGATCATCCCCGTGCATCAGCCCCAAGCATCCTGTATCCTGCATCAAACATAGACTGGCGATTCATTTCTTACCTGATAGTATGCATGTTTCAATGCCATTCTCCCAAATCATCCCACCCTCTCCCTCTCCCACAGAGTCTAAAAGTCCGTTGTATACATCTGCGTCTCTTTTGCTGTCTCGCATAGAGGGATATCATTACCATCTTTCTAAATTCTATATATATATGTTAGTATACTGTATTGGTGTTTTTCTTTCTGGCTTACTTTATTCTGTATAATAGGGGTGAATGTTAGATGATATTATTGTCCCATTGTGTTTGAAATGCTATGATAGCTGTTTGAAAAAAAATCAATTATTCACCCCATGTTTTATTAATATAATTATTTAGACAACAAAATAGTTAAAATTAAAAGTGAGTTTGTTTCCATAATCTATTCAAACTAACTCAAAAGACAAATATAGATACTGGAACTTTGTGCAAAGTAAAATATGATGTGATCTTTGTTATTTAATTAAGTACTGTGGCACAATACATGAACCTGTGAACTTTGATTACTTCTACAGATTTTGATTAAAAACTCTCAATATTTATATGTAAGTATTTATAAAGGACCTCTTGATTTTCTTCCAATCCTAAAGATAAAACTTTTCTTGAGCAATTAGCGTATTCAATCATCTTGGTGATTTAAATATTTCCTAAACGCTTTAGATTATTGCTTTATTTTTTTTTACATTCTCCCTTGATCTTTATAATTGTTTTTATATTACTATTTTGATTGGTTATAAACAATTGATTTTATTTAAAGGCATATGATTAAAAGTACAATAAAACAACTCAAAAGCAAGACTAGACTAGAAGAAAATTCAGCAATGAAAAAATCACAATCAAAAAAAAATCACAATCATTTGCCAAATATGAAATGAGATTTTCAAAACCAAGTTTAATGTAATCTAGTACATTTTTCTTCAGAAACAGAGCTTCACTTGTCCAATCTTGAAAGGGCTAAGACCTTTGGAAAGCAATGGCCTTTATAAAATATTTAAAATAGCATTTCATTTAAAACAATGAAAATATCTAATATTTCCTACCATTCCTTCTCATCTTCTGCCTGGGTCCTTTTCTTCTCAGAGCGCATAAGAAAGTTTGCAAAGTAAAACAAACTGGATGAACAGAAATCAGATTTTCTAAGGCAGAATTAGAAATGAAATAAAATGAAACATGTAACAAAAGGTGAGTAGTAACCAAAGAGAAAAATGAGTATGAGTGAAGTAAGCTTATGTTGCCAAAATATATTATAAAAGTTATAATAGATGATAAGATCTTTAAGAAATTTAAGATGATGAGCTTCACTGTAATTTTCTTTGTAGCTACACTTTAAAAAGATGTAGGTATGCTTGAATTAGAAGTGAATAAGGGTTGACTCAAAGCATATCATTAATTATCCTTGACTGTTTTATACTGTGGCTAATTCAGATGTTACTCAGGCAAAGGAAGGTTGATTTATTTAGTCTGGTATCCTATTCTCATTTAAAAAGGCTTGGGCACCACTGACTAACACAAGTCAGCTCTGCTTTTCTCCTTGAAAGCAGGCAACAGAATTAGCCAAGAAAGGATGTTTCTAAATGGGCATTAAAAGTCATCCATGTTGGAGGATGATATATTAAAAAGAAAGGCTTGGAAAGGAGATATTGTTGCTTAGCCAATTAAGTTTTTTAAAAATAGCTTTACAAAGGATGTCCTGGTAAATCCAAATAGCACAAACTTTACCATTGGCTTATTTTATTTGCACTTTGGCTCATTTTTATTTTTTTAAGTGCAAAAGAAAATTAAAAGCTGAGAATTATAGGGAACAAGCAAAGACTCAAAAGCTTTATACTAGAATGCTAACAGTTTCTGAGATTATCCTTAGTTTGAGAAAAGAACAATAAACCCATAGGGTAACATGCTGTTTTAAAACAGTGTGATTCCATTAGGCTACAAATATGTTCTGTTAGTAATTCTAAGCTCTCTTTGTTGTTAGTCTCATTTCACATTGGCCTTCAAAAAAGTCCCTCTCAAATGTTTACAATGATGGAAAATATATACAAAGTTCATAATAGCTAGGATGTGCTTTCTGATGTAGGTTAAGAAAAATTATGAACTTAATTTTTTGTGGTAAGTTTATGTTATTTCATCCTTTTTTCCAAAAGTTGCATTTAAATGCCAAAGGAAACAATTCACTCACTTGCCTCAGGCCACACAAGTCAGTAGCATGCAGCAGTATTTGAGGGGGATTAAAATTCACAACTTCTGACACCTAGTCCACTAGGCCACACCACTTTCAAACAGACCCAATAGATCAACTTTCTTTATGAAAACATATGTTTCCTAATGCTATTGCTGCTGAAAGATATGTCTGTTCATGTGGCTAATCTTCATTACTTAGAAAGGAATAATAGGCAAGGATCACTCACCTCAAGTTCACTGCACTCTCAAAAATTTAAAGGGATACTTCAAGTTTTTCAAACTTCAAATTTGATTTTCCTTTTTGAAAGAATTTCTTAACATGTGGTTTATCCTGATTTTCATGTTTCTGTTTTTATTATTCTGAGCCAGCAAAATTTTATCACGTAATCATTGTGCTTGAAAGTAAGGAAATTGAATATATTTTCAGGGTTGTAGATAATTAGACATTATAAATTATATTGATGATGCATCAAAAGAGAAAGCCTAACTGTACTGATTTTTCAAGAAAAAATTCTGGCCTATAACTTTAGCACTTTAGGTGTAGCAGTAAATCAGCCAAGAATGAAAATTTACAATGTTCTCTGAGGAAGGTGAAATTTATTATTAGCTTTTATATACTCCATTATTTTCCCAAAGTGCTATAAAATAATTTTACAAGTTATTCTTTGCAGCCTTCCTGTGTTGTGGTGAATGATATAATTTTTCTTATATACAAGTTAGAGAAAAAAAAAGAACAACCTGAGGTCAAAACAAGATTTTCTGTCTTACAAGGTCATAGAATAACCCTTTAGTTATAATTGAAAAAAAATACAGTTTTATGACATGATTGTTTCAACTTTTCTACTCTTTTAAACATCCAATCGAATTCAAGTACTACTTTTGTAACCCTATTGCCCAATAATATCTTTCAAGTAATTAGTGTTGATTGTGTGCCAGACACAGTTTCATGTGACAACTTATTTAATCTTCAAAGTGATCCTACAAAGAAGATTTGTTTTATACATATTACAAAGAATTGAAATGACATTCCTGCACCCAAGAAGGAGCATAGAATTGTGGTTCTCAAAGTGTGAGGCCTCAAGCAACAGCAGTGTCGCTGGGGAGTGGTTAGAAATGCTGATCCTTGGGTCCACTCCAGACCAGTTGACTTAGTAGCTCAGACTATAGGGCCCAACAGTATGTGCTTAACAGGTTGATTTTGAAGCAAGCTATTGTCTGAGAGCCACTTGTTTGCAATATAGAATCTAGAGGTAGACTGCCTGATTTTGAGTGACAGGATTTTCTGTTATAAGCTATATGACTTGAAGTCACTGGTCTCTCAGGGCCAAGTAGGATTATCTTTAGAATGTAAGCTATAAAAATAGTACCTCTTTGAGGAGACTGTCAAGAGCACTTAAATAGAATTTATAACAGACCTCAGGCAGCTAGTGTTTCTTCTGTGGACAACAAATTTAAAACTTAATTTTAGTATCCATGGAGTCAAAATTAATTACTTTAAGAGGATCTATTAATATTATACATTAAAGATTTCTGCACATTTTCTGACAGCAAACGGTTAGTGACTGAGATTTGTTAGTAGTACTATTATGTATCATTATCATTGCTAGGCATAATTTGACTTCTAGAAGACTGGGTTATTAGTTTACCTTTGACCTTAAGCTCAGGAATCCTTCTCCATCCTCCTTTTGACTGGATTTCTGTCCGCTACCTTCTTATTTGTTCCTGTCTGTCTTTGGCCAGCTGTTGGTCCACCTGTTCTTTATGACTAAGAGAATTAGCCATGTGGACCGCTTCTCGATCTACAGTCAGCCTAACCCTCAATTCCGTCTTATTTCCGTAAGAAGAGATGCAATAGTGTGCTGAATTTTGTAGCTTGAGTAAGAATTCAGACCACCATGACCATTTTAAAAGTGTGTCTCCTCTTAGTTACTAACTTTCTTTTAGTTGAAGGTGAATAAAGTTATACTAAAGCACGTAAATGTTATCAAATTTTATCTATGCCTCAGTCAGTTCAGTTTAGTCACTCAGTCGTGTCTGACACTTTGTGACCCCATGGATTGCAGCACACCAGGCTTCCCTGCCCATCACCAACTCCTGGAGCTTACTCAAACTCATGTTCATCGAGTCAAGGATATCATCCAACCATCTCATCCTCTGTACAAGTTAAGAAAAACAAACCAAGTTAGAAATAGCAATATAGCATAGTGTTTTTAAATACTCCTAAGTAAAAGTCATTTTTCTACTACATAAAATAAAGTTGGATATGTTTCTGATTTGTGTTCATGATAAACTGAAAATATTTTTTTATGACTGAAATTCCATAAAGTTAGATACACGTGGGGAAACCAAGAGTTGTTTATGAGCATGACCTTCTCTGTTATTCAGTATTTTTGGACATAATTATTTGTAAGAGCTTACATCTCTGAAATTATGTCCAAGGAAGAGAAGGAGGAGAAGTAAGAATATGAAAGAAAGAATGGTCAGAAATATAAGAAAAGAAAATGTTGTCAAATGAGTTAGAATATTTTAACTACTATATCAGCTACTGGAAAAGGAAATGGCAACCCACTCCAGTACTCTTGCATGGAAAATCCTATGGACAGAGGAGCCTGGTAGGCTACAGTCCATGGGGTCAACTGATATATATATATATCAGTTACATTATCAATTCTTGGCTACTATCTTTAAAACTAAAATTTTATAATTATAGTTTAATTTATAGTTTCTACTTAAAATTTAAGTTTAAAAATACTTAAGTCATATAATTTAGCTATATGCCACACACCTGTAGTTGTATGGACAGATTGCACAAGAATTATCAGCATTTACAGTATAATCCTATCTTTTACAAATAATGCAGTGTCTTTAAACTTTGCCTTGCTGCAAGTGTCAAGAAATATTAATCCATTAATACTTGTTAAAAAATGGAAATAAGTCATATGCTATGCTAGAAATGTGCATTTTCAGTGAGGCAAAGAGCATTCATAGCTGTTAGTTTCCTAGTTGTGTGAGAGAATTGCTTGTTAAATACTTTAAATCATTCCTGTTTAGTACAGTTTTGAATTTTTTACTTTATCCATATTTATATTTACTCTTTTCCTCTTTGTCCACATTCATATTCAAAATCTATCATGTTTAAAAGTAACCATGTAACCTATAAAATGTTGGAATATTATTAGGAGAATGAGGATCTTATTTTTCACAACTTGGTAATAATCAGAGTAAACACGTAAATCTGGAAGATACTTTATAGAATTGATGTTCTCTGACAGTTAATATAAAAAACTTAAGAAACAACATGTCTCTGGCCTGAAATAAATTCTAGCTTTATCATTCAGTACAAAATTACAATCTTCATCAGTGGTTTCATGTGTGCTTTGTCATGTTCAACTCTTTGCAACCGTGTGGACTATCGCCTGCCGGTCTTCTATGTGCATGGAATTTTCCAAGTAAGAATACTGGAGTGGCTTGCCATTCCCTTCACCAGAGGGTCTTCCCGACCCAGGGATCACATAGAGTCTCCTGCATTGTCAGGCAGATTCTTTACCATTGAGCCAAAAGGGAAGTCCTGGTCCTGTGTTCACTAATGGACATGGATGTTTTTCTTATCTTAGGAGGTAGTTNAGCAGGGACGCCCAAGAATACTGGAGTGGGTAGACTTTCCCTTCACCAGAGGGTCTTCCCGACCCAGGGATCACATAGAGTCTCCTGCATTGTCAGGCAGATTCTTTACCATTGAGCCAAAAGGGAAGTCCTGGTCCTGTGTTCACTAATGGACATGGATGTTTTTCTTATCTTAGGAGGTAGTTTATTAGTCCAAAATTAAATCTATTAGCATTGGAAGTTAAATTTTCATCTTATTCAAGTCATTTCTGTAAGTGTGTTGAGCCAAAAAGATTTGATTTCTTATTAAAACTCCTTTAGCACCACCCATGTGGGAGAAGGCACTGGCAACCTACTCCAGTACTCTTGCCTGGAGAATGCCAGGAACATGGGGGCCTGATGGCTGCCGTCTATGGGGTCACACAGAGTCAGACATGACTGAAGCAACTTAGCAGCAGCAGCACCACCCATGTTCTCTTAAAGATGTTACCTGATCTAAGCATCACTTTATTTGTTGATTGAAAATAGAAGTGCTTATAAATATCTAACTACTACTACTACTAAGTCACTTCAGTCGTGTCTGACTCTGTACGACCCCATAGATGGCAGCCCAACAGGCTCCCCATCCCTGGGATTCTCCAAGCAAGAACATGGAGATACAAATGAGATGAAATAATAACCTTAAAAGGATATAAGAATGTAACATTTTCTGTGTCCATTTCTGCAGTCCTCCTTTTTATATGCTTTATTGCTGATACCTTAGAAAAAATCTTACATTGACTGAATGGTAGCCCATCTCTTTCGTTTGTCCATTTCCTTCAGTCTTGTTTGTAAAATCTAACTTAGAAGGTAGCTTTCAATCAATACAGTCTATGTGGTTGAATGCTTTCCAAGTGGAAACTGGAGTGGCAAAAAATACAATGAATGAAAGGACTCAGTTGTAGTACCCATACTTGATTCTCATTACTCTTGGTAATTATATTCTATAAATCTGAATACAAGGGTAGGTTCTTGAGTGCATCTGCTCAAAACATTTTCATCAGTTGATCAATACATAAATCTTACTTTAAGATAACTTATTTAATGTATATTGTTGATTCATAAGCATTAAACCCAAGGTCAACAACACTGTAACTCATGTCTGGAGGAAGATTTTCTGAGTCACGTGTTTTCTCTGTAAGGCACATCGCAAAGTTTTTGAGTTTCAAACACTAGGCAGCACATCTGCATGATGCCTTGAGGCCATTAAAATAGTGAACTCACCAACACAAAGCATAAAAATGTGGAAGCATGGCAGTAAATAGACCACAAAAAGGATATTTGTTTACAAGACCTGAAACAGGAAGGTAGAATTCACCATTTGACCTTCGCTGGGAATGTATGTGTGGGGCAACAATTCTTTTGCCACTCTATGCTTGCCCTCACATGACCAGGGACTGTCCCGTTGGAGTTACAAATAAATTTTAGTGTGTAGGCAAATTCACAACCATGGAATCCACAAGTAAAAAGGATCAATTTCATTTGCTATTTCCTATTTACACGCCACTCTCATTTTGTCCAAGCCTCAAAATAGTTCTTTTTTTCCCTTTTTTTGGTTGTTTTAAGTTTATTTGCCTTTTAAAACTTTAAGAAAATAAATCATTCCATCTCTGACAGGTTACTACTCTACTATTTTATTTTAGCATTCTTTAGTACTTTGTTAATATTACAGACAGATGCTAAAAATTGAGATAAATGATTTCTAGGCAACTTGCAAGAATATTTAGAGAGGAGAAAAATTAGGGCAAGGCATTTAAATAAAATCATCAGACTCTTTGTTTAATGATCTGCATTAAATCCTAATGTTTTCTAATGTAAGGAGTAATATCCTAATCTGAAGGCCATAGATTTCTGTGAATTAGTAGATAACAGAAAAACATGACTGTAGGAGGTAACACTTGTGTTATAATTAAATTGACTTATCTACAGGTAAAAATCAATATCTTTGATAGAGCCATCATTTTGATGTAGTGGACTAAATGTATGCCTTATACCCCTACACGTCAGTTTTCTGCACTTATGAAGACTGAAGTGATTTTAAAGGAGGTGGGGAAAGGTAACTTAACCAAGAAAATTTAAGAACTGAACCCAATAATCACACAGAATCCTTACCAAGCCACTCCTCCCAATACAATCACTAAATGAGAGAATTGCCATCTTTCCTGTCCATGTGTTAATCAGATTTCATGCTTCCATTTCACTAGGTTGATATGTATGACAGGTACTGCACATTTATAATTTTTTTTCAAATTCTCCAAGCCTTCTGTTCAGTAGACACTAATACTTCCAGAATTTTACAAATAATAAAACTAAAGCTTAGTGGTTTTGACTTGTTCAAATGAAATAGTTAGTTAGTAGTTTAATTTAAATTGAAGTTCAAATAAGTAGTTTAACTAAAATTGAAATTCAAGTTGGAAAGACTCATCCATAATTTTCCCACTACATCTGGCATTACGCATATCAAACCAAAATTCTTGCTATTGGATATGCTGTTAGTCCTCAGGGGATGTCAATTCTACACTGCTTTCCTATCTTGGGAGATTTATGTTCTGTAGAAGTCACTGATAGCTCCTAAAATCAAGAAGACATGACCGAAGAAAGAAGAATCCACCAGAACTCTGATAATTCTAAGACCTCCTCATGAGAGAGGAAAGTGGATTTCCCTCTGCAACTATACATTCCTTAAACCTTCACAGTGTGTAGCCGGGAAAATGTGCGTTTGTAGTCATACTAACAAAGTTCTTAACTGATGAGAGTGCCATGCCTTCATCTATATAAAGTGAGAATTAACACTCATGTCTCTTGGATGCTAACAGGTTAAAATGAGATATAACTGAAAGTGCCTTTCAAAATGGACCTAGCTCACTTACAAATGCGCTCACTCCCTTCAAATTCCTTCTTCAACCTTAAATTTTCTCAGTAATATGTTAAAATGCTTCAAGCTTTTCCACATTTAATAGCTGACAAGATATATAGTTCGTGTGATTTTATGTAGAGTTCATCATATTTGGTGTAAGCATTCTGAATCGGTATCATGGGAAAAAAACTTGGTTTCATTTATTCATTAAATAAATATGTATGAGGGCATATGAAAAACAATGACTTTGCTGAGAACTAGTACTGTAATAACAAGTAAAGGAAAGCATCTTCCTTTAGTAGAAGGGAATACAATGCAATGCAAAACAATAAATATTCTACATAATCCAGGAGACAAATAGACTTGATCAAGTTCTGGAGGGTTGCAGAATGTTATGTGCGAACTGGACCCTATGGGATGAGTAGCAGTCAGTAAGCACAAGACTAGGGAGAAAAAGCAGAGGGAAAATTTTTGAAAGAGGCTGCAAGGCAAGAAAAATGGCAGCACCTGCATTTTTAAAATAGATGCTGTCAAGGATACGCATCTCCTATAAATGTCAATGTTCTTAAATTGTATATAGGTAATTTCTGCTTCAGAACATATTCTGATTGATTTATCAGCATTGCAGAATGCCATCCATAAAAATATGTCAACCTCTTACAGAATAAGTGATTGTATGAAAAGGCTCATAATACCTTCTCTTAATCCCTTCCCTCTCAGATAGGATGTCTATAGAGCATTACACTGAACAGACTGAAGATGTCTCTGCCCCGGTGCTTAAATTATTGATTGAACCTGTCACTAGCAAATTCTTTAAACTGGATACATTTTGATTGAGGAGGAAGGAATGTTTAAATGGATGCCTGACTGAGAAGAGAATGGTTTTGCAAATTTCTCCACAGTGCTCCTAATTAAAGTTCTGATAATACAGTATTGTGAGATAACTAGTTCTCTTCTATTTTTAATACAGCAATTTTTAAATGTGCATATAAATTAAAAACACAGGAGTCAGAAGCACTAGAGATTGATAACAGTTCTTCCCTTGCCTGTTAGATGTTGCTTGGGAAAGAAAATATGAAATAGGTTGATTGAGAGAGAAAGTTTTACCAGGCTTTCTATATTCAGGAGAAAGATTTATGATTCTAATCTCAATAGCCCTCTCAGGAAGTATAGGTTCCCACACAACATAGGAAATGATGTATCTTTCTATAGTACTAAAAGACACATTATGTATAAAAAAGGATATCTGAAAGTCAGTCTGTTTTGAAGCTATCCAGTTGCAGTCTTAAAAAGATCATAGCAATTTTTATACTTTTCAAAGCTGTACTAAGGATCAATACAACAGTTTTTAACAAGTAGATCCATTTTAAGATGTAATGTAATAAAGCTCATGATTAATTACATAGATACTCCTATGAAATAGATGGCCTATACTATCCCCCCAACAAAACAACTATATACATGCAAAGTAATGAAAATATTGGAGGCCATGCTATCTTTCTGTTGACTACTGTACTGTCAATTTTTTTTGTATAAATTCAAATTTGTTCATTTTAATTGGAGGCTAATTACTTTACAATATTGTATTGGTTTTGCCATACATCAATATGAATCTGCCACGGGTGTACACGTGTTCCCCATCCTGAACCCCCCTCCCACCTCCCTCCCTGTGCCATCCCTCTGGTTCATCCCAGTGCACCAGCCACAAGCATCCTGTATCCTGCATTGAACCTGGACTGGTGATTCATTTTTTATATGATATTATACATGTNTTACAATATTGTATTGGTTTTGCCATACATCAATATGAATCTGCCACGGGTGTACACGTGTTCCCCATCCTGAACCCCCCTCCCACCTCCCTCCCTGTGCCATCCCTCTGGTTCATCCCAGTGCACCAGCCACAAGCATCCTGTATCCTGCATTGAACCTGGACTGGTGATTCATTTTTTATATGATATTATACATGTTTCAATGTACTGTCAATTTTTATGTCTTCAGTTCAGTTCACTTCAGTCACTCAGTCATGTTCAACTCTTTGTATCCCCATGAATCGCAGCACGCCAAGTCTCCCTGTCCGTCATCAACTCCCAGAGTTCACCCAAACTCATGTGCATCGAGTCGGTGATGCCATCCACCTATCTCATCCTCCGTCATCCCCTTCTCCTCCTGCCCTCAATCCCTCCCAGCATTAGGGTCTTTTCCAATGAGTCAACTCTTCACATGAGATGGCCAAAGTATTGGCGTTTCAGCTTTAGCATCAGTCCTTCCAATGAACACCCAGGACTGATCTCCTTTAGGATGGACTGATCGGATGTCCTTGCAGTCCAAGAGACTCTCAAGAGTCTTCTCCAACACCACAGTTCAAAAGCATCAATTCTTCGATGCTCAGCTTTCTTCACAGTCCAACTCTCACATCCATACATGACCACAGGAAAAACCATAGCCTTGACTAGACAGACTTTTGTTGGCAAAGTAATATTTCTGCTTTTTAATATGCTGTCTAGGTTGGTCATAACTTTCCTTCCAAGGAGTAAGCGTCTTTTAATTTCATGGCTGCAGTCACCATCTGCAGTGATTTTGGAGNAAAAACCATAGCCTTGACTAGACAGACTTTTGTTGGCAAAGTAATATTTCTGCTTTTTAATATGCTGTCAAGGTTGGTCATAACTTTCCTTCCAAGGAGTAAGCGTCTTTTAATTTCATGGCTGCAGTCACCATCTGCAGTGATTTTGGAGCCCAAAATAAAGTCTGACACTGTTTCCACTGTTTCCCCATCTATTTCCCACGAAGTGATGGGGCCAGATGCCATGATCTTCGTTTTCTGAATGTTGAGCTTTAGGCCAACTTTTTGCTCTCCTCTTTCACTTTCATCAAGAGGCTTTTTAGTTCCTCTTCACTTTCTGCCATAAGGGTGGTGTCATTTGCATATCTGAGGTTATTGATATTTCTCCTGGCAATCTTGATTCCAGCTTGTGCTTCCTCCAACCCACTGTTTCTCATGATGTAGTCTGAATATAAGTTAAATAAGCAGGGTGACAATATTCAGCCTTGACATACTCTTTTTCCTATTTGGAACCAGTCTGTTGTTCCATGTCCAGTTCTAACTGTTGCTTCCTGACCTGCATATAGGTTTCTCAAGAGGCAGGTCAGGTGGTCTGATATTCCCATCTGTTTCAGAATTTTCCACAGTTTATTGTGATCAAAGGCTTTGGCATAGTCAATAAAGCAGAAATAGATGTTTTTCTGGAAGTCTCTTGTGTTTTCCAATGATCCAGTAGATGTTGGCAATTTGATCTCTGGTTCCTCTGCCTTGTCTAAAACCAGCTTGAACATCAGGAAGTTCATGGTTCACGTACTACTAAAGACTGGCTTGGAGAATTTTGATCATTACTTCACTAGCATGTGAGATGAGTGTGATTATACGATAGTTTTATGTCTTGAGACTATTCTAATATCAAAGCATACATTTCCTATGAAAACTGCTATTTTTTTATCCTAATACATGGATCTCTTAAAGCAAATGATGATGATGATGATGATGATGATAGAGCACACTAATTCTGAATTTTATGTGGAATGATTGCATGAACCTATAATGATATCTAAAATCCAACTATAATGTAACTGTATAAAATATCTTTCAAGCTCTTGAATATGTTTCTAATAGCAATACAGTAGCTATTTTATGCACTGAAAATTCTTTGTTATATATGTGAAAATTAGAAATCTGAATTGTCATGACCATCTAAAGAAAACAAAGACAAATCTACATCACAAAACTTGAGTAGACAACTAGATGCCAATGGCAGAGCTGTTCTAGGCCACTGAAAACATGATGCTTTTAAATGAAGTATTTTTACTTACGCTTTTAAGAACATATTACTATAATAATAGTACACCCTGGAGAGCTTTAATTTCATGAGTTTATAGTTCAAACTCTAAACCACCCATTTTAATAGGAAAAATGATCCCAATATATTCTATTTGTTGTCAAAATATGATGCCCGGGTGTTTTGTTGCTCTCTCTCCAAAGATTTCCTGAAACTTTATTTGTCAGTGACTATTCATGTTCCCATTTACGTAAATTCCCTATGTATTAGTTAATACAATTTAAGCCATTTATTCTCTGTTCTCCTTTTAAAAAATGTTTTACACAATGCTTCTCTATAAGGCTCTCCTTGGATGGTGAACATGGTTTCGATGGGGTGTTTAACTGTCTTCTCACACAACAATCAGGAAGTTGACTGTGACTGTCACTCCAAGGAATATTCATGAGGTTTGCCTAAAACATATTTTATTTAAAAAAAAAAAAAACTTTGCTTTTGCAAGTTTTAC
The DNA here is from genome assembly GCA_006410675.1 of Oreotragus oreotragus. Lineage (NCBI taxonomy): Eukaryota > Metazoa > Chordata > Mammalia > Artiodactyla > Bovidae > Oreotragus > Oreotragus oreotragus. The sequence continues at coordinate 285,515 of SJYX01001112.1, read as the reverse complement.
GACAGGTTTATACTTTTTATAAGATGCCCTTCTCAAACATGTATCATTCCCCAGCAGTCTTTTAAAACTGAGTCAAAACACTTTCCTTTTGGAGGAGTTTTACCCCAAAGGCTAGTATGTTATACATATTTCCTGCTTGACTTTTCATTTTAAAAGATTTATTCTTAATCCCAGGCATACTGGGACATTATTCAGACAGAGTATCAAGTTTGCTCAGCCTCAGTGGCATACTGGCAGCCGGCATCTTGCCACAAGAGTAGCTGAAAGCAAGTCTCTGCCCTGTAGGTGGTTAGAGTTGGAGAAGCTTGGCTTTACCAGGTAGGAAATCACCCTGTCAGGAAGAGTCCTGGAAGCATGATTAGTTTACTAACTTCATTTAATGAAAACGTTTGCAACACAGTGTTCACTGTGCTCTCAGTGTCTGCCGTGGCTAAACAATGCAGTGTTTCATGGGCTGAGTGGAAGGCCATGTGCACACCCAGCAGGAGGACATTCCAGGCTCCCCCGCTTCCTCTGCCTTGTGATCTTGTGTACTTGTGCAAATTTCTATTTTTGTGATTCCTTCTCTGCCCTCTCTCTCCGTAACCCACAGCCACGAATACACAAATTAGGAATAAAGTGAGAGAGGTTCCTCTCCTATTTTCTGATCTTGATAAATCTTATTAAAAATTTGTATTTTTAAATTATCAGCTTCTCAGGTAGAGAATTTCTAATGACAAAGCTCTGTGCCTCAGAGGTTTGCCTTAATTTCCCAGAAGAAATACTCTAAAATGAGTGCAAATTAACTTTTAGAAAGAAGATAGATTTCATTCCTCTTAAGTGCCTTGTGCTGGGGGAGGGGTGAGGCCAGGCTTACATTTAGTGTGTTTAGAACTTCATCCTTAACTTGAGGATTCTTAATTATGCATCCGACTTGCTTGGTGATAGTTTAAACTGTGGAAAATTTGAACCAACTGTGTATATAGTGGAGTTTTCCCCCCTAGGTTTTTTAAATAGCAGACTAAGTATCATTTAAATTCTGGGAGTAGCCTTTTATTTTAAATTTAAAATTGTTTTTGCAAGTAAATAGCTATGGCAAAGAAACTACACTGTTTTTTTTAAGATTACTTTTTTTCCTAGTGTGCACACACACTCACAAAATCCTATTTGGGTAAGAAGAAATATGTTCTCTTTTCCTAAGTAATAAGTTTAAAAAAAAAAGAATTCTTTCTTATTAATGAAAGTTACACACTCTGTTTACCCTTCTAGAAAGAGTTAGAGAAAAGATCAACAATAAGTTGTTTTATACTTTAATATTTATAGTTATTGAATAAGTTATATTCATATACTTCAAGCTGTCTATGGCTAATTGATTTTTATACTTTCTTTTAATTACTGGCTTAGACATGCATTTAATAAATGCTCAAAATAAATGGTAGCAAAATTTCAAAGATGTTATTCAGTTTGTTTAAAATTCAGTGAAGTGTATGCTAGTGTGTAAGCTGAGTTTTTAATGTAAGACCTTGACTAATTGACTTTTTTTTTTTTAACGACTAAGTGTTCTTAATAAGGGCATCTGTCCCAATGGATCCTGCAATATTTGATATGATCCTAAAGTAAGGGTAGGACAACTATCTTATACATTTGACTATTAATTTGTCTCCTTGTTAGTTGTTGATTACAGTCCTTTTTGCTAAATAGCCAATGGTTATGAAAAATAGTATCTGAGCCCTCAGTACTATTATATAGTTCATTGGGAAAAGCCATTTTAGACCAACTGTGTTATGAAAAGAGATATTTACATCAGTAACAAAAGCAATCTTTATTGAACTTGTTAAGCCATAGTATTTGACAGCATTCTATTATCATCCTAAGATGTGAAGAAGTGTCTTTTTATTCATCCCACTTACGAACTCAGTAAAAAATATAAAATTGCTAACTAGAGTGCTTCAACAGTCCTTGTTACGTGTGAACGTGTGTGGCTATGTGTGGGTTTGTGTGCACATGACGAGTAGCACAGAGTAAAATGCAACATCATTTGCCAAATATAAAGTTGGTGCAATGGTATTTACTCCCTGAAAATATCAATGGGTTTATTTAGTAATGTTCATGTTTCATACTGACTTTTAAATACTGTTTCTTAGAAAATACTGATATTCCAGGTAGATAGCTAGGTGGAATTTTAAACAGGACTTAAGGAATAAGTGGTTATAGACGGTCTGACTACAATTCAGTGGTTCTGCTATAGAAAGCATCTCAAAGTTAATAGTAATCAATACAAAGGCTCCTGAGGATTGAAAAGAAAAACGGGGCTGGAGTTGGAGAAGGGGTGGGGCTGTCATCATGTCTCTCTCTCGTACAGCTTATACAAATCAAAGCACTTGAGTAGTGACAAGTGATGTTTCTATTCTCATCGATTAGTACTGAGTGAACTGTTCTGAAGGGGATGATTGCTTTTCAGAGAGTCAAGCATGGTATAATCAGTTTCAGGTGAACTGAGCAAAGCATCGATAGAGTTATAAGATCCGATTTTAGTACATGAAGGCATCTGCAGTGTATTTATGCATATTTCATCTCTGTACACAGCCATAAAATATATAGAGGACATACCAATAAGTATGACACAACTATACGTATTATATAAAACATATTAACAATATTATCTCCACTATTGCTGCCTAACTGTGAATATGGTGGATTTTGAGTTATGTTCCCAAATGTGGGAGTAACTATATCCTGCCACATAATTATGACCTTTGTAATTGAAGTATAGTAAACTTACAATATTGTATTAATTTCTGCTGTACAACAAAGAAATTCGGTTAAACATATATATATATATATATACACACACAGTGGTTTTCTTTCTATTCTTTTCTAGTATGGTTTATCACAGGATATTGAATATAGTTCCCTGTTTATACAGTAGTACCTTGTTGTTTATTCACTTTCTACATAATAGTTTGCATCTGCTAACCCCGATCTCCCACTCCATCCCTTCTCCGCCTCGCCTCCCCCTTGGTAACTACATGTCTGTCCTCTGTCAGTCTGCTTCTGTTTCAGGCAGAAGTTCATTGGTATCACAGTTTAGATTACACATGTAAGTGCTCTCTTTTGATATTTGTCTTTGTCTGTCTGACTTAATTTCACTCAGTATGACAATCGCTAGTTTCATCAATGTTGCTGCAAATGGCATTATTTCATTCTTTTTTATGACTGAGTAGAATTCCATTGTGTATATGTGCCACATTTTTTTTTAATCCATTCCTCTATTGATGGACATTTCAGTTTTTCCCATGTTTGGGCTATTTTGAATAGTGTTGCTATGATCATAGGGGAGCATGTATCTTTTTCAATTATAGTTCTGTCTGGATATATCCAGAGTCAGTCTCTGGGTCAGGAAGATCCCCTGTAGAAGGGAATGGCTACGCAATATTCTTGCCTGGAGAATTCCATGGGCAAAGGACCCTGGCAGGATACAGTTCATGGGTTTGCAGAGTCAGACATGACTGAGCGACTAACACTGCATATATACCCAGGAGTGGGCTTTCTAGATGTGGGTTTTCTATGGTGATTTTATTTTTAGTTTTTTAGAAAATTTTATTTATTTATTTTTGGCTGTGTTGGCTCTTTATTGCTCTGTGTACTTTTCTCTAGTTGTGGGAGCAATGGATTCTCACTAGTTGTGATGCGTGCTAGATCATTTCAGGCATCTCTGATTCTTTGCGACCCCATGGACTATAGCCTGCCAGGCTCCTCTGTCCATGGGATTTTCCAAGCAAGAGTACTGGAGTGGGCTGCCATTTCCTGCTCCACTGGTTGTGGCGCACAGTCATCTAATTGCAGTGGCATTTTTGTTGCAGAGCTCTAGAGTGCACAGGCTGCACGAGTTGTGGCTCGTGGGCTCAGTAGATGTGGCTCCCAGGCTCTAGAGCACAGGCTTTGTGGCACACAGCCTAGTTGCTCTGCAGCTTCTGGGATCTTCCCATGTCTGGGATCAAACCCATGTCCCCTGCATTGGCTAGCAGACTCTCCACCATTGAGCCACCAAGGAAACCCTATTTTTATTTTATTTTATTTTTTGAAGAACCTCTCAACTTACATTTTGACAAACAGCGTAGGAGGATTTTCTTTTCTCCGTATCCTCTCCAGCATTTGTTATTTGTAGACTTTTTTAATTCTGGACACTCTGACTGAGGTGATGTTATGTATCTTTTCAAGTGCCTGGTGGCTATCTGTATGCCTTTTTTGGAGAAATGTCTATTTAGGACTTCTGCCCCTTTTTTGATTGGGTTATTTGCTTGTTTGTTATTGAGTTGTATAAGCTGTTTATATATTTTGAAAATTAAGCCCTTATCAGGTGATCATTTGCAAATATTTTTCCCATTCTTTAGGTTGCCTTTTCCTTTGGTTTATTATTTCCTTTGTTGTGTAAAAACTTGTAAGTTTGTTAGATCCTGTCTGTTTGTCTTTGTTTTTATTTATATTGCTTTAGGAAACCTATAAAAACATTGATACATTTTATCTCAGAGGGTGTTTTACCTATGATCTCTAATAAGAGTTTTATGGTGCCAAGTCTTATGTTTAAATCTTTGAGCTGTTTTGAGTTTATTTTCATGTATGATATGAGAAAATATTCTAAACTGATTTACATGGAGCTGACCTTTCCCAACACCAGTTGCTGAAAAGACTGTTCCTCACTGTATATTCTCATCGCCTCTGTTGAGATGAACTATAGGTGTGTGGGTTTCTTTATGGTCTCCCTATTCTGTTCCATTGATCCACATGCCTGTCATTTTGATTACTGTATATTTGTAGTATTGTCTGAGGTCTGGGAGGATTAGACTTCCTGCTTTGTTCTTTTTCCTCAGGATTGCTTTTGCAATTCTGGGTATTTTCTGATTCCATATAAGTTTTAAGATTATTTGTTCTAGTTATTTGAAAAGCAGTATGGGTAATTTGATAAGGATAGCATTATATCTGCAAATTGTTTTAGGTAATATGGCCACTTTAACAATATTAATTTTCGAATCCAAGAATATAAGATATCTTTCCATTTCTTTGAACCAGTTTATTCATAGTCAAAGATTATAATGGCAAATATCAAAACTTACTTGATGTATGTCATGCTTTCTCTCATGTTTTATTAACTATGATAGTATTTTTTAAAGATCCATTATCAATTATAAGTGCCAATAATGGTATTAAAGCATAATAAGTGAATAAATGTGGAAAATACAAAGAGTTATTGCAACGCCTACTATGAGCAGCAAAACAGATTGTTTTTCTCCGTGGAAATAAACAATCTTCTATACCAAAGGTGAAATGTGTTATGGCTTTTTAAATATAACAACACAAATTAATGTGAGCCATGCCCATTTTTGGGACAGGTTAATTGATACATAAATAATAAGAGCCATTGAAAGCTTTTGCCCTTATTTTTTGGAATTTAAGATGGGAATACCAGACCACGTGACCTGCCTCTTGAGAAACCTGCATGCAGGTCAAGAAGCTACAGTTAGAACTGGACATGGAGCAACAGACTGGTTCCAAATAGGAAAAGGAGTACGTCAAGGCTGTAAATTGTCACCCTGCTTATTGAACTTATATGCAGAGTACATCATGAAAAACGCTAGTCTGGAGGAAGCACAAGCTGGAATCAAGATTGCCAGGAGAAATATCAATAACCTGAGATATGCAGATGACGCTACCCTTATGGCAGAAAGTGAAGAAGAATTAAAGAGTCTCTTGATGAAAGTGAAAGAGGAATGAAAAAGTTGGCTTAAAGCTCAACAATCAGAAAACTAAGATCATGGCATTTGGTCCCATCACTTCATGGCAACTAGATGGGGAAACAGTGGAAACAGTGACAGACTTTATTCAGCTCCAAAATCACTGTAGATGGTGACTGCAGCCATGAAATTAAAAGATGCTTACTCCTTGGAAGGAAAGTTATGGCCAACCTCGACAGCATATTGAAAAGCAGAGACATTACTTTGCCAACAAAGGTCTGTCTAGTCAAGGCTATGGTTTTTCCATTGGTCATGTATGGTTGTGAGAACTGGACTATAAAGAAAGCTGAGCACTGAAGAATTAATGCTTTTGAACTGTTGTTGGAAAAGATTCTTGAAAGTCCCTTGGACTGCAAGGAGATCCAACCAGTCCATCCTAAAAGAAATCAGTCCTGGGTGTTCTTTAGTAGGACTGATGCTGAAGCTGAAACTCCAATACTTTTGGCTACCTGATGAGAACAGCTGCCTCATTTGAAAAGACCCTGATGCTGGGAAAGGTTGGGGAAGGAGGAGAAGGGGACGACAGAGGATTAGATGGCTGGATGGACATGGATTTGGGCGGACTCCAGGAGTTGGTGATGGACAGGGAGGCCTGGTGTGCTGCGGTTCATGGGATAACAAAGAGTTGGACATGACTGAGTTTGAACTGTGGTGTTGGAGAAGACTCTTGAGAGTCCCTTGGACTGCAAAGAGATCCAACCAGTCCATTTTGAAGGAAATCAGCCCTGAGATTTCTTTGGAGGAAATGATGCTGAAGCTGAAACTGCAGTACTTTGTCCACCTCATGAGAAGAGTTGACTCATTGGAAAAGACTCTGATGCTGGGAGGGATTGGGGGCAGGAAGAGAAGGGGACGACTTAGGATGAGATGGCTGGATGGCATCACTGACTCAATGGACATGAATCTGAGTGA
>SJYX01001112.1:256794-278111 GCA_006410675.1 Oreotragus oreotragus | reverse complement strand
ATCAGCCCTGAGATTTCTTTGGAGGAAATGATGCTGAAGCTGAAACTGCAGTACTTTGTCCACCTCATGAGAAGAGTTGACTCATTGGAAAAGACTCTGATGCTGGGAGGGATTGGGGGCAGGAAGAGAAGGGGACGACTTAGGATGAGATGGCTGGATGGCATCACTGACTCAATGGACATGAATCTGAGTGAACTCCGAGAGATGGTGATGGACAGGGAGACCTGGCATGCTGTGATTCATGTGGTCGCAAAGAGTCGGACATGACTGAGTGGCTGAACTGAACTGAACTGAGGGACTGAACTGAACTGAAGTTGTATTAACCTTTTTATAAATATCAATTTAACAGTTGACTGTTTCTGTCAGTCAGTTCAGTTAATCAGTCATGTCTTACTCTTTGAAACCCCATGGACTGCAGCACACCAGACTTCCCTGTCCGTCAGCAACTCCCAGAGCTTGATCAAACTCATTTTCATCAAGTCAGTAATGCCATCCAATCATCTCATCCTTTGTCATCCCCTTCTCCTCCTGCCTACAACCTTTCCCAGCATCAGGGTCTTTTCAAATGAATCAGTTTCTTTGCGTCAGGTGACCAAAGTATTGGAGCTTCAGCTTTAGCACCAGTCCTTCCAGTGAATATTCAGGACTGATTTCCTTTAGGGTGGACTGGTTTGATCTCCTCGCAGTCCAAGAGACTCTCAAGATTCTTCTCCAACACCACAGTTCAATAGCATCAATTCTTTGGTGCTCAACTTTATAGTCCAACTCTGACATCCATACATGACACTGGAAAAACCATAGCTTTGACTAGATGGATGTCTGTTGGCAAAGTAAATTCTCTGATTTTTAATATGCTGTCTAGGGTGGTCATACCTTTTCTTCTATGGAGCAAGTATATTTAATTTCATGGTTGCAGTCACCATCTGCAGTGATTTTGGAACCCAAGAAAATAAAGTCTGCCACTATTTACATTGTTTCCCCATCTATTTGCCATGAAGTGATGGGACTGGATGACATGATCTTAGTTTTTTGAATGTTGATTTTTTTAAGCCAACTTTTTCACTCTCCTTTTTCACTTTCTTCAAGAGGCCCTTTAGTTCCTCTTCACTTTCTGCCATAAGGGTGGTATCATCTGCATACCTGAGGTTATTGATATTTCTCCCAGCAATCTTGATTCCAACCTGTGCTTCACCCAGCCCCAAATTTCACATGATGTACTCTGCATATAAAGTANTTTCTGCCATAAGGGTGGTATCATCTGCATACCTGAGGTTATTGATATTTCTCCCAGCAATCTTGATTCCAACCTGTGCTTCACCCAGCCCCAAATTTCACATGATGTACTCTGCATATAAAGTATATAAACAGGGTGACAATTTACAGCCTTGACGTACTCCTTTCCCAATATGGAAACTGTTTGCTGTTCCATGTCCAGTTCTAACTGTTGCTTCTTGACCTATATACAGATTTCTCACGAGGTAGGTCAAGTGGTCTGGTGTTCCCATCTCTTTAAGAATTTTTACAGTTTGTTGGGATCCAAACAGTCAAAGCCTCTGATGTCATCAATAACGCAGAAATAGATAGTTTTCTGGAACTCTCTTGCACTTTCTGTGATCCAACAGATTTGGCTATTTGATCTCTGGTTCCTCTGCCTTTTCTCAATCCAGCTTGAACATCTGGAAGTGTTCAAGTGTTCAACTAAGTTCACGTAGTATTGAAGCCTGGCTTGGATAATTTTGAGCATCCCTTTGTTACTGCGTGAGATGAGTGCAACTGTGTGGTAATTTGAACTTTCTTTGGATTGCCTTTCTTTGGGATTGGGATGAAAACTGACCTTTTCCAGTCCTGTGGCCACTGCTGAGTTTTCCAAATTTACTGGTCTATTGAGTGCAGCACTTTCACAGCATCATCTTTTAGAATTTGTAATAGATCAGCTGAAATTCCTTCACCTCCACTAGCNGCCTTTCTTTGGGATTGGGATGAAAACTGACCTTTTCCAGTCCTGTGGCCACTGCTGAGTTTTCCAAATTTACTGGTCTATTGAGTGCAGCACTTTCACAGCATCATCTTTTAGAATTTGTAATAGATCAGCTGAAATTCCTTCACCTCCACTAGCTCTGTTGATAGTGATGCTTCTGTACTTTATTTGATATGGTAGTAGTCAGGCAAAATAATTATTGTGGATCAAACCAATACAAATAACTATGTTTGGAATACAGGTATAAGAAATTTGCTTTAAAATGAAGTAAAAAGTGGGCTTCTCATGTGGCTCAGTGGTGATGAATCTGCTTGTCAATGAAGGAGACATGAGTTTGATTCCTGGGTTGGGAAGAGCCGCTGGAGGAGGAAATGACAACCCACTCCAGTATTCTTTCCTGGAAAATCCCATGAACAGAGGAGCCTGGCAGGGGACCATGAGATCACAAAGAGCTGGGCACATCTGAGCACTCACACATTCTGAGCAAAAGTGCATGAACATGGTTTAACTAGTTATTATGGATAATAAAAAGAACTTATTGTAGCAAAGTAGAATCAACACCAAAACAAAAAAGAACTTTAAACTGATGAGTAGTGTCGGGTTTTCTGAAGCTTCAAGCTCTTGTTTTTCTGAAGCTTCATGAAATTCTATGTCGATAACTTCCTAAAGCAGAGGAAAGTCATGTAATATTTCATTGCTACTGACATTTACTCATGGAGGCTGGTAAGGTGGATAAAGTACTTGAATATGAGAAAGTAACAAAATGGTCCATATATGCTGCCACTGAGCTTCCTCAGGTATACTACCAATAATAATACTGGGGGAAGAAAACTGTTATATTTTTACTTGGCCTGAAAAATCTCTGGTAATTTTCAGATAGACAAATAAACCACCAGTTTCAAAATGTCAGGGCCCTTTTCATCTAAATATGCCTTTCACACCACCCTGAAGATAATGAAGGATTTTTCTGCAATATGATTTAGAATCATATTAAGTTAATTCTAAAACATAAGTGAAAAATAGGGTCTGACATAAAATGTGCTGGGATGGTTAAGAGAATATGTGATTTATATTTTTAATTTCACCAATAACTTTTAAGACTGTTGACTGTGTCATGGGGCTCATTGCAACAATTCTTTATGCTGACCTGACTGCTGTTTGGCTGATGACGTCATTTTACATATGCATTAAAATAAAGCAGACATGAGAGCTTAAAAGAGAGCAGAGCAGAAGCACAATAATTTGATGAAAAAAATAGATAAAAAATGGTACCATTTCCATCCCATATTCTGACTCTGTGAACATAAATCTCATTGTACATCACAGTGAAACACAAAATGAAAGAGAATTTATATTCTATACACATAGGTTCGACACCCAAATTTGACAATTCTGTTTCTCCTCTTATATAACTATACCATAGAGTTGTACAAAGAAAGTAATAATAATGAAACAAATGGAATATGTTTAATTTCCTCTTCTTCACTTTTTTAAAAGGTAAAATTGCAGCTCCTCAATTATAGGGGCTGCGTTTTAAAAAAAATCTAGAAATTTCCATGGACTTTTCTATCTGTATTTCCTTGTCAGATTTAGTGTTTAGTCATGTATCTTAACTCCACTCCAGTACTCTTGCCTGGAAAATCCCATGGATGGGGGAGCCTGGTAGGCTGCAGTCCATGGGGTCGCTAAGAGTTGGACACGACTGAGCGACTTCACTTTCACTTTTCACTTTCATGCAATGGAGAAGGAAATGGCAGCCCACTCCAGAATTCTTGCCTGGAGAATCCCAGGAACTGGGGAGCTTGATGGGCTGCCATCTATGGGGTCGCACAGAGTCAGACACAACTGAAGCGACTTAGCAAAAGCAGCAGCATGTTTAGTGGTGTGCTACAAAGATTCAGGATAATTGTTGTAGACCTGAAAGTCTACACTGATATTAATGCCCTATGTTATTTTACTAATGCTAGAATTTTATTAAAATGTTAGTAACAATTATATTAATTTGATCAATTTAATATTCATATTAAACTTCTTATAAATTATATTACTCATATTCATTATAATTATTCATTGTGTTTATTAACATAAATTTAATTAGCATGAGTATTGAATTTCATATACATATACACATAACAATGGACAGAAACTGTACATTAAAATAATTCTAAAAGATTAAGTCAAACTTGTATGCAAAGCACATATTTGCTGTTGTCACAGGGATATATTCTGGATAATATAATACTATTTTCATTTTTAAATTCATACACATTATTTAAAAAACTGTATATTTTTGGAAGTTCTATAAATGTAACTTGCTACATCTTTGATAGTTTTTTTGAAAGACTCACGGGAAGCATATGGAACTGTTAATTACTGTGAAGTCTTCAGAAAAATAAACCATTCCAGTGATAGTAATGAGACCACTGATAAATTCAGTCTAGAATATTCAGAATGTTTAGATTATGTTGAAAAAATGTGAACTCAGTGAAAATTATGCCTACTATCTACTTCTCAGATATGAAACCTTAGTGACTTAGTTCTAAAGACAATTTTTATGTTACTGATTTAAAATTCTTGATAATGTGGTTTCCCCTGATTACTTTCCCCAAGTAAAAAATAACATTCTATCTTTTGCTAGCCAATGGATTTTTGAAAATACAACCAGATTATATAACTTCCCTCCACCCATTCCTTAAATAGCCCCTTTCAGCTGTGCTACCCTTTGCATCTAAAATGAATTCCACTCCATAATTACCATAGCCTGGAAGCCCTGTCCATTTCCTTCTTCATGGAATATAGCCTCTGCCTCTCTCATCCTCACTTATTTTACTCCATCATTGTTCTTAACACAGAAATTAGGACAATATAAGTAATTTCATGTCTCTCCTTTCTTTGTTCAAAGGCTCACAGTTACTAAAGACATTTCTTTTGCTCAGAATATTCTCTGCCACCAACTGGTTGTCTCTCTCTCAATATCAAGGACCCAAAACAAATGCTATTCCTCAGAGAAGACTTCCTGTACTTCATTCATTCGTTCAATAAATGTTGAAAGAACACACAATAGGCTGTTGCCTCTGCAGTTGGTATGCAGCATTGAATGACGGACAATAATCTCTGCCTTTGTGATGTTTGGCCTTCCCCTGTGGCTCAGCAGGTAAAGAATCCAACTGTAATGCAGGAGATCCAGGTTTGATCCCTGGGTTGGGAAGATCTCCTGGAGAAGGGAAAGGCTACCCACCCTAGTATTCTGGCCTGGAGAATTCCATGGACTGTATAGTCCATTAGGTCACAAAGAGTCATATACGACTGAGAGACTTTCACTTTATGATGTTTATAACCTAGTAAAGAAGAAATCATACATCAAAATAAATACATCAGAAGGTAATACTTTATGGAGAGCAAAAATGAATCATAAATGGAGAATAAGAAGTTCTAGGGGTTGGGGATACAGTTTTTAAAAGGAGGACCTCACTGAGGAGGTCAAATTTGGATGAAGTCCTAAAGGAATCGAGGAAGCAAACCATACTGATAGAGGGAGTACATGACTGACATTTGCAGATGAGCAAAAGTCCCAGAGCCGGAACTATTGATATGTTTCATGAATATTAAGAAAGTCAGTTTACCAGGTGACAAATGAAGTAGGGAGAGGAGGTGGCATGCAAGAGAAGTAACATAAAGGACATGGGACAGATCGAGCAGGGCCTTATCGTGCATGCTGAGACTGATTGTATTCTGAGTAAAATCAGAACCACTGGAGCCTTTGAACAGAGGGGGCACAGCCTCTTCCTCCAATTCATGCTCACGCTAGCTGCTGTGTTGGAATGAAGTTCTATATGGGCAATGTGAACCCAGAGAGANTGAAGGCGGGAGGAGGAGGGGATGACAGAGAATGAGATGGTTAGATGGCATCACTGACTCATTGGGTGTGAGTCTGAGTGAACTCTGGGAGTTGGTGATGGATAGGGAGGCCTGGCGTGCTGCTATTCATGGGGTTGCAAACAGCTGGACATGACTGAGTGACTGAACGGAACTGAACTGAACATGAATCAACTATGGGTGTACGTGGGGTGGGAGAGGTGTTCAGGATGGGGAACACTTGCTTGTAGACTTTTTAATGATGGCCATTCTGACAAGTGTGAGGTGATATCTCATTGTAGCCTTGAATTGCATTTCTCTAATAATGAGCAATGATGGGCATCATTTCGTGTATTTGTTAGCCATCTGTATGTCTTCTCCGGAGAAATGTCTGTTTAGGTATTTTTCCCACTTTTTTGATTGGTTTGTTTGTTTCTCTTGTATTGGGTTGCATGAGCTGCTTGTAATTGTTGGAAATTACTCCTTTATCCATTGTTTCATTTCCTATTATTTTCCCCATTCTGAGGGCTGTCTTCTCACCTTGCTTATAGTTTCCTTTGATGTGCAAAAGTTTTTAAGTTTAATCAGGTCCCACCTGTTTCAGTTCAGTTGAGTTCAGTCACTCAGTCATGTCTGACTCTTTGCGACCCCATGAATCTCAGCACAGGGAGGCCTGTTGTGCTGCAATTGAGCTGAACTTAACTGAATCGCAGCATGCTAGGCTTCCCTGTCGGTCACCAAAACCCGGAGTTCACTCAAACTCACGTCCATCGAGTCGGTGATGACATCCAGCAATCTAATCTTCTGTTGTCCCCTTCTTCTCTTGCCCCCAATCCCTCCCAACATGGAGGCTTTTCCAATAACTCAACTCTTTGCATGAGGTGGCCAAAGTATTGGAGTTTCAGCCTTAGCATCGGTCCTTCCAGTGAACACCCAGGACTGATTTCCTTTAGAATGGACTGTTTGGATCTCCTTGTAGTCCAAAGGACTTGGAGTGTTCTCCAACACTACAGCTCAAAAGCATCAATTCTTCAGTGCTAAGCTTTCTTCACAGTCCAACTCTCACATCCATACGTGACTGCTGGAAAATCCATAGCCTTGACCAGAAGGACCTTTGTTGGCAAAATAATGTTTCTTCTTTATGCTATCTAGGTTGCTCATAACTCTCCTTCCAAGGAGTAAGTGTCTTTTAATTTCATGGCTAAATCAGCATCTGCAGTGATTTTGGAGCCCAAAATAATAAAGTCTGACACTGTTTCCAGTGTTTCCCCATCTATTTTAGGAGCCTGGTAGGCTACAGTCCATGGGGTCACAAAGAGTCGGACACGACTGAGCGACTTCACTTCACATACACATTTGTTCAGCGTTTATATATAATATTTATCACGAAGAAAATAATTTCTCACTTGTGTAGTCAATATTGTGTATTCAGGCTCAGGTATATATGCATTTGTCATTTTAATATAATACTTTCTGTGAGCAGAATGTCTTCCTAAATGGATGTGTCATACCATTACTAGGTAGAGTATGAATGATTACAGCCTTAAACTGGTAATACGCCTTCCTGACACTAATATAGGGCTATGATGCTGTATAATGTTGACATTTATAGCTATTTTCATAGACTTTATCTCAAATCCTTGAGTGGATACAGAGTGTACTGTATATCTACCTTAAAGTGCCTGGGCATAGACAAGCACAGAAACTATTAGGTGATGAAAAGTGTTACAGACTTCAGTGTTTATTGCTGCGAGTTGTTTTAGAACCAGTGGGGATATAAGCGTGGCAATCCTCTGCCAGTGGCAAATGGTAACTATAACCTGTGGTCAGATGACAAACCCAACCAAAGGTCCCTATAATTAGCCTGATAATAAATACTGTTTATGTAAATCTTGAACATGACTTGGCATATTAAAACTCAAAAGCACCATAATGGTTGCATAAATGATGTTGCCTTGCTTCAGTGTTACAGAATAATGAGATATTCTGGTTTAGATAATTTGTCAGGATAATTAGTTTAACTTCAAAATGGAAAACATGTTTATTTAACCTAAGCTTGATAGAAATGCTTTTAAATGCTTTTTTATCTTAAAAAAGAATTCTGAAAATACTTTCACCCTATGTTGATGGCAAAGTATCAGATGTAATTATTATACAACAATAACTGCAGGGACAGCTGATCTTAATATAGCACCTACTGTGTAATCAATAGAGTTCCAAGTTCTTATATATATTAACTTATGTAGTCAACAGACCAACTTTATGGGGTAGCTACTATTAGTACTCCTGTTTTATAAGCTAAGGAACTGAAACAGAAAGGTGAGCTGACATGCTCCTGGTCAGAGAACTAGTATGTGGAATCTGCTGTCATCAGGGATCATTGAAGTGTACAGAACTTAATTGCTCTGTATCTGAATTCTTTTATGTCGGGAATGTGGAGAGATGGAGAGAGACTGGGCTTGGTTCTGCCTTTTATTCTTCATTCCCACTGACAGCCCATAATGCTGGTTATGTTGTCTTGAAGTAGAAAGAAAAGTAAAAAATGATAGTCACTCAGTTGTGTCCAACCCTTTGTGATCCGTGGACTGTAGCCTGCCAGGCTCCCCTGCCCATGAGGATTCTCCAGGCAAGAATACTGGAGTGGGTTGCCATTTCCTCCTCCAAGGGATCATCCCAACCCAAGTATCGAACCCCTGTCTTCTGTGTCTCCTGAATTTCAGGAAGATTCTTTGCCCACAAGCCATGGGAAAGCCACATAAGTTGCCTTGTGACTGGTTAAATTTGGTGCTAAAGTTGGTATTAAAAATGAATGGTTTCAGAATTTACGTCTGAGGATATTCTATGAAAAAGAAATTATATGTAGTATATTAATGTGTTACATCCTTTATAATGGGATCCTGGAGCAGACAGGTTGTGCCAGGCAAGTTTATTCGAGAGTTTTACTCCAATTTTAATTTGTTAAATTATATATATATGTACATATATATATATGAACATATACACACACATATGTATATAATTGTGTTTAATTTTATTTATTGAGTCTCATGTTAGAAATTAAAATTTTATTTAATTTTCTGCATTCTCTTTGTGCTAGAAGGTTAAATACACATGAGTATGTGTGTGCATGCACTCATGAAAGGGGATCATAAAGAATTATTGAGAATTACAGTGACAAAGATAGAGAAAAATAATTATATAAAGGAAACAAAAATGTTATAATTCCTACCCATTGCCAATCTTCTATTCTTCTTGTCATGCCACTCAAGTTTGATTATTAGAAGTGAATTCCTTTACATTGTTTTCTAATGAGTGGCCTTTCTGGGAAGTGAAGCCATGGTGGGCAAAGTTTTAGCTTTCTGTGTTATAAGCATCAAACAAAGCTCAGCCTGAGAGGTACCTGATGTAACAGATGATGCTGCCTTGCCTTCAGTTTAGGATTTGTCCTATGAAATCTCTCCTGCGTTTATCAAACATAATGTCAGATTATACAAATTGTGAGGCTGCCATCAGCTGCTAGTTGGACAATTCTTCTAAATGTCCTAAATGTTCATTTCTGTATATTATATCACCAGTTTTTAAATTATTTTAATGAGGTCCTACTCCCTGAAGTTCTATTACACAAGTGTCAACAAATTTTTATCATCCCTCATAAACTTATAGAGTAATGAATATGATTTTAACCAATTCTATCACTATTTACAACAACTTTTTGATAATTTATACCACAGTTGTTGTGATATATTCTCCCCTTCTCTCTGATGGGTCAGCAGACAAAAAAAGTGTTACGAGTATGGTCTCATCAGAGTTGCGTAGAGATGAAAATACGTTTTGAAAATGCAGCATGCATTGTTTAGAAAGAATGGATACCACCCCTCAAAAATGTGCTTGAAAATAATATACTGGTAAGCTATTAAAAAGGAACTGTGGTGTTAACTAAAATTTCTTACTAATTTCTTTTTCTTCTTTGGTATACTCAAGGTGTAACCATGTGTTTGATTAACAGTAAGACTGCTCATTATTGCAAAGGAGGTTGAAGACGTATCTGTAGATTAAAAAAAAAAAATCACATCTACTTGTCAGTTTTAAACTTTTAGCCCTGCGCGATAAATTGATCTTCACTGGTACTATTACTATGTGATGTATAGGTCAAATAAAAACTAGATAGTAGTCACTCTTTGATAAAAGGACTTGCAGGCAGTTTCTTTCCTAGGAGTTATTGGGTTATTTTGTAATTGGAGTGAGAGACAGAGAGAAAAATAGAGATCATTTGCATCTGCTGTATAAATTAACACTTGATTTAGACCAGCCTTCCATAATAATAAGATGAAAAAAGGTGAAGGTTATTTGCAGAATTCTTGAGTAATAAAATCAGTAGGAAAGGGCAGGTATAAGATAACTTATGGTCAATTGTAGGCACTTAAGACTGAAGAGTTATTACTAAATCACTAACTAAGGACCTTCAAGTGTGATGTTGCATGAGATTATGTGTAAGGATCATTTGTTCCATTTTATGACTTTGTCACTAAAAAGATCAGAACTTTCTACCTTTTGAGGCTAAAAGTTTGGCCTGGTTTATGGAACATGTGCCAGATTGCCAAGATACATGAAAATACCTGCTTTTTGTGATAATATATGATCCTAACTCTACTTTTTAAAGCAGAGTTAATCTCCACTACTCTTGCCTGGAGAGTCCCATAAACAGAGGAGCCTGGTGGGCTGCAGTCCATGGGGTCGCTAAGAGTTGGACATGACTGAGCGACTTCACTTTCACTTTTCACTTTAACGCATTGGAGAAGGAAATGGCAACCCACTCCAGTGTNTCCCATAAACAGAGGAGCCTGGTGGGCTGCAGTCCATGGGGTCGCTAAGAGTTGGACATGACTGAGCGACTTCACTTTCACTTTTCACTTTAACGCATTGGAGAAGGAAATGGCAACCCACTCCAGTGTTTTGCCTGGAGAATCCCAGGGATGGGGGAGCCTGGTGGGCTGCCATCTATGGGGTCGCACAGAGTTGGACACGACTGAAGTGACTCAGCAGCAGCAGAAGCAGCAGTCTGGTTGTATGGTATCACCAATGACAGAAGAACAGAGATGAATGTACACTATCTGGCAATCAAATTAATACTGAGTTGACAAACTCATGTTCTGGTACCTAATAAGATTTTGGGCTCTCTACACTACTAAGCCTATTATTCTTATACTTCCAAGAAAATTGGTAGAAAGATATAATAATTCCTTCCAGAAATCACTTTAGTAATAAATAAAAGCTGATTTCTTAGGAAAGTAAGGGAACATAAGAAAGTACTTATAAAAATTAATTGATTTAAGCTTTTATGCCAAACTGCATTGCCTAAAATGCCTTGCTTACAGAGGCTATTTATTAACATAATATTGTATTTTCAAATTTATTAAGATATACAAGATAGAATTCTTAACTATACTATTAAATCTAGAGAAAGTATAACCTAGCAATTAAGGAATCTACAGCTTGAACTAAGTCTCTAAAGCCTCTAATAATTCAGTTCAGTTCATTTCAGTCACTCAGTCGTGTGCAACTCTTTGCGACCCCGTGAACTGCAGCACGCCAGGCCTCCCCGTCCATCACCAACTCCCAGAGTTCACCCAAACCCATGTCCGTCGAGTCGGTGATGCCATCCAACCATCTTATCCTCTGTCGTCCTCTTCTCCTCCTGCCCTCAATCTTTCCCAGCCTCAGGGTCTTTCAAATGAGTCAGCTCTTCACATCAGGTGGCCAAAGTATTGGAGTTTCAGCTTCAAAGTCAGCTTCCTTCCAGTGAACACCCAGGAGTGATCTCACCACAGTTTAAAAGCATCAATTCTTCAGTGCTCAGCTTTCTTTATAGTCCAACTCTCACATCCATACATGACCACTGGAAAAACCATAGCCTTGACTAGATGGACTTTTGTCGGCAAAGTAATGTCTCTGCTTTTTAATATGCTGTCTAGGTTGGTCATAACTTTCCTTCCAAGGAGTAAGGGTCTTTTAATTTCATGGCTGCATACTTTCAGTCTATATGTGTCTTTAGGTCTGAATTGGGTTTCTTGTAGATAGCATATATATGGTTTTGTTCTTGTATCCATTCAGCCAGTCTGTGTCTTTTGGTTGAAGCATTTAATTCATTTACATTTAAAGTAATCAATGATATATATGTTCCTATTGCCATTTTCTTAATTGTTTGGAGTTGATGTTGTAGATCTTCTTTCCTCTCTTGTATTTCTTGGCTATATAAGTCTCTTTAATGTTTATGGTAAAGCTGGCTTGGTGGTACTGAATTCTCTTAACTTTTGCTTGTATGAAAAACTATTGATCTCTCCATCAATTTTAAATGAAATCCTTCCCAGGTACAGTAATCTTGGTTGTAGATTTTCCCCTTTCAACACTTTAAATATATCCTGCCATTCCCTTCTGGCTTGCAGGGTTTCTGCTGAAAGATCAGGTGTTAATCGTATGGCATCTCCCTTATATGTTACTTGTCTCTTCACCCTTGCTGCTTTTAATATTCTTGTGTTTAGTCTTTGTTAGTTTGATTTGTATGTGTCTTGGTGTGTTTCTCCGTGGGTTTATTCTGTATGGGACTCTTTGTGCCTCTGGGACTTGATTGCCTATTTCCTTTTCCATGTTGGGGAACTTTTCAGCTATAATTTCAGCTTTGAAATTTTTCTCATACCTTTTCTTTTACTCTTCTCCTTCTGGGAACCCTATACTTTCAATGTTGGTGGACTTGATATTGTCCCAGAGGTCTCTGAGACTGTCCTCAGTACTTTCCTTTCCTTTCCTTTTTTTTTTTTTTTACTTTATTCTGTTCTTCAGAAGTTATTTCCACCATTTTATCTTCCAGCTCACTGATTCATTCTTCTGCTTCATATATTACACTATTGATTCCTTCTAGANTTTTTTTTTTTTTTTACTTTATTCTGTTCTTCAGAAGTTATTTCCACCATTTTATCTTCCAGCTCACTGATTCATTCTTCTGCTTCATATATTACACTATTGATTCCTTCTAGAGTAATTTAACTTCAGTAATTGCGTTGTTTTTCTCTGCATGTTTATGCTTTAATTCTTCTAGGTCTTCTTTAATTGATTCTTGCATTTTCTCCATTTTGTTTCCAAGGTTTTTCATCATCTTTACTATCATTATTCTGAATTATTTTTGAGGTAGTTTCCCTATTTCCTCTTCATTTACTTGGACCTCTTTCTAGGTTCTTTCATTTGTGTAGTATTTCTCTACCTTTTCTTTCTTTCTTACTTTCTTTCTTTTTTAACTTATTGTGTTGAGGTCTCCTTTTCCCAGGATTCAAGGAAAATTGAATTATTTCCTTGAAGAAGGGTGAATTATTTTTCTTTTGGTTTCTGCCCTCTTCAGCTTGGCCCAGTGGTTTGTGTAAGCTTCCTATGGGGTAAGATTTGTGCTGAGTTTTTGTTTGTTTGTTTGTTTTTTCTCTGATGGGCAAGGCTGAGTGAGGTGGTAAACATGTCTGTTGATGATTGGGTTTGTTTGTTGTTTAGATGAGGCATCTTGCACAGGGTGCTCCTGGTGGTTGGGTGATGCCGGATCTTGTATTCAAGTGGTTTAACTTGTGTGAATTCTCACTATTTGATACTCCCTAGGGTTAGTTCTCTGCTTTTTCTCTGATGGGCAAGGCTGAGTGAGGTGGTAAACATGTCTGTTGATGATTAGGTTTGTTTGTTGTTTAGATGAGGCATCTTGCACAGGGTGCTCCTGGTGGTTGGGTGATGCCGGATCTTGTATTCAAGTGGTTTAACTTGTGTGAATTCTCACTATTTGATACTCCCTAGGGTTAGTTCTCTGCTAGTCTAGGGTCTTGGAGTCAGTGCTCCCACTCCAAAGGCTCAGGGTTTGATCTCTGGTCAGGAACAAAGATTCCACAAGTAGTTTATTATGGCATTATGTGAGATTAAAACAGATATACAAAAGTTGGAAGCCAAAGATGAACCCCAGACAAATGGAAGTTACAGAATCATGTAAATAATAATTAAAATATTGGAATATACACATCTACACATATATACACATATACACCCATGAGCAAAGTCAAAACAGCCCAACAAAAGTAAAACACAGTAGACTGACCTTGTGGAGAAGGAAATGGCAACCCACTCCAGTGTTCTTGCCTGGAGAATCCCAGGGATGGGGGGAGCCTGGTGGGCTGCCATCTATAGGGTCACACAGAGTTGGACATGACTGATGTGACTTAGCAGCAGCAGCAGCAGCAGACTGACCTTGCAAAAAATGAAAATCAAAAATTATATTTACCATTTAAGAACAAAACTAAAGCACAATCTGGAAACAAACCTAAAGCATGGTGCCAAGTGGGGAATATAGCAAAAATGAAAGTGACAGTGAAGTCGCTCAGTCGTGTCTGACTCTTTGCGACCTCATGGACTGTAGCCTATCAGCCTCCTCTGTCCATTGGATTTTCCAGGCAAGAGTGCTGGAGTGGATTGCCATTTCAGAGAACAAAACTAACAAATATGCTGAGAGAAAGAAAGAAATAATATATATGTAAAGTGAAATAGAGACAGATGAATCAGATTTGTATACATT
Organism: Oreotragus oreotragus; assembly: GCA_006410675.1. Taxonomy (NCBI): domain Eukaryota; kingdom Metazoa; phylum Chordata; class Mammalia; order Artiodactyla; family Bovidae; genus Oreotragus; species Oreotragus oreotragus. The sequence goes on along the minus strand of SJYX01001112.1, from coordinate 263,685 downwards.
AAAGATTAACTGCAAGCAGAAAAAAAAAAAGTAAGAAAACAAACGAAGTAAATGTAGAAACAAATATAATAGGTTTAAATTTTTTAAATTACTTTTATAAAAAATAGAAAGAATCCCCACATCTTCCCTCCAGATCATCCCCATACACCCTGTCTCTTATACACATCTAGATGTGTATAAGAGACAGGTGAAATAGAGACAGATGAATCAGATTTGTATACATTAAAGATTAACTGCAAGCAGAAAAAAAAAAAAAGTAAGAAAACAAACGAAGTAAATGTAGAAACAAATATAATAGGTTTAAATTTTTTAATTACTTTTATAAAAAATAGAAAAAAAGAAAGAAAAATGGAAGAAGAAATTAAAAGGTGGCGGGGGGGGGAGTGGAAAACTCCACAGAACTACAAAAACCCAGTGTAGATGCAAAGGATTACCACATTAAAATATGTGACTGGATGGGGGTGAGGGATTCAAAAGCTGAACTGGATTTCTTAGTGCCAATAAAATTGACACCTATAACAGAGGGAGGAGGGAAATGGGGGGAAAATAGAAAAAGAATACAAAAAAATCTGTATAACAAGTCAAAAAAATAAGAAAAAAAATATTTTTCTTAAGTCACTGCAGTGAGTTTCCTTTTCCTTACTGGGAGTCACAGTCCACCTTACCTTCCTAGGATGCCCTCCAACCCTGTGCTGATCTCTGAACCTGTTGTGGGAGCAGCTCAGCTTCTAATCTGGTCCTACTCCTGTGTATTCTTGTCTCCAATCTCCACAGCTATCAGAACTAATGTGCTCTCTTTTGCGGTAGCTCTCAGTGACATTTAACATATTCCATAGACACAGTCTATCTAGTTGATTGTGTGGATTTAATTTACAGCTTGCACAGCTGGTAGGAAGGTTTTGGGTCTTCTTCCTTAGTCACACTGCCCTGGGTTTCAATTGTGGGTTTTTTTTTCCCCCACTTCTATATGTGGGTTTTCCACTGGGGTTTGCTCCTGAGGCTGCCCCGAAGGACCTGGGTTTGCCCCTGTGAAGGCCAGGTGGTGCAGCTTTTTGGGTCACAGGGGTTCTGGCAGCACCAGGGACTCAGGGAAGCTGGCGGCTAGGGCAGCAGGAAATATAGTGTTCTAGGAGGCTATTGCAAGCAGTATTGGCCAGTACACTCCAGTATTCTTGCCTGGAGAACCCTCCTCCCTGACAGAGAACCCTGGTAGACCACAATCTACAAGGTCGCAAAGAGTTGAACATGACCAAAGTGACCCTGCACACATAGATGCAAGACTTTTTAACTGTGGCAGCTCTATCCTGGTGAGAATTGAGAATGAAGATGGTGTAGCTTCTTGGCTTGTGGCAAGACCCTGGCAGCACCAAGTGTGCAAGGACATGGACTGCCTCTGATGCAGGAGTTAGGGCCCTATCAGACTCTGTGTGTGTGTGTGTGTGTGTGTGTGTGTTTAACCTCGTGTAGCTGGCAGTTCGAAGGTCTCTTTGGCATCTTTCTCCATAGCTCTGTCTGGTCAGGCACTTAGAGGGCTTCTTTTCCTGGGGTCCTTCTCTGCTCTTCAGAGTGTCAGGCACAGAGAGAGGCCACCCTGGCTGGAGTACTACTCTGTATATTGGTGAGTCAGTTGCTTAGGGGCAGCCTGGGTGGGATCCTACTCTGTAGTTCAGTGTGTCTGGTGTTTGATGGGCCAGCCTCTCTATTGTTCAGCTGAAGATGCTGGCATGTGGGGAGAGAGAGGCCATGGCGATGGCTCCATCCACTTAACATGACTCAGCTGTATCATCTCGCTTCCATGACTCCCTGGCTTTCCTCCACAGGCATTTCCCACCACAATCTCCTCTCTCACATTCCCTCAATCTGTATCTCCACAGTCAACAGCAGCCCTCGTCCTGGGTTTGTGCCACAATCCTTAAACTCCAGCTCCCAGCTGCTGTACTTTCCAGGGGACCAGCGTTCCTGTCCATAATATGTATGGCTGCGGCAAGTACTGTCTGATTTTAATTCCATTTAGGCTGCCATAGATCATTTGTTTCACTCTCAGCCTTAAATATTCTCCTCTGACTCAGACCACTGTCCTGATGTGGGGATCGGACACCTACTTCAGGTCCTCCACCCGCTGAGAATATGTCCAGTCCTAACACTGCTGTTTTTTCCCCCTGTTCTTTTGTCCTACTGAGTTTTGCATGGATCTATATAGTCTTTTCCACTGATCAGGTACTCCTGTCCACTCTCAGCTGCACCATTTTAACCAAACATAACCATTTTCTTTAATAAAGAAAAAAATTTAAAGACTTCCCCTGGTTGTGCCCTTTCATAGAACACAGCCTTGTTATGGTGAAGGGTCTTGCATAACTCAGCAAAGCTATAAGCTATGCTGTGCAGGGCCACCCAGACAGACGGGTCACAGTTGCAAGTTCTGACAAAATGTGGTTCACTGGAAGAGGGAATGGCAAACCACTCCAGTGTTCTTGCTACAAGAACCCCATGAACAGTATGAAACAGGCAAAAAGAGAAATTATGACACCAGCAGATGAGCCCCCCAAGTCAGAAGGCATCCAATGTGCTACTGAGGAAAAGCAGAGGGTGATTACTAGTAGCTCCAGTAAGAATGGAGGGGCTGGGCCAAAGCAGAAATGACACTCAGTTGTGAATATGTCTGGTGGTGAAAGTAAAGCCCGATGCTGACTTTAACAATATTGCATAGGAACAATATTGTATAGGAACCTGGAATGTTAGATCTGTGAATCAAGGTAAATTGGATGTGGTCAAGCACGAGATGACAAGAGTGAACATAAACATCTTAGGAATCAGTGAGCTAATATGGATAGGAATAGTAAAAGTGAAGTTGCTCAGTTGGGTCCAACTCTTTGTGACCCCATGGACTGTATCCAACCAGGCTTCTCTGTCCATAGGGTTTTCCAGGCAAGAGTACTTGAGTGGGTTGCCATTTCCTTCTCCAAAGGAATGGATAGGAATGGGTGAATTTAATTCAGATGGCCATTATATCTACTACTGTGGACAAGACTACCTTAGAAGAAATGGAGTAGCCTTCATAATCAATAAAAGAGTCCAAAATGCAGTACTTGGATACAACCTCAAAAACAGCAGAATGATCTCAGTTCATTTCCAAGGCAAGCCATTCAACATCACAGTAGTCCAAATCTATGCCCCATTGAACCACTAGTGCTAAAGAAGCTGAAGTTGACTGGTTCTATGAAGACATACAAGACCTAGAACTAACACACACACACAAATATATATATGTCCTTTTCATCACAGGAAATTGGAATGCAAATATAGTAAGTCAAGAGATATCTGGAGTAACAGGCAAGTTTGGCCTTGGAGAACAAAATGAAAGGCTAACAGAGTTTTGTCAAGAAAACACACTGTTTATAGCAAACACCCTCTTGCAACAACACAAGAGATGACTCTGAACATCATCATCAGATAAAAGGGGAGAATAAAAAAGCTGGCTTAAAAATCAACATAAAAAAAAAAACCAACTAAGATCATGGCATCTTGTCCCACTACTTCATGGCAAATAGAAGGGGATAAAGTGGAAACAATGGCAAATTTTATTTTCTTGGACTCCAAAATCATTGCAGATGGTGACTGCAGCCACAAAATTAAAAGATGCTTTTTTTTTTTTGAAAGGAAGCTATGATAAACCTAGACAGCATATTAAAAATCAGAGACATCACTTTGCCAACAAAGGTCCATATAGTCAAAGCTATGTTTTTTCCAATAGTCATGTGCAAATGTGAGAGTTGGACCATAAAGAAGCTTAGCACCAAATAATTGATGCTTTCTTATTGTGCTGGAGAAAAATCTTAAGAGTCCCTTGGACTTCACGGAGATGAAAACAATCAATCCTAAAGGAAATAAACTCTAAATATTCATTGGAAGGACTGATGCTGAAGCTGAAGATCCAATACGATGGCCACCTGATTCGAAGAGCCAACTCATTGGAAAAGATCCCAATGCTGGGAAATACTAAAGGCCAAAGGACAAGGGGGAGGCAGAGGATGAGATAGCAGAATTACTGACTCAGTGAACATGAATTTCAGCAAACTCTGGGAGACAGTGAAGGACGGGGAATCTTGCAGTCCATGAGGTTTCGAAGAGTTGGACATAACTGAACAATTGGAGGTGTAGATAAGAATCCACTTGCCAATGCAGGGGAAAAGGGTTTGATCCCTGGTCCAGGAAGGTTCCACTTGCTGTGGAATAACTAAGTCCATGTGGTACAACTACTGAGCCTGCACTTTAGAGCACATGAGCCGCAACTAATGAGCCTGAATGCTGCGATTACGGAAGCCCACGCACCTAGGGCCTGTGATCCCCAGCAAGAGAAGCCAGTGCAATGAGAAACCTTTGTACTGCAATGAAGTATCCCCTGGTCTCTACAACGAGAGGAAGCTTGTGGAAAGCAACAAAGACCCAGCTCAGTTAAAAATAAATAAATACATTTTTTAAAGGGTGGGGGTGTTTAAAAAAAAGAAGAAAAAAATCTTAGTTTTAGATTCACAGCAAAATTGAAAGTACTGAGATTTCCCATATATGCCCTGCCCAGCCAAAGCCTTCCCCATTATTGTTATGCCCCACCGTGTAAAAAATTAAATAAATACAAAAAAAAAAAAGTTTAAGAAAAAAAAAAAAGCCCCTTTTCCTTTCATTCCAATAAATTAATACCTATTTTCCTGCAAAAAAAAAAAAAAAAAAAGAATGAACCTACATTGACACATCATTATCATCCATAGGCTATAGTTTACCTTACCGTTCACTCTTGGTTTGTACACTTTATGAGTTTGGACAAACATATAACACATATATCTATCATTAATGTATTGTACAGAGTATTTTCATTGCCTTAAAAATTCTCTGTGCTCACTCTATTCCTCACTCCCTCCTCCATCCCCAATTTGACTTTGCCAGCATGTCACATAGTTGGAGTCATATTGTATGCAACCTTTCAGATGGGCTTCTTTTACTTCTTTTACTTCTTTTACTTTGCATATATGATTCTTCCTTGTCTTTTCATGGATGGAGATCTCATTTATTTTCTCTTATTTTGGCCACACTATGAAGCATTTTGGATCTGACCAGGAATTCAATCCACAACGTGTGCATTGGAGGCTCAAGTCTTATCCAGTAGATAGTCAGGAAGTCCCAAGTGAGCTCATTTCTTTCTAGTATTAAATAATATTACATTCTCTGGATATACCAAAGGTATTGGGCTTCCTTGGTGGCTCAAATGGTGAAGAATCTGCCTGAAAAGCAGGAGCTGCTGCTGCTGCTAAATCACTTCAGTCGTCTCCGACTCTGTGCGACCCCATAGATGGTAGCCCACCGGGCTCCCCATCCCTGGGATTCTCTAGGCAAGAACACTGAAATGGGTTGCCATTTCTTTCTCCAATGCATGAAAGTGAAAAGTGAAAGTGAAGTTGCTCAGTTGTGTCCTACCCTTAACCACCCCATGGACTGCAGCCTACCAGGCTCCTCCATCCATGGGATTTTCCAGGCAAGAGTACTGGAGTNAACACTGAAATGGGTTGCCATTTCTTTCTCCAATGCATGAAAGTGAAAAGTGAAAGTGAAGTTGCTCAGTTGTGTCCTACCCTTAACCACCCCATGGACTGCAGCCTACCAGGCTCCTCCATCCATGGGATTTTCCAGGCAAGAGTACTGGAGTGCGGTGCCATTGCCTTCTCTGGCAAAGCAGGAGACTCAGGTTCAATCCCTGGTTCAGGAAGATCACCTGGAGGAGAAAATGGCAATCCACTCCAGTTATCCTTGCCTGGAGAATTTCATGAACAGAGGAGCCTGGTGGGCTCCATATCCATGTGGTCATGAAGAACTGGGCATGACTGAGCCACTAGCCCACACCACAGATGTTTATTCATTCACCTACTGAAAGATATTTGGACTGCTTCCAACTTTTGGAAATTATAAACATAATGTTCTATAAATAACTGTGTGCAACCTTTTGTGTGGCCACAAGGTTTTCAACAACTTGTGGTAAATATCAACGAGTACAATTGCTATCTTGTATGGTAACTATATCTTTAATTGTGTGAGAAACTGCCATAGTGTAGCCCAGGTAGTGTTAGATTCAGTCGTGTAGGAGTCTTTGTGACTTAATGGACTGTAGGCCTCCAGGTTCCTCTGTCCATGGAATTCTCTAGACAAAAATACTAGGGTGAATTGCCATTCCCTTCTACAAGGGATCTTCCTGACTCAGGGATAGAACTCAGTTCTCCTGCATTGAAGGGAGATTCTTTACCATCTGAGCCACCAGGAAAGCCCCCAAGAAAGTGCCATACTTCCCTTCAAATCGGTATGCTATTTTACATACTTGCCAACATTTGAATATATGTTCCTGTGGCTCTATATTCTCATCAGCATTTGGTGTTGTCAGAGTTCTGGATTTTGGCCATTTTAATAGGTGTGTAGTAGTATGTGATTGTTGTTTTAATTTGTATTTCCCTGGTGACATATGCTGTGGATTATCTTTTGTATACTTATTTGCCATCTGTAAAAATTCTTTAGTGAAATTCCTGCTAGAATCTTTGGCCCATTTTTATTCAGTGTGTTTATTTTCTTATTAGTTTTCAGAATAGTTTATATATTTTATTTTTTTTTGTATTTATTTTTTTACACGAACTCCCAAACATGAACCCCCCTCCCACCTCCCACCCCACATCTTCCCTCCAGATCATCCCCATACACCAGCCCCAAGCATCCTGCATCCTGCATTGAACATAGACTGGCAATTCATTTCTTACATGATAGTATACATATTTCAATGCTATTCTCCCAAATCATCCCTCCCTCTCCCTCTCCCTCTCCTTCTCCCTCAGAGTCCATAAGTCCGCTCTACACATCTGT
>SJYX01001112.1:242091-255187 GCA_006410675.1 Oreotragus oreotragus | reverse complement strand
TTAATGGCTGAGTAATACTCCATTGTGTATATATACCACAGCTTTCTTATCCATTCATCCGCTGATGGACATCTAGGTTGTTTCCATGTCCTGGCTATTATAAACAGTGCTGCAATGAACATTGGGGTACATGTGTCTCTTTCTATTCTGGTTTCCTCGGTGTGTATGCCCAGCAGTGGGATTGCTGGGTCATAAGGCAGTTCTATTTGCAATTTCCTAAGGAATCTCCACACTGTTCTCCATAGTGGCTGTACTAGTTTGCATTCCCACCAACAGTGTAAAAGGGTTCCCTTTTCTCCACAGCCTCTCCAGCATTTATTGCTTGCAGACTTTTGGATCGCAGCCATTCTGACTGGTGTGAAGTGGTATCTCATTGTGGTCTTGATTTGCATTTCTCTGATAATGAGTGACGTTGAGCATCTTTTCATGTGTTTGTTAGATAACATCCTTTTATCAGATGTGTCTTTTGCAAATATTTCCTTTCGGTTTGTGACTTGTCTTCTCACATAATTGATATACATCAAGTTTTAATGTCATATGTATCAGAAACTTTTTGGAGGGTTTACATGTAAAAAGTCTCTTCCTATCTTCAAACTCTAACACAGGCTTTTTGCTAACATTGTATTTTTGTAGTCATTTCAAGAGTTTCATTGTCAGATTCAAGGTTAGACATAAAAGCTCAAAGTGTCACATATCTGAAAGTTCTCTACTCAATTGCATATTTCATGAACTAAATCACATATTTGTAACTTATACTATTTTCTATTTCTTGCCATTCTTTTTCTTTCTGGAAAGAAATGCAAGTTTAATCTGATTTTATGTGGACATATTTTGATTCTCTGAATGATTGTAACCACTGGTGGGCTAATTGCTAAGAAATTTCAGATGGTGGAATTTAGAAAGATTTTGGAAATTGTCCCCAGCTCCTTTGATTATTTACTGCATTTACAGATCATATAACAGCAATTGCTTTAACATAAAATATGTTGTGCTCAACAATTTATAAGAATCGAAAGCAAAAGTATGTTTGGGAAGTGAATTATCCCCTAAATAGGTGACCCTGAAGCCTCATGAACTAATTGTGCTTTCCTCACTTATTAATAAGCATCATTTTCAAGCAACCAAGATGTATTGTGTTGAGAGTCCCTTTGTGTGAGAGGGTCCAGAAATAGCTTTGACTTTTCCTTTTTTTAATTTACCTTGTGTGGCTATGGGGAATGAGCAATCCTTTAGTCTGTCAATATCACAAGCAACAGCACCACATGAAGAGAGGATGGGGAGGGGAGGAGTGAGGTGATGAGGGAGGCTCAGCTGAGAAGATGGAATGTCTATTTGACACAGAAGAGGGTCCTCAGAACTCTGCAGAGTTGAAATGTCAAAAGCAGCCACAGGAAAAGAACTGAGTCATCAGAATTTTGACATTGACAAGGCTATACTACATACAATATGTGTGACTTCTAATACCCACCAACTGTTATACTATGGGCTGAGATATTTTCTGTTTCTATTTTTTGTAAATTTATTTTTTATGTTTTCCTTCTTTATTTTCCTTAATTCAATTTATTGAACAATACATACTGATATGTTTTATGTCTGTAAAACTGTGTATCTTGATATGCTTGTAAGTAATTTTTTCTCATCAAATTTGGAGGATGATTCAAGAGATCAAATGAAACAATGCATAAAATATATTATGAGAAGTAGAAAGTAATACAAAATACATGCCATTTATTTTAACCAAAAATACAAAATTGATATGCTACAATATATAGTGCAGATGCTAATATCAGTTCAGTTCAGTTCAGTCACTCAGTCATGTCCAACTGTTTGCAACCCCATGAATCGCAGCATGCCAGGCCTCCCTGCCCATCACCAACTCCCAGAATTCACTCAAACTCATGTCCATCTAGTCTGTAATGCCATCCAGCCATCTCATCCTCTATCGTCCCCTTCTCCTCCTGCCCCCAATCCCTCCCAGCATCAGAGTCTTTTCCAATGAGTCAATACTTCGCATGAGGTGGCCAAAGTATTGGAGTTTCAGCTTTAACATCAGTCCTTCCCATGAACACCCAGGACTGATCTCCTTTAGAATGGACTGGTTGGATCTCCTTGCAGTCCAAGGGACTCAAGTGTCTTCTCCAACACCACAGTTCAAAAGCATCAATTCTTCAGTGCTCAGCTTTACTTCAATTTAAAATAAAAGTATAAAATCCTGACTTCCTGAAGACAGTGTGGAGAAAAGTGAATCCTCCTACACTGTGGGTGGGAATGTACATTGATTAAGTCACTATAGAGAACAGTATGGAGGTTCCTTTAAAAGATAAAAGTAAAACTAAATTATGATCCAGCAATCCTACTCCTGGGCATATATCCCAAGAAAATCATAATTCAAAAAAGACACATGTACCCCAATGTTCTTTGAAACATTATTTACAATAGCTAGAACATGGAAGCAACCTAAATGTCCATCAGCAGATGAATGGATAAAAGTGTGGTACACATATATAATGGAGTATTACTCGGCCATGAAAAGGAAAGTAACTGGGTCATTTGCAGATATGTGGATGGACCTAGAGGCTTTCATACAGAGTGAAGTAAGTCAGAAAGAGAAAAACAAATATTGTATATTAACACAGGTATGTGGAATCTGGAAAAATTTCACAGATGCTCTTATTTGCAAAGTTGAAATAGAGATACAGACATAGAGAACAAAGGCATGGACGCCAAGGGGGAAAGGAAGAGGGGGATGAATTGGGAGATTGATATTAACATATATGCTCTACCATGTATAAAACAGATAACTAATGAGAACCTATTATACATAGCACAGGGAGCTTTACTCACTGCTCTGTGGTGACCTAAATGGGAAGGAAATCCAAAAAAAGAGGGGATACGGTTATACATATAGCTGATTCACTTTGCTGTACAGGAGAAACTAACATAACATTGTGAAGCAACTATACTCCAATAAAAAACTAATTTTAAAAAATCGCAACTTCCTACCATGGCTTATAAGCCCCTGCATTTCTAGCCACCCTTCCCTCTTAGGCTCCTTACCCTCTGTGAGCTGATCACTCTAGCCANTTTTGCTGCTGCTGCTGCTGCTGCGAAGTCACTTCAGTCGTGTCCGACTCTGTGTGACCCCATGGAGATGGCAGCCCACCAGGCTCCCCCGTCCCTGGGATTCTCCAGGCAAGAATACTGGAGTGGGTTGCCATTTCCTTCTCCAATGCATGAAAGAGAAAAGTGAAAGTGAAGTCGCTCAGTCTGTCCGACTGTTAGCGACCCCATGGACTGCAGCCCACCAGGCTACTCCGTCCATTGGATTTTCCAGGCAAGAGTACTGGGGTGGGGTGCCGTTGCCTTCCCCAGCAGTGATTTTGAAGCCCCCTAAAATAAAGTCTATCACTGTTTCCATTGTTCCCCCATCTATTTGCCATGAAGTGATAGGATCAAATGCCATGATCTTAGTTTTCTGAATGTTGAGTTTTAACCGAACTTTTTCACTCTCCTCTTTCACTTTCATCAAGAGGCTCTTTAGTTCTTCTTGGCTTTCTGCCATAATGGTGGTGTATTCTGCATATCTGAGGTTATTGATATTTCTCCCGGCAATCTTGATTCCAGCTTGTGCTTCTTCCAGCCCAGTGTTTCTCATGATGTACTCTGCATATAAGTTAAATAAGCAGGGAGACAATATACAGCCTTGACGTACTCCTTTTCCTATTTGGAACCAGTCTGTTGTTCCATGTCCAGTTCTAACTGTTGCTTCCTGACCTGCATACAGGTTTATCAAGAGGCAGGTCAAGTGGTCTGGTATTCCCATCTCTTTCAGAATTCTCCACAGTTTATTGTGATCCACACATTCAAAGGCTTTGGCATAGTCAATAAAGCAGATGCTAATATAGCATCACTTAATTGTAATTTTATAAAAAATTAGATCTATCATACGCACATGTCATATGTTTTCTTGGCAAAGGGGTTTCTTTCAATTTCATCAAACATTATAATTCTTAACTGAGAGAAATATATGCCACTATTTTCATTTCTTTATCTTATTTAGCAATGTTTTCAGGCAGGATTCAACTTCTGGCAAAGTTGTTACTAAACTAAGTTTAAACTTCTGAATGGGAGGAAAATTCTCCTGGTTTCATCTTAAGATATACTATTAGAAAAATATAGTAGGATGCCACGAAAATACTGCTGGGTTCAAACACACATGCATCACTAAGGACCACTGAGTTCTTTGTAAACCCTGTTTAGGTTGTTTATTTATTTGTAAAGTATATGGAGAGTTGGAGAAGCTACCATTAAAGTGACTATTAGTCTAAAAACTAAATTATTTATGGGAAAATGTTGTATATTTGCATCACTGTACACGGAATATAACTACATGTGTTTTATTGGCCTGAGAAAAGAGTAGGAAAACTAGGCACCTTTTAGACCTGCAGTGTCCAAAATGGCATCCAGTAGCTACATACGGCTATGTAGCACCTGCAACATGGCTAGTGCTGCTGAAGAACCGAATCTTCAGTGTCTTTCATTTTAATTTAAATTTAAAAACCTAAAGCAGTGTATATTATTTTAACACAACTTCCTTTGTAAGGTAAGACTATGTTTCACTTAAGCCACTGAAAACTTAACATCCAAATTAAGATGTGCTAAAAATGGGGAATGTATATTAGAGGTCAAAAACAGTACAAAAAATAAAGATTCTCATTAAAAAAATTTTATTCATTACATTATGTCATAACCTGAATGCCAAAATCTGAAAAATTGTCAACCAAAGATATTAGCTACTAAACGCTGCAACTTACACCTTATTTGGGTAAGGGGTCTTTACAGATGTGGTTAAATTAAAGACTTTGAGATGAGAAGATTATCTGGAATTATTCAGATCCACCTTAAATTTAGTCACATACTTTCTCATAAGTGAAAGGTATAAGGATATTTGGACATACACAAAATATGTGTGTCTGACCATGAAGGCAAAGACTGGAATGATGCAGCTGCCAGGCAAAGAATGCCAGCAGTCACCAGAAAGTGGACCAAGCAAGAAAAAGTTTTTCCCTTAGCACCGTTGGAGGGAATACAGTCCTGTTGAAACCTTGAGTTTGTCCCAGTGAAACTGATTTCAGACTCTGACCTCCAGAACTGTAAAAGAATAAATCTGTCTTATTTTAATCCTCTAGACATGCAATAATTAATTACAGCAGCCCCTGGAAACTAATACCTTTATTGAAATTATGATATTTTCACCATATTGCATTAACTGTAATAGCATATCAAAGTTAATTTCACCTTTGTGNTCTTATACACATCTAGATGTGTATAAGAGACAGGCCTGGCGTGCTGCGATTCATGGGGTCGCAAAGAGTCGGACACGACTGAGCGACTGAACTGAACTGAACTGAACTGATATGATTATGCAAACAACACAGACTGCTAGTTTTATATATTTTTGCTTATGTTAAAAGTTATATTTTAAATCTTTTTAACATTTTGTGGTTGGGAATTTGTTTTAATCTATGCACAATGCAATATTTTAGACATATTTTAATTCATAATTCATCCTTTTTCCATAATTACTGTGATAATTTATCACATTACACACAGTTGAGCTGATTTATCTGTAGATACTGTAACTGCAGCAGTTAGACACCTGAATTTCCCTGAAGTTAATAAGTATAAATCATAAAGAGAATATACCCCCTATCTAGGTTTTATTAAAGAAAAAAACAACAAAAATGATGCCAAGGTACACGGAATTTTTTTAATTAAAATGCTGATAGAAATATATACAAGAAATCAGAGGTATGATGGATAAATAATAACACTTGCATACAAATGAAAAATAGTTCTCACTTTATTGTTTTTCAGATTCCCATAGCATCTCTCTCAATCTCTCTTTTTCTTATACCCCCTATCTAGGTTTTATTAAAGAAAAAAACAACAAAAATGATGCCAAGGTACACGGAATTTTTTTAATTAAAATGCTGATAGAAATATATACAAGAAATCAGAGGTATGATGGATAAATAATAACACTTGCATACAAATGAAAAATAGTTCTCACTTTATTGTTTTTCAGATTCCCATAGCATCTCTCTCAATCTCTCTTTTTCTGCCCTCCACACACACACACATAATTGCAAACATATAAATTATATATATATATTTTATACACACAAACACACACAATTCATTCTATTCTTAAATGTCCTGCTTGTAAGGTTTTTTCTGTGTCTTGAGATTCATATCCTAGAAGAAACCAATATGAACTGTGAAAATCCTCATTTCCACTGGGAATTTTATTTTTAGATTTTCACTCTCCATCCATCTGCCTTTGAGCAATTTTCCGTGCTTCAAGCATGAGCAAGCAGTATTAATCCAATTTCTAGTTTCTGTGAAGCACATTATGTTAGATCATATGCACTTCAGTGCTTCTTAGAAACTTTGTGTTTACGTAACTGTTTCATTATCAACTTTTATCAACAATAGTAGCAGAGATACAAGAAGCTAGGTAAAAATGTGGTTAATTTTATTTCCATCAAAATAAAGTACACTGTCTCAAGGAAGATGTAGTCTCATGAAAAGATGATATACTCTCTGACAGAACAAAATTACACTTTGATAACTGAGTAAATATCAATACTATGAAAACTAGCTTATTTTTCTAATGCTCATATACTTCCCTGGTGGCTCAGAGGTTAAAGCATCTGCCTGGAATGCTGGAGACCTGGGTTTGATCCCTGGGTAGGGAAGATCCCCTGGAGAAGGCAATAGCAATCCACTCCAGTACTCTTGCCTGGAGAATCCTATGGAGGGAGAAGCCTGGTAGGCTATAGTCCATGGGGTCGCAAAGAGTCGGACACGACTGAGCGACTTCACTTCATATACTTCAATTATGTTTGAGGAAGCATATGGAAACGTCTTCAGTATTAATAGAACACAATTTTATATGAACTCATTATAATTTATAAAATTTTATTTCCTTCACTTAAATGTCTTTGAGATATGAGAATATGCAGTATGTTTAACCTTATGTGTACAATTTGGCCGTTAATATTTGCTAAATAAGTCACAGCTCTCACAAAACAGATTTAGTATGACTGCATGATACAAAGTTTTTAATATTAACATTTAAACATTATACTGTATTGATGAAAAATCTGAAATGAATGAGCTTTTCATTACTTCCAAATTTCCCAGTAATTCCAGAGATATCAATAAGCTTTATTGTTTTATTTAAAGGGAGTTCAATCTGAGCATATGGTGTCAATCTATCAATATATTTAGTAGTGCTACAAATAAACAGTTGGCCCTGAGAATTTCATGCTAGGAATTATAGAACATATGTTCTTCAACTTAAAACAATCTGTATAAAATTTCACTCAATTTCACACATATTTAGGTAACAACTAAATAATAGGCTCTGCAGTGCTAGCTGTGTTAAGTCAAACCTCTCAAAAAACAAACTGCATGCCAATGAAAGGAAATATAATGAAAATAAAGTAGTACAAAAAGAATAAAAGAAAATCATATGCTCATTTTTTTCTAGATTGACTGAAGAATGACAAAAACATCAGATATACTTAGGTATACAACTTGATATTTTGATACATAGATACATTGTGAAATAAATCACCACCACAAGCAAGCTAATTAAATATGCATCAACTCACATAGTTGTGTGTGTGTGTGTGTGTGTGTGTGTGTGTGGTGACAGCATTAAAGATATACCCACTTAGCAAACATCAAATATCCAATACAGTATTATTAGTGTTTTCACCCTATACTATGTATTTCCAGAACATATTACATTAATCTTACATAACTAAATCACTTAATCCTTTGGCCAGTGTCTCCCAATATCCCTCTCTCACCAGACTCTGGGGACCCTTCCAGTCTCTGCTTTTATGAGTCTGACTATATTACATTCCACATAAATGAGATCATGCAGTGTTTGCCTTTTGGCTTATTTCACTTAGCATAATATCCTGCAGGTTCATTTATGCTGCCACAAATTGAAGAGGTTCCTTCTTTTATTTTTTAGTTGGAGGGAAAGTGGTTTACAATGCTATTTGTTCCGCCATACAACAACACAAATTAGCCATAACTAAGAATTGATGCTTTTGAACTGTGGTGCTGGAGAAGACTCTCGAGAGTCCCTTGGACTGCAAGGAGATCCAACCAGTCCATTCTGAAGGAGATCAACCCTGGGATTTCTTTGGAGGGAATGATAGTAAACCTGAGACTCTAGTACTTTGGCCACTTCATGCGAAGAGCTGACTCATTGGAAAAGACTCTGATGCTGGGAGGGATTGGGAGCAGGAGGAGAAGGGGACAACAGAGGACGAGATGGCTGTATGGCATCACTGACTCGATGGACACGAGTCTGAGTGAACTCCAGAAGATGGTGATAAACAGGGAAGCCTGGCGTGCTGCGATTCATGGGGTCACAAAGAGTCAGACATGACTGAGTGACTGAGCTGAACTGCACTGAACTGATATATGTATCAGGGACTTCCCTGGTGGCTCCGATGGTTAAGCGTCTGTCTACAATCTGGGTGACCTGAGTTCGATCCCTGGGTCGGGAAGATCCCCTGGAGAAGGAAATGGCAATCCACTCCAGTACTATTGCCTGGAAAATCCCATGGACAGAGGAGACTGGTAGGTGCAAGTCTATGGGGTCGCAAAGAGTCGGACACAACTTGTGCCTCCTCCCTCTCATCCTCCAACCCTAGCCCTCCAGGTCATCACAAAGAATTAGGCTGTGTTATATAGGAACTTTTCATCAGCTATCTATTTTACACACAATAGTGAATATATGTCAATGCCATTGGAGGAGAAGAAAGATGGGGAGATCACCTTCCTCCTCACAATTACATCAACAATACATCTGCATGTGGAACAACCTTCTGAAGGCTGGCAGAAGACTCCAGACTTCCAAAAAGCCCAACTGAATAAGTAAGCCCTAATAAGCCACTGCTTTCAGCCCCTTGTGTCTCCTCAGGAAAAGGACACCCAAAGGCAATCCACAAGCAGCAGCTGCTGCTGCTGCTGCTGCTAAGTCGTTTCAGTCGTGTTCGACTCTGTGTGACCCCATAGACAAGCAGAAGTGACCCCCAAACCAAACTGGAGAACCAGAGGCTGTGTGAGCAAAGGGGAAGGGAATTCACTCCTGTAGTAGCTGGTGCAGTGGATTAAATCCCAGCAATTTGGCCTGAGTTTGTGGACTTTAGGGGGTAATTGTGGACTTTGGAAGCAAGAGCAAGCTGGAGTAAGGCCAGATCTGAGTCTGAGCTAACCACATACCATCCACAGCAGGTCCAGAGACCTTCCTAGAAATATTGGAGGACTCCCTGAGTAGGCAGATTGGCTGGTGCTCACTGTGTGAAGAAGAGAGAGAACTCAAGAGGACATTTCTAACTTCTTTTTAAAGACCGAATAATATTCTATTGTGTATGTATACGTTTAGAAATACATAAATATGCTTCCCTGGTAGCTCATATGGCAAAGAATCTGCCTGGAACGTAGTAGACTTGGGTTCGATCTCTAGGTCGGGAAGATCTCCTAGGGAAGAGAATGGCAACCCACTCCAGTAGTTTTGCCTGGAGAATTCCATGGACAGAGGAGCCTGGTAGGCTCAGTCCATGGGGTCACAAAGAGTCAGACATGCCTGAGCAACTAACAACACATAAATATATACATGCATATGTGATAACACTTATTGAGCAATGGCAAGAATGTAAAAGTATGTGTAAAGATTTTACGTAGAAATTTATTTCTGTCAACAAACATTTAAGGTGTGTTTCCACATCCTGACTGCTACTGCAAGTATCTTTGGAGTGAAGATATCTTTAATACTGATTTCATTTCTTTTGATGTATAACAAGAAGTGGGATTAACGGTTTAGATGGTTCTTCTATTTTAATTTTTTGAGGAATCTTAGTACTGTTTTCCATAACAGAAATTTACATTCCCATCAACAGTGTACAAAGGATCCCTTTTCTCCATATCCTCACTTGCATTTATCACTTGTCCTTTTGATAACAACAATCTTAACAGGTGTGATGTGATAGCTCATTACTGTTTTGATTTGCATTTCCCTGATGATTAACACTATAGAGCACCTTTTCATATACCTGCTATTCATTTGTAAGTCTCCTTTTTAAAAAAGTCTATTCAGAGCTTTTGCCTATTTTTAATTGAATTATTCTTTTTTGCTATTGAGTAGTGAGAGTTCCGTACATATTTTTGTTACTAACTCTATATCATATGTATGGCTTGAAATATTTCCTATCATTTTATAGGCTGCCTTTCACTCTGTTGATGGTTTTATTTGCTGTGCAGAAGTTTTTCAGTTTAATATAGCCCTCAGTTCAGTTCAGTCGCTCAGTCGTGTCTGACTCTCTGCGACCCCATGAATTGTAGCACGCCAGGCCTCCCTGTTCATCACCATCTCCTGGTGTTCACTCAGACTCACATCCAACGAGTCCGTGATGCCATCCAGCCATCTCATCCTCTGCCGTCCCCTTCTACTCCTGCCCCCAATCCTTCCCAGCATCACAGTCTTTTCCAATGAGTCAACTCTTCGCATGAGGTGGCCAAAGTACTGGAGTTTCAGCTTCAGCATCATTCCTTCCAAAGAAATCTCAGGGTTGATCTCCTTCAGAATGGACTGGTTGGATCTCCTTGCAGTCCAAGGGATGCTCAAGAGTCTTCTCCAACACCACAGCTCAAAAGCATCAATTCTTCGGCACTCAGCCTTCTTCACAGTCCAACTCTCACATCCATACATGACCACAGGAAAACCTTAGCCTTGACTAGACAGACCTTAGTCAATGTCTCTGCTTTTGAATATACTATCCAGGTTGGTCATAACTTTTCTTCCAAGGAGTAAGCGTCTTCTAATTTCATAGCTGCAATCACCATCTGCAGTGATTTTGGAGCCCCAAAAAATAAAGTCTGACACTGTTTCCATTGTTTCCCCATCTATTTGCCATGAAGTGATGGGACTGGATGCCATGATCTTCATTTTCTGAATGTTGAGCTTCAAGCCAACTTTTTCACTCTCCACTTTCACTTTCATCAAGAGGCTTTTTAGTTCCTCTTCGCTTTTTGCCATAAGGGTGGTGTTATCTGCATATCTGAGGTTATTGATATTTCTCCCAGCAATCTTGATTCCAGCTTGTGTTTCTTCCAGTCCAGCATTTCTGATGATCTACTCTGCATATAAGTTAAATAAGCAGGGAGACAATATACAGCCTTGACGTACTCCTTTTCCTATTTGGAACCAGTCTGTTGTTCCACGTCCAATTCTAACTGTTGCTTCCTGACCTGCATACAGATTTCTCAAGAGGCAGGTCAGGTGGTCTGGTATTCCCATCCCTCTCAGAGTTTTCCACAGTTTATTGTGATCAACACAGTCAAAGACTTTGGCATAGTCAATAAAGCAGAAATACATGTTTTTCTGGAACTCTTGCTTTCTTGATGATCCAGCGGATGTTGGCAATTTGATCTCTGGTTCCTCTGCCTTTTCTAAACCCAGCTTGAACATCAGGGAGTTCACGGTTCACGTATTGCTGAAACCTGGCTTGGAGAATTTTGAGCATTACTTTACTAGCATGTGAGATGAGTGCAATTGTGCAGTAGTTGGAATGTTCTTTGGCACTGCCTTTCTTTGGAATTGGAATGAAAACTGACCTTTTCCAGTCCTGTGACCACTGCTGAATTTTCCATATTTTCTGGCATATTGAGTGCAGCACTTTCACAGCACCATCTTTCAGGATTTGAAACAGCTCAACTGGAATTTCATCACCTCCACTAGCTTTGTTCAGAGTGATGCTTTCTAAGGCCCACTTGACTTCACATTCCGGGATGTCTGGCTCTAGATTAGTGATCACATCCTCATGATTATCTGGGTAGTGAAGATCTTTTTTTGTACAGTTCTTCCCTGTATTCTTGCTACCTCTTCTTAATATCTTCTGCTTCTGTTAGGTCCATACCATTTCTGTCCTTTATTGAGCCCATCTTTGCATGAAATGTTCCCTTGGTAGCTCTATTTCTTGAAGAGATCTCTAGTCTTTCCCTTTCTGTTCTTTTCCTCTATTTCTTTGCATTGATCGCTGAAGAAGGCTTTCTTATCTCTTCCTGCTATTCTCTGCAACTCTGCATTCTGATGCTTATATCTTTCCTTTTCTCCTTTGCTTTTTGCCTCTCTTCTTCTCACAGCTATTTGTAAGGCCTCCCCAGACAGCCATTTGCTTCTTTGCATTTCTTTTCCATGGGGATGGTCTTGATCCCTGTCTCCTGTACAATGTCATGAACCTCATTCCATAGTTCATCAGGCACTCTATCTATCAGATCTAGTCCCTTAAATCTATATCTCACTTCCACTGTATGTGTCTATTATTCCTTTTGTTATCTATGATTTGAGGATCATATTCAAAAGACTATTGCCCAGACCAATGTCAAGAAGCATTTCCCTATGTTTCCTCCTAGTAGTTTTATGGTTTCAGGTCTTACATTAAAATCATTCATCCATTTTGAGTTAATTTATGATTATTCATACATACCTCAGAGATAATGCATCTTCAAGCTGATGACAACGGTAAAAAAAAAAAAAAAAACTATGGTAGTAAGGCAAGTCACTCAATTCTCTTTGCTTTCCCCATGCATATAAAAGCTATGTCTACACAATACCATGCTCTAAGAGCATTTTGTCTTAAAAACAATGTACATATCTGAATCTAAAAACACTTTATTGATGAAACACATGAGCCTTCAATAAGTCATAGTTCAGTTCAGTTCAATCGCTCAGTCGTGTCCGACTCTTTGCGACCCCATGAATCGCAGCACGCCAGGCCTCCCTGTCCATCACCAACTCCTGGAGTTCACTCAGACTCACGTCCATCGAGTCCGTGATGCCATCCAGCCATCTCATCCTCGGTCGTCCCCTTCTCCTCCTGCCCCCAATCCCTCCCAGCATCAGAGTCTTTTCCAATGAGTCAACTCTTCGCATGAGGTGGCCAAAGTACTGGAGTTTCAGCTTTAGCATCATTCCTTCCAAAGAAATCCCAGGGTTGATCTCCTT
>SJYX01001112.1:208297-240894 GCA_006410675.1 Oreotragus oreotragus | reverse complement strand
GATATACAGCCTTGACGTACTCCTTTTCCTATTTGGAACCAGTCTGTTGTTCCATGTCCAGTTCTAACTGTTGCTTCCTGACCTGCATACAGATTTCTCAAGAGGCAGGTCAGGTGGTCTGGTATTCCCATCTCTCTCAGAATTTTCCACAGTTTATTGTGATCCACACAGTCAAAGGCTTTGGCATAGTCAATAAAGCAAAAATAGATGTTTTTCTGGAACTCTCTTGCTTTTTCCATGATCCAGTGGATGTTGGCAATTTGATCTCTGGTTCCTCTGCCTTTTCTAAAACCAGCTTGAACATCAGGAAGTTCACGATTCACGTATTGCTGAAGCCTGGCTTGGAGAAATTTGAGAATTACTTTACTAGTGTGTGAAATGAGTGCAATTGTGCGATAGTTTGAGCATTCTTTGGCATTGCCTTTCTTTGGGATTGGAATGAAAACTGACCTTTTCCAGTCCTGTGGCCACTGCTGTTTTCCAGATTTGCTGGCATATTGAGTGCAGCACTTTCACAGCATCATCTTCCAGGATTTGAAACAGCTCAACTGGAATTCCCTCACCTCCACTAGTTCTGTTCATAGTAATGCTTTCTAAGGCCCACTTGACTTCACATTCCAGGATGTCTGACTCTAGGTGAGTGATCACACCATCATGATTATCTGGGTCATGAAGATCTTTTTTGTACAGTTCTTCTGTGTATCCTTCCCACATCTTCTTAATATCTTCTGCTTCTGTTAGGTCCATACCATTTCTGTCCTTTATCGAGCCTATCTTTGCATGAAATGTTCCCTTGGTATCTCTAATTTTCTTGAAGAGATCTCTAGTCTTTCCCATTCTGTTGTTTTCCTCTATTTCTTTGCATTGATTGCTAAAGAAGGCTTTCTTATCTCTTCTTGCTATTTGTAATTTGCCTATTACTCCAGGTATTTCATGACTTCCTACTTTTGCATTCCAGTCCCCTATAATGAAAAAAACATCTTTTTTGGATGTTAGTTCCAGAAGGTCTTGTAGGTCTTCATAGAACCGTTCAACTTTAGCTTCTTCAGCGTTACTGGTCAGGGCATAGACTTGGATTACTGTGATACTGGATGGTTTGCCTTGGAAATGAACAGAGATTATTGTGTTATCTTTGAGACTGCATCCAAATAATGGAGTTTGAATTCTTTTGTTGACTATGAATGGCTACTCCTGTTCTTCTATGGTATTCTTGCCCACACTAGTAGATGTAATGATCATCTGAGTTAAATTCACTCATTCCAGTCCACTATAATTCAATGATTCCCAAAATATCAGTGTTCACTCTTACCACATCCTGTTTGACCACTTCCAATTTGCCTTGATTCATGGACCTAATATTCCAGGTTCCCGTGTAGTATTGCTCTTTAGAGCATCAGACTTTACTTCCATCACCAGTGACATCCACAAGTGGGTGTTGTTTTTCCTCCGGCTCCATCTTTTCATTCTTTCTGAGTTATTTCTCCAGTGATCTCCAGTAGCATATTAGGCACCTGCTGACATGGGGAGTTCATATTTCAGTGTCCTATCGTTTTGCCTTTTCATACTGTTCGTGGGCTTCTTAAGACAAGAATACTGAAGTGGCTTGCTATTCCCTTCTGCAGTGGACCACGTTTTGTCAGAGCTCTCCACCATGACCTGTCCATCTTGGGTGGCCCTACATGGCACGGCTCATAGTTTCATTGAGTTACACCAAGTTGTGGTCCACGTGATCAGTTTGTTTAATTTTCTGTGCTTGTGGCTTTCAGTCTGTCTGCCATCTGATGGAGAAGGAATAGAAGCTTATTGTGGGTTCTTGATGAGAGAGACTGAGTTAGAGGTAAATTGGGTCTTGTTCTGGTGAGTGGGGCTATGCTCAGTAAATCCTTGGTCCAATTTTCTGTTGAAGGGTGGGGCCATGCTCCCTGCCTATTATTCACCTTGGGCCAAACTATTGTGCGGGTAGAGAAGATAATGCTGACCTCTTTCCAAAGATCCCATGCATGCACTGTTAGAGTCAGTGCCCCCTATCGTGCATCAGGCCACTGCTGACCCACGGGTCCACTGGAGACTCCTGGACACTCATGGGCAAGTCTAGGTCTGTCTCTTGTGGAGTCACTGTTCCTTTCCTCTGGGGCATGGTGTGCCTGAAATTCTGTTTGTGCCCTCCAGGAGTCTATTTCCCAGTCCTGTGTAAGTTCTGGTGGCTCTATGGTGGGTTAATGGTGACCTCCTCCAAGAGGGCTTATGCNCCCACGGGTCCACTGGAGACTCCTGGACACTCATGGGCAAGTCTAGGTCTGTCTCTTGTGGAGTCACTGTTCCTTTCCTCTGGGGCATGGTGTGCCTGAAATTCTGTTTGTGCCCTCCAGGAGTCTATTTCCCAGTCCTGTGTAAGTTCTGGTGGCTCTATGGTGGGTTAATGGTGACCTCCTCCAAGAGGGCTTATGCCATACCCAAGTCTGTTGCACCCAGAACCTCTGTCCCTGCAACAGTCCACTGCTGACCCATACCTCCACAGGAGACACTCAGACACATTTCTGTCACACTCTCTATGGGGTCTCCGGGTCCTGGTGCACACAAGGTTTGTTTGAGCCTTCTGAGCATCTCTGGCAGGTATGGGGTTTGATTCTAAACACAGTTTCGCCCCTCCTACCATCTTGCTGGGGCTTCTCTGCCCTTGGACATGGGGTATCTCCTCACAGTCACTCCATCACTGCACAGGGATCATAGAGATAGTTAACCTCAGATCAGATGAACAAGGGCTTCTAGGAGGTGAAATATAAGCTGAATCTGGACAGCGAGCTGAGGTGGAAAGGAAGACAGGTAGGCAGAGGGCAGAGCAAGACCATGAAGTCTTGTAAGATCCTGGCATACTGGAAAATGAAGGTAAAATCCTGTATGGTTAGGGACTTCCCTGGTGACCTAAGACTCTACCTCCANGAATCTGGACAGCGAGCTGAGGTGGAAAGGAAGACAAGTAGGCAGAGGGCAGAGCAAGACCATGAAGTCTTGTAAGATCCTGGCATACTGGAAAATGAAGGTAAAATCCTGTATGGTTAGGGACTTCCCTGGTGACCTAAGACTCTACCTCCACCATAGGGGATGTGGGTTCTATCCCTGTTCAGGGAACTAAGATCCCACATGCGGCAGAGCAACGAAGTCCCTGTGCCGCAACTACTGAGCCTATGTGCTCTGGAGCCTGCATGCCACAATGAAAGACCGCACATGCTGTGCCTAGCACAGCCAGATAAGTAAATAAAAAATAATAATTTAAAAAACTGTGTGTGGTTAGAGTATAGGTTGTATGTGTGCATGTCTGNCCACATGTGGCAGAGCAACGAAGTCCCTGTGCCGCAACTACTGAGCCTATGTGCTCTGGAGCCTGCATGCCACAATGAAAGACCGCACATGCTGTGCCTAGCACAGCCAGATAAGTAAATAAAAAATAATAATTTAAAACTCTGTGTGGTTAGAGTATAGGTTGTATGTGTGCATGTCTGGGTCTGGTCTGCGAGGGGACATAATAAAGCTGGGCAGTCAGAAAGTGGCGAGCAACATTTAGCTAAATTTTGGTGGAAGGTCAGATAAGCAGATGGTCTGTGTGGAGGTGCACAGTAAGAAAGAATTCTTTCATATAGTAGTAGAAGTAGTAGCAGGAGTAATACAAATAAATACAACCAAAATTAACAACTGCTACTACTCTTGAATCTTTAAGATGTAGTCAATATATTTCATATGCCATCTCATTGTATCCTCAGACTATCTCTTTGAAACAGCAGCATTGATTTTCTACATTTTATAGGTGGAAATGAAGCTCAAAGGGGCAGAGTGGCTTACCCAAATAACATGCTGCTAAGGAACAGAGCAGCAACTCCAGCGCCAGTCTGTGTTCTCCCAAATCTGATGCTCTTAACTCCCAACTCATATAATTGTAAAATGCTTTTTAATGATGGGCAAAATGTGGTGGTGCAGAGATGGGGGTTCTACATTTTATATAAAGAGCAGAACATTGGCCACCCCCAGAGTTCTGAGGTGCTGGGCCCCATTAGTGGGCTTGAGAAGCTACGAAGATTATAAAATGGATCCCCAGGTGTCTGCACTTACCTCCCTAATGCATTCTCCTAGAACTCTCTGTCATCTATTCCAGGAGACAGATATTCACCCTGAAGTTGTAAAGAGCAATTTATAAAAAGTGCACCCAAAAAGTAAAACCTAGTACTTGAAGCGGATGGTTGACATAGGGAGGGGAGGGGACAGTTTATTATTTTTACCTAATTTTTGGAAAAAAAAAAAAAGAGTGCATAGCTTTATCCTATTTATAATAGAAGTCATTATATAATAAAAGCATCTCATCACATCAGCAGTCATTTCTACAAATAGAGCACTGACGCTTTAGATATTAACATGTGTTATAAATGTCATTGATATATTAAGACTTTTCAGACTGTCTATCTAAAAATAGAGGAAAAGCCAGAGGGAGTGAAGAGAAAGACACAGAACCGACTAATTCAATCAGAAAAAATGGGAACCTATTCTTGCACAATTAAGTCCTCTATTTGTGAGCAATGCAAGTAAACACCTGAATCTGATTTACGGTTTGAGTTGTATTCACTGGCAGAGTGTGACGCAGAAAAGGGGAGAAATGCACAAAAGTGGGAGGGAGGAGGGAAGAGCGAGTGAAATGAAAACGCATAGAATTAGGGAGACAGTATTAAAACAAGACTAAAGTTATCCTTTCCAACCATCTCCCTTTGCATGGGGGGAAACTGAACATTGGGGAGACGACACCATTGAATCTAGGTCAGTGTTGCTTGGCATTAGATAAAAGAAAGCTTTACAAATCTGAGCTCCAAATCAGATATTAAAGGAGAGAGCGAGTATTTTTTCTTAAAGAAAAGTGGAAAGCTCTGTCAGTGAGGGAAACACAGCACTGGCAAGGCTGTGGGAATAAGAGAAACAGGAGAAAGGGAACGTCAAAAATATGCAGTACTTATCACTTGAAAGTAGCATCATACATATTATCCAATTTAATATTCATGACAGCCCTGGAAAGGAGGGCAGTTAGACCCATTTTATTCATGAAAGCTCAGAGAAGTTAAGTCATGTGCCGCTCGGAGGATAACTAAACTGGCTTCACTGATCCATCTCACCCAAGGTGCTAGACCTATCTCAGAGCCAGGATAAAGTCTCACCCTACACTTGAACTTAAGCCTTCACTGGGGTGTCTCAGAGCTGTGGGAGTGGTAGCGTAATCACCAGGTCAACCAGCTTACGTACTGAAGGGCTCCTTTGAGGTCACAGGGACCGTGACTTCCCTTATCTCTGCCTGGCCTGACCTTAGTGCTACTTCTTTCCCTTCTTGCTCTTGGGCAAAGCTATAGGGCAAGTCGATTCTTTGTTACACAGGAGGTTGCCTAATTCAATTAAAAATAATAGAAACAAGTTATTGTATGATTGTCCTGTATAGGAGAACTGCACAAATGAGTCTGCACAAAAAAATCTAATTTATGCCTTGATTTTAACTTAGCATCACAGAGCAGGCCACATACAGGGGCATGCCGTATAGGGTGGCAAAAGGCACATGGGAAGAGGGAAGGAAGGAGAAGAGATTTGGTGGGGCTTAAAAATAAAGGCAATAGCACCCCACTCCAGTACTCTTGCCTGGAAATCCCATGGACAGAGGACCCTGGTGGGCTGCAGTCCATGGGGTCACTGAGGGTCAGACACGACTGAGTGACTCCACTTTCACTCTTCACTTTCATGCATTGGAGAAGGACATGGCAACCCACTCCAGTGTTCTTGCCTGGAGAGTCCCAGGGACGGGGAGCCTGGTGGGCTGCCGTCTATGGGGTCGCACAGGGTCGGACGCGACTGAAGTGACTTAGCAGCATAGCAAAAATAAAAACTATGAAAACGCTGGTTGTGGTTTGGTTGTGCAAACTAGTGCTGTCCATGTTGCTGTTCTTGTTATTTAGGGACCTTCAGCTTCCCTGCAGCCCTATAGCCATAGAGCAAGCAAGGGTGTTTCATTCTTCTCTTTCTCCTCCCCTACCCCCTCTTCCTGCTGGTTCTTTTTATTCTTGCACCATCTCCTTCTCCTCCTTCATCTTCAGTTCAGTTCAGTTCAGTTATGAAAACGCTGGTTGTGGTTTGGTTGTGCAAACTAGTGCTGCCCATGTTGCTGTTCTTGTTATTTAGGGACCTTCAGCTTCCCTGCAGCCCTATAGCCATAGAGCAAGCAAGGGTGTTTCATTCTTCTCTTTCTCCTCCCCTACCCCCTCTTCCTGCTGGTTCTTTTTATTCTTGCACCATCTCCTTCTCCTCCTTCATCTTCAGTTCAGTTCAGTTCAGTTTCTCAGTCGTGTCTGACTCTTTGTGACCCCATGAATCGCAGCACGCCAGGCCTCCCTGTCCATCACCAACTCCCGGAGTTCACTCAGACTCACGTCCATCGAGTCAGTGATGCCATCCAGCCATCTCATCCTCTGTCGTCCCCTTCTCCTCCTTCCCCCAATCCCTCCCAGCATCAGAGTCTTTTCCAATGAGCCAACTCTTTGCATGAGGTGGCCAAAGTACTGGAGTTTCAGCTTCAGCATCATTCCCTTCTTTTTCTCACTTATCTGGTCATTGATATTGTAAATATTTTCCTTTTTTTCCACACTGCCTTAGCTTATCATGGTTTATAATAACCCCTAGGGTGTTTTGCTGGGGAAGGCAATGGCAACCCACTCCAGTATTCTTGCCTGGAGAATCCCATGGACAATGGAGCCTGGTGAGCTACAGTCCATGGGGTTGCAAAGAGTCAGACATGACTGAGTGACTAACACACACACACAGGATGTTTTGAATCTGCTTTTTAATTTTTCAAAATTCAATTTTTTTGTTATGATGGAGACAGTGCTTGCTAAAACTAAACAAAATGGCAGTCTACACAATGCAAAGTAAAAGCTCTTCAGTGGTCTCACCCCCAGGGAACCACTGTTTCAAGTGTGGTTGGGAAGTAGTATTTGACACTTATCAGCTCTGTTCTGACTTCTTTCTACTTGGGTTCATGTCCCAACTCTACCACTTCTAACCTGTGTGACTCTGAGCAAGTGACTCAACTTCTCTGGGTCTGCATTTCTTCAAGTGAAGAACTGGGACTCAGTATAACTACTTGTCTCTCTGAATTGCTTATAAGGGTTAAGTGAGATGATATACATTAACCCATTGCCCAACCCCAAAAGACAGCTCCTCCATGTTAGCTAATCCAGTAGATCCTTCCAGAAATACAAATGCACATGAACAACTAATTCCATGTATTGTACATGCAGAGTTCTTTATTCCCCCTAAAAGAGCATGTGGGACATAACCGATGTCTGCAGACATGAGCTCATATTTTCAACACTTAGTCCACTCCAATGGACAGAACCACTCAATTCTTCACTGATAGTGATTGAGAAGGTATTCTTTTATTGGTTTCCTTTTGTAAGCAATACTGCAATAGATGTCAGAGCTTAGACTTTTGAAAGGCTCCTCAATTGTATCATGTAAGCAATCTATTTA
The DNA here is from genome assembly GCA_006410675.1 of Oreotragus oreotragus. Taxonomy (NCBI): domain Eukaryota; kingdom Metazoa; phylum Chordata; class Mammalia; order Artiodactyla; family Bovidae; genus Oreotragus; species Oreotragus oreotragus. Next base: position 233,349 of record SJYX01001112.1, on the reverse strand, counting down.
TTACATGAAGGCCTCCTAGGTTGCACAGTATTTGAAAAGATGAGGAAAAAATTCCCATTTGTCACTTTGCTTGGACTTTCTTTCCACGATTGGGTCTTCCATGGCAATTCATTCAGGAAAGGTTCATTTAGACCCCCTGAGTGCTTGAAGATGAACCTAGCTCAGTTCTGTGTGTGGAGCCCTCAGGCTGTTATGGAGGAATGAGATGTATAATTAATGTAGATATGAGGGAGGTATTGAGGCACCAAACACAGCAGAAACAAACAAATTTGAAGTTGTCTTCCAAAGTTTGAGGAAGTCATTGCAATTTACATTATTATTGTCCTCAGTTCAGTTCAGTTCAGTTGCTCAGTTGAGTCCGATTCTTTGCGACCCCGTGGACTGCAGCACACCAGGTCTCCCTGTCCATCACCAACTCCTGGAGCTTGCTCAAACTCATGCCCATTGTGTCGGTGATGCCATCCAACCATCTCATCCTCTGTTGTCCCCTTCTCCTCCTGTCCACAGTCTTTCCCAGCATCAGGGTCTTTTCAAATGAGTTGTTTCTTCACATCAGGTGGCCAAAATTTTGGTGTTTCAGCTTCAGCATCAGTCCTGAATATTCATTGGAAGGACTGACTGGTTTGATCTCCTTGCCGTCCGAGGGACTCTCAAGTGTCTTCTCCAACACTACAGTTTGAAAGCCTATATATATATCTCCAACTCTCACATCCATACATGACTACTGGAAAAACCATAGCCTTGACTAGACAGACTTCTGTGGGCAAGGTAATGTCTCTGCTTTTTAAAATGCAGTCTAGGTTGGACATAGCTTTTCTTTCAAGGAGCAAGCCTCTTTTAATTTCATGACTGCAGTCACCATCTGCAGTGATTTTGGAGCCCCCCAAAATAACATCTCTCACTGTTTCCATTGTTTCCCCATCTATTTGCCATGAACTGATGGGACTGGATGCCATGGTCTTAGTTTTCTGAATGTTGAGTTTTAAATCAACATTTTCACTCTCCTCTTTTACATTCACCAAAAAGCTCTTTATATTTTCTTCTCTTTCTGCCATAAGGGTGGTGTCATCTGCATATCTGAGGTTACTGATATTTCTCCTGACAATCTTGATTCCAGCTTGTGCTTCATCCAGCCCAGCCTTTCTCATGATGTACTCTGCATATAAGTTAAATAAGCAGGGTGACAATATACAGCCTTGACGTACTCCTTTCCCTTTTTGAAACCAGTCTGTTGTTCCATGTCCAGTTCTAACTGTTGCTTCTTGACCTGCATACAGATTTCTCAGGAGGCAGGTCAGGTGGTCTGGTATTCCCATCTCTGTAAGAATTTTCCATAGTTTGTTGTGATCTACACAGTCAGAGGCTTTGGCATAGTCAATAAAGTAGAAATAGATGTTTTTATGGAACTCTCTTGCTTTTTTGATGATCCAGCAGATGTTGGCAATTTGGTCTCTAGTTCCTCTGCATTTTCTAAATCCAGCTTGAACATATGGAATTATTGCTCTATAAACAAATAAATGACACAGGTTTGATTCCTGGGTCAGGAAGATCCCCTGGAGTAGGAAATGACAATCTGATCCAGTATTCTTGCTTGGAAAATTCCATGGACAGAGGAGCATAGCAGGCTACAGTCCATGAGGTTGAAAAGAATAGGACTCAACTGAGTGACTAAGCATATACATAAATGTCTTCGGGTTTTGGTTATTCTCCATACATTATTTCTTTTCTTTTTGGAAAAAGCTATTTGGCCTCAGGATCCCCTGAAGCCTGAGGATGACCTGAGTCTACCTGGGTTTACCTATTTCTTATTCATGCCCTGTCTCCCTAGCACTCCATTAACAACCACAGGAAAATGGCATTATTAGTGACTTCTGATTTTTTTTTTTTTTTTTACTTTCAGCTACTCAACTCCCAGGTGCTCAGGGAAATATTTCCCTGCAAATTTTCTATTTCAAAATATCACAGGCCAGAACCACTGAGACTTGGGTCTGCAGCAGCAGCCAGGAGGAAAACCAGAGAAAACAATACATAGAGAGAGGAAAGAGAGAGCTGACATTTCCTTCAGGACTGAATAATGTATCTGAAAGCTTCATTTTGCTATAGACTGAAAGGGGCTTAAGGGGGAAAGAGGTGAGAAGGAGAAGGAATGAGAGAGATAGAGGGACATATGAGTCCCAAGAGGTGGGCACTGCCATCTAGAAAGTTACTCTCAACCGAGCTTGGTTCTAAAGTTCACCACTGAATTATGTGCTGCATGTCTGGAGACTCTGGTGCTCTCATAACACCTGTAATAGAATGTGATGGCTACGAGATGATTCTTCCGTTTGGGCACTTATTGCAACCTGTTCAATTTCCCTGTGCTTTCTTTCTTTCTTTTGGTTTGCTTTTTTAAACTTCTAATTTAATTCCCCATCAATTTTTTCTCATGTGTATTAGTTGCTCAGTTGTGTCCAACGCTTTGTGATCCAATGGACTGCAGCCTGCCAGGCTCCGCTGTCCATGGGCTTCTCCATGGATGGCCATTCCCTTCTCCATTGGATCTTTCTGACCCAGGGATCGAACCCAGGTCTCCTGCATTGCAGGCAGATTCTTTACCATCTGAGCCACCAGGGTCTAGAGGTTCAATAAATGTTTGCTTACAACCATGTGAATATTTCTTTCTCATAACAGAAATAATATAAAATTATATAAAAAATAATGGAAATACATCAACTCGACACTAAAAATGCTTTGGCTACTATATGAACTTTGTGAAACATATATGCTTTGCTTTATCCCAAATGATTATCTTTGAAAGCGTGTAAATAGAGTCTGCACATATCTAGACTGATTAACGTGCATTTTATAGAAATATACGTGACATAAACTGTGAATATGTTCTTTTAAAAGTTTTTTTCTGAGGTGGATGCAAATTGCAGTTCAGACTTCTGTAAACTTCTTAAATAGCTTAGAATATTTAAAGAAAAATATGAAGTCACCAATTAAATTTTAACGGCACTCAAAATAAGTTGCAAGATAGCAATGCAAAGTAGATGAAATTTTTTGTTAACATTTGGCACAATTGCTTAAAGACCAGCGAGGGGAAAATGCGATGGCAACCGAGGAGACAGGAAAAGGATAAAGACTCCATATCAACTTCTAGTAAAAGCTAGCACATATAAGATCTTCCAAATACGGGGGAAGGAGGGAGAGAAGAGAGGAGAGAAGGCATAAAAGAGAGAGAGAGGCAGGGAGGTGAGGAAGAGCAAGAAAAACAAGAGCAGAATGGATAGATGAAGGCAAACAATTGCCATTTATTTCTGATGTTACACAGGATGAGAAAGCGTCACAAAGAGCATTCATTGTGTGTGGGTGTTGGGGGCAATCTCTGTGGGGATTCTGAAGAGAAAAATGTCTGAAAACGTGTGAGGTCCTGGCCACATCAAGAACAAAAAATAAACAGGAATGCTTAAGTACCTGGTTTAATTAGCCTGCTTCAGTATCAGCTTCAGGATTCCCGACTTCTCCAGTTACTAAATATATGAACTTGCACCAGTTATCTGACGTCCCCCCTTCCTTAGTCCCCTCGTATATAAAAGAGGAATTACAATACCTGGAGCCCTAGAAAGAGTGGAATGATGTAATACCTGCTGAGAGTTTAGCACAGTCTGTGCAGAGTAATGCCCCTTATTGCTGCTATTATTACTATTATTACTACTACGATGATTATCCTTTTGGAAAACACTGACTCAATATGTAGATGGAAACCTAAATAAATATATTTATTCCCTTTGCCCCAGCAATCCCTCTTCTGGAAATGGATCTCAAGAAAATAACTCAACCAAAGGATAAAGCTAAGTGCTCATCACCATAGCATTAGCCATAATTGCCCCAAAAAGGGAGCAACTTAAATGTCCATCCATAGGGGAATCATTTATGGTGAATTATGAAGTATCAACATAATAAGGTATTATGCAACCATTACAATGATAATTATGATAATGTAATATCACAAACAAATGCTTACAATTTACTGTTAAATGAAAAATACATAAATGATATACAAGTACAATTGCAGCTTTGTAAAAATATGCATGCATATTGGCAAGACTTTGCATCTTATGTGCAAAAAATGAGAATAATTATGTACATATGTTCATGTAAAGATCTTTTTGCTTTTTCTAATATTGTTTTGAAACCCTCTATTTAATAATAAAAATGTACAGCAGGAGAGGAATGAATAGAGAGGTATTACATGTTATAACTCACATTGGTGAATTAGTGGTGCAAATGGCTTTGCTTATATACACACATACAAGGGCTTTGGGACATGTATGTGGGCAATAATTATAAATAATGAGCAAATAGGTAATGCTGATATAACTTTTACTATGTGCCAGGTACTATAGCTGCTGCTGCTGCTGCTAAGTCACTTCAGTCATGTCCGATTCTGTGTGACTCCATAGACAGCAGCCCACCAGGCTCCCCCGTCCCTGGGATTCTCCAGGCAAGAACACTGGAGTGGATTGCCATTTCCTTCTCCAATGCATGAAAGTGAAAAGTGAAAGGGAAGTCATTCAGTCATGTCCGACTCTTTGCGACCCCATGGACCGCAGCCCACCAGGCTCCTCCATCCTTGGGATTTTCCAGGCAAGAGTACTGGAGTGGGGTGCCAACCCCATCGCCTTCTCCAGGTACCATAGCCTCAGTGCTTAATTCATTTTATATGTTGAATTTTCATAATACACTGTTTTACAGATAAGAAAACTAGGACACAGTGTGGTTAAGTGACCAGGCAGAAGTCACACAGCTACTGAGTGGTGGAATGGGATATGGGTCTAGGCCGCTTCACCCCCAAACCCACACTCCGAGCCACCACATGCACTGCTATCAGCCAGGGGCAGCTTTGCAGGTGCGCGACCAAGGGCAGTCCCACCACACACAGCCCCCCACTGGGGAGGATCCCCCGTACGGGTTAGAAGCTCTGTTGCTGCTGTCTTGAAACACTTGTATTTTATGTTTGAATCTGTGTTTTGTGAGATAAGTCAGACAGGATGATGGAGCATGCACTGAGGGCATAGAGACGCTGCTCACACGGGGTTCCACCTTCTCGAGATGTGTCCCCAGACTCCACGCTCCAAGCCTGGCGCCCTGGGCACTGCTCAGGCGCTCCCTCTCAACCCGCACCTCATGGACACTGCCACCCTCCGTCGAGAAGGGTGAGCAGATCTCGGCGACAGAGCTAAGGGTGAACTGCACCATCATCCTCTGTCCACAGCAGGGGCCAGTCTGTGGTCACCAGGCAGAGTAGGGTGCAGGGGCAGTGCTGGTGGCCTCCTGGGGTGAGGCAAGGCACTGGGCATCTTGCCTTGGCTTGCTATCACTGTTATGCATTCCGTGGGCAACTTGGCAGCCTCTTGCCCACCCCTGATCCAGGCACTTAATATGTTTCTATTGTTATTAAAGGTTGCAATCTCTTGGGGGTGCTGCCCATGGGTTGGGTTAATGGAGCTCTAGGAAGTAGAGATTCACTTTTCTGCCCTGACCAAGGCCCAACTATCTATTTTGCACAGGTTTCCACAGGTTATATAGCTGACTTTCATTCTGCTATCATTTTATTAGAAACAAAAACAAACACAACACCCCAAAACATAAATGCAGTTAAAATGGAGACTCCTAGCTTTGACCTTAAATCAGAGGGTACAAAACAGCAGAGAATCACAGAAACAATGTTTCTGCCAGTGGCCTGAGATCATGTTCTGTAGAACTTTATTTGGCTGATAGGACTTCATTCACAAGCAGAAGTTATATGAATTTCAGTCAGATTAGTTCAGTTCAGTCGCTCAGTCATGTCCGACTCTTTGCAACCCCATGAATTGCAGCATGCCAGGCCTCCCTGTCCATCACCAACTCCTAGAGTTCACTCAGACTCACATCCATCGAGTCAGTGACGCCATCTAGCCATCTCATCCTCTGTCATTCCCTTCTCCTCCTGCCCCCAATCCCTCCCAGCATCGGAGTATTTTCCAATGAGTCAACTCTTTGCATGAGGTGGCCAAAGTACTGGAGTTTCAGCTTCAGCATCATTCCCTCCAAAGAAATCCCAGGGCTGATCTCCTTAGCTATCTCCAGTACCAGACCTCTTAAGCCAGGCTTTGGCAGACACTGTGTCATCAAGGAGTGATGTTCCTCTCTGGTTCACAAATGCATGTCACCATCTCCATCGGTTTGGAATCCAGGCAGGTGCACCGTAAGTAGGTCACCCACAAGGGCCTTCACAAGTCGCTTTTCCAAAAGGGAAGAAGATCATCTTTTCTCAGGTCCTTCTGAGCAGTAAACCAGGTAGCCTCCATAAAGCAGCTATTACAGTGCCTGGCTCAGATAAGCACTCAGCAGACTTAACTTGTTATCCAGGGCTGAGGTCAGCACATCCTAAACATTGATGGGAGACTTTATGCTTCAGATACCAAATGAGAGAGGAGATGTCAAAGTGTGATATTCTGCTGAGAAAGTTTAAGAAGCAGACATTTTAATCTTCCCATGAGTTAAGCACATCATTTATTTCCAAACTTTAAACTTTTTATTTTGCATTGAGGTATAGCCGATTAAGCAGAGAAGCCGATTAGGCTTCCCTGGTGGCTCAGAGGATAAAGCGTCTGCCTGCAAAGCAGGAGACCTGGGGTTTGATCCTTGGGTTGGAAGATCCCCTGGAGAAGAAAATGGCAACCCACTCCAGTATTCTTGCCTGGAGAGTCCCACGGATAGAGGAGCCTGGCGGGCTACAGTCCACAGGGTCGCAAAGAGTCGGACATGACTGAGCGACTTCACACAAACATAGCCGATTAAATTTATTTTTTTCCTTTAGATGTATGCTTTGAATGTGCTCCTATATTACTTCACTACAGTGGAAGTGAAAAATAGATTTAAGGGACTAGATCTGATAGCATGCCTGATGAACTATGGATGGAGGTTTGTGACATTGTATATGAGACAGGGATCAAGACAATTCCCAAGGAAAAGAAATACCAAAGAGCAAAATGGTTGTCTGAGGAGGCCTTACAAATAGCTGTGAAACAAGAGAAGCCAAAAGCAAAGGAGAAAAGGAAAGATATACCCATTTGAGTGCAGAGTTCTAGAGAATAATAAGGACATATAAGAAAGCCTTCCTCAGTGATAAGCGCAAAGAAAAAGAGGGAAACAACAGAATGGGAAAGACTAGAGATCTCTTTAAGAAAATTAGAGTTATCAAGGGAACATTTCATGCAAAGATGGGCTCAATAAAGAACAGAAATGCTATGGACCTAACAGAAGCAGAAGATATTAAGAAGAGGTGGCAAGAATACACAGAAGAAGTGTACAAAAAACCATCTTCACAACCCAGATAATCAAGATGGTGTGATCACTCACCTAAAGCCAGATACCCAGGAATGTGAAGTCAAGTGAGCCTTAGGAAGCATCACTATGAACAAAGCTAATGGAGGTGATGGAATTCCATTTGAGCTATTTCGAATCCTACAAGATGATGCTGTGAAAGTGCTCTACTCTACATGCCAGGAAATTTGGAAAACTCAGCAGTGGCCACAGGACTAGAAAAGGTCAGTTTTTATTCCAATCCCAAAGAAAGGCAATGCCAAAGAATGCTCAAATTACTGCACAATTGCACTCATCTCACATGCTATCAAAGTAATGCTCAAATTTCTCCAAACCAGGTTTCAATAGTATGTGAACTATGAACCTCCAGATGTTCACGTTGGATTTAGAAAAGTCAGAGGAACCAGAGATAAAATTTTCAACATCCACTGGATCATGGAAAAAGCAAGAGAGTTCCAGAAAAACATCTCTTTCTGCTTTATTGACTATGCCAAAGCCTTTGACTGTGTGGATCACAATAAACTGGAAATTTCTAAAAGAGATGGGAATACCAGAGCACCTGACCTGCCTCTTGAGAAATTATCTTCGTTTTCTGAATGTTGAGTTTTAAGCCAACTTTTTCACTCTCCTGTTTCACTTTCATCAAAAGGATTTAGTTTTTCCCTCTGGTGGCAGTTATAGTATTTATAAAACAACTCAGGAATCGCATCAGACACTGAGCCTGAGACTCTGCTGTCCTAACCATTAATTGCTTGGTTTTGTACTTGGTGCGGGAAGCGGGGGCTGTAGGGTCCTGCTTGTTTCCACTTTGCTTCTCTTCCTTCACCTCCACAAAATCTTGTGTCTTATTCCAGTAGCTATGATTTTACTTTTCATCCAGTCATCTCCTACTCACATCTAGACCTTCCATCTGGGAGAGTCCGGTGAGAGACAAGGGCCTTTTTATAAAACTGAAGGATTAACATGGGGATCCTCTGGGCCTCCCTTTCAGTGTAGTCAGAGTAAGCTGAGAAGTAATGTGAAGGAGGGTCAGTGATGAACAGCCCCTACGGCCTCAGAGGGGATCGAAGGGCTGAGAGTTGATCTGCTAGCAGATGGAGGGGAAACAGCCCTCAGGATGTGTCCTTGCTGGCCATGGGACGAGCAGATCAACTTTTGACATAAAAAATAGATTTAGGTCAGCAGCTCGACTCCAGCTGGTCTCAGAACCACCCATCTCATCTCACCAAAATCTTAACTGTAGAGGGTCTCCAATTTTACCCTACTTGCAAGCTGACAAGTTAGTCTGCAGACCACTGTTTTTTGGATACCAGGCAAGAAGACACGAAAGCCCTGTGTCAAAGACAGAAAGACTTATTACATGACAGGCAGCATGAGCCCATGTTTACATGGGTTCCCTTTGGTGCTAAGTCCAAGGGGAGCAAAGTAGAACAGGCTTAGGTAGATGCTACACATGGAGTGCTCTGTCATAGCTAAGGGAATCTAGTGTTAGGAAACTCCACTTATTTAAAGTGAAAGTGAAGTCGCTGAGTCATGTGCGACTCTTTGCGACCTCATGGACTGTAGCCTACCAGGCTCCTCTGTCCATGGGATTTTCCAGGCAATAGTACTGGAGTGGATTGCCATTTCCTTCTCCAGGGGATCTTCCTGACTCAGGGATTGAACCCAGGTCTCCCGCATTGTAGACAGACGCTTTANCTTTTTTTTTTTTTTTGGCTCCAACATCACTGCAGATGGTGACTGCAGCCATGAAATTAAAAGACGCTTGCTCCTTGGCAGGAAAGTTATGACCAACCTAGAAGGCATATTAAAAACAGAGACATTACTTTGCCAACAAAGGTCTGTCTAGTCAAGGCTATGTTTTTTCCAGTGGTCATGTATGATGTGAGAGTTGGACTGTGAAGAAAGCTGAGCACCAAAGAATTGATTCTTTTGAACTGTGGTGTTGGAGAAGACTCTTGAGAGTCCCCTTGGACTGCAAGGAGATCCAACCAGTCAATCCTAAAGGAAATCAGTCCTGAATATTCATTGGAAGGACTGATGTTGAAGCTGAAACTCCAATACTTTGGCTGCCTGATGCAAAGAGCTGACTCATTTGAAAAGACCCTGCTGATGGGAAAGATTGAAAGTGGAAGGAGAAGGGCACAACAGTGGACTAGCTGGTTGGATGGCATCACTGACTCAATGGACATGAGTTTGGAGTTGGTGCTGGACAAGGAGGTCTGGCATGCCGCAGTCCAAGGGGTCGCAAAGAGTCAGACACGACTAAGTGACTGAACTGAAATTAACCAGTCTGTGAGGGAAGAAATTTATCTTTTGGACAATTTTTAATGCAATAAAATGTATATAAAATCTTTATGTACATGTATAAAACTGACTTTACTGAGGCATCATTTACAACAGTAAGACCAAAGTGCGCATTTTAAGTCTGCAAATTAGTGTTTACTAATGAATATAAACTCATGACCACTATCTCAATAAAATGATGAAATATTTCCATCAGCCCCCAAAGTTCCATTTTTTGCCTTTCTAGTAAATTTCTACTCCCTACTTCAGACAACCACAATTTTGATTTATCTTACAATAGGTTAATTTATCTATTCTCATTTCATGGAAGTGGAATCATACAGAATATACTCTTGCATCTGGTTTCCTTCCCTAGAGTTCATTAGAGAAAGAGAACCACTTCTATGTGTATGGAAAGAGACTTTTTGTATGAATCTGGCCCACACAGTTGTGGAGTGCTGACAAGTCCCATGATCTAGTCTGTCCAAGCTGGAGACCCAGGAGAGCTGGTGAGGTGGGTCAGAGGACTGAGGACCACTGAGCTCCTGGTACAGAGCTCTGTCTGCATTTGAAGACCTGAGAATCAGGAGCACCGAGGAAGAGAAGACCAATGTCTCAGCTCAAGTAGCTAGGCAGAAAGTGAATTCAATCACCTCCCACATTTTTTGTTTTATTCAGGCCCTCCTTGGATTGGATGAGGCCCATCCACATTGCCGAAGGCAACCTGCTTCACTCAGTCCATCAATCAAACTAATCTCACTTGGAAACACCTTCACAGACACACCCACTATCATGTGTAACCAGGTATTCGAGCACTCCAAGGACCAGTGGATTTGATGCATGAAGTTAACCATCTCACTGATGAGCTCCCTGTATTCATGGATAGTTTCTTGCATTGCTGATTATTATATACTATGAATTGACTATATCTGTTACCTGTTGTTTGGACATTTTCTACTTGTTGGCTATTTTAAACAAAGCTGTGTGAACATTCCTGTATGCCTTTTTTTGTGAGCACACATTTTCGCTTGTTTCATTTTTATTGAGAGAATTTGGGGTCTTGGTATACATGTACATTTTTATCATTATAAGATACTAACCAAGTTTTTCAAATGCTTGTATCACTTTGTACCTCTACTAGCAACATTCAATAAATAGTTACTCAATTAGTAAGTTATCTCTGTCAACAATAAAGAAAAGAATCAGGACTTCAAACTAATTCTACAACAAAGTTCTCTGTGAGAAATTGTTACTTCCAGTGGTCATGTATGGATGTGAGAGTTGGAATGTGAAGAAGGCTGAGTGCCGCAGAATTGATGCTTTTCAACTGTGGTGTTGGAGAAGACTCTTGAGAGTCCCTTGGACTGCAAGGAGATCCAACAAGTCCATTCTGAAGGAGATCAGCCCTGGGATTTCTTTGGAGGGAATGATGCTAAAGCTGAAACTCCAGCACTTTGGCCACTTCGTGAGAAGAGTTGACTCATTGGAAAAGACTTTGATGCTGGGAGGGATTGGAGGCAGGAGGAGAAGGGGACGACAGAAGATGAGATGGCTGGATGGCATCACTGACTTGATGGACATGAATCTGAGTGAACTCCAGGAGTTGGTGATGGACAGGGAGGCCTGGTGTGCTGCGATTCATGGGGTCACAAAGAATCGGACATGACTGAGAGACTGAACTGAACTGAACTGGACAGCAAGGTGATCAAACCAATCAATTCTAAAAGAAATCAACCTTGAATAATCCACTGGGAGGATTGACGCTGAAGCTCCACTACTTTGGTAACCTGAAGAGCTGACTCATTGGAAAAGACCCTGATGCTGGGAAAGATTGAGGGCAGGACGAGAAGGGGGCAACAGNTCAATAACAAGTGTCATTTTAGATATCATATTGATCACCAAACTCTTTCAAAAAAATGTGAAGTCCTCAGATTTATGGCCACTGCAAAAATAAATTTCAGCACAATTCTATATATATAGAATTTAAAATATAAATTTGATGAACAAGATTCAAAGTAAGCAATATAAGTATTATGTTATTAAGCAAGAGGAGCTGCTCATATTCTAGCCACAAATAACAGATTTTGGACATCTGCTGCCTCCTTTTTCTGTAAAAAATATGATAGTGGGCTCTCATCCCGTATTGTAGAAAAGCATACAGCTTTGCATGCGGGCTGGCTGTATCACTGTCTTAGCCCGTTTGGGCTGCTCTAACCAAATACCAGACTGGATAGCTTATAATCTCCAGAAACTGGGTGAAGGCCCTCACAGACTTCTTGCTCTGTCCTCACATGGTGGAAGGGGCAAGGGTGCTCTGTGGGGTCTCTTTAATAAAAGTACTAATCCCATTCATGAGTTAATAACATCACTTTGCTGAGAAAGATCCCTATAGTCAAAGCAATAGTTTTTTCAGTAGTTACATATGGATGTGAGAGTTGGACCATAAAGAAGACTGACTGCTGAAGAATTGATGCTTTCAAACTGTGGTCCTGGAGAAGACTCTTAAGAGTCCCTTGGATAGCAAAAAGATCAAGCCAGTCAATCCTAAAGGAAATCAACCCTGGACATTCATTGGAAGGACTAATACTGAAGCTGAAGGGCCAATACTTTGGCCATCTGATGCGAAGAGCTAACTCATTGGAAAAGACCCTGATGCTGGGAAAGACTAAAGGCAGGAGGAGAAGGGGATGACAGAAGATGAGATGGTTGGATGGCATCACTGATTCAATGGATGTCAGTCTGAGCAAACTCTGGGAGATGGTGAAGGCCAGGGAAGCCTGGTGTGCTACAGTCCATGGGGTTGCAGAGTCGGACACAGCATCCGGACTGAATAATAACAACAAATTACTTAATCACTTCCCAAAGTCTCCAGTTACTAATAAAAAATTGGGAATGATTACAGCATTGTAACCAGTGCTGACTAAAATCCCATGATCTGTCTCTGCAGTATCCTGGCATAGACAACATTAAGCAGACAATCCTCAGAAAATAATTGTCTTCATCTTTGTACCGCACATCTCCAAAAGCAGTACAGAGATTTCCAGGTGCTCAATAAGTGCACGGTAAACAGAGGGCTTCTCAGGTAGCTCAGTGGTAAAGAATTTGCCTGACAATGCAAGAGATGCAAGTTTGATTCCTGGGTCAGGAAGAGCTGCAGGGATAGGGAATGGCAACCCACTCCAGTAGTGTTCCTACCTGGAGAATCCCAAGGACAGAGGCGCCTAGTGGGCTACAGTTCCTGGCCTTCACCATCTCCCAGAGTTTGCTCATCCACTGAATCAGTGATGCCATCCAGATGGGACTGCCATACAGTCCCATCCCCGCAAAGAGTCAGATGCGACTGAGAGCACACATACAAACAGGACAAAACTGATCTTTCTATCCTGCAGGTCACCACGAGCTCGGAACACGGTGACTGCAAATATTAATACTCATATAACACTTCACAAGCCCCAAAACTGTTTGTAATTTACAGCCTAACTTGACTGAACAATTCTTCTGTGAAGTCTGTAAAATAAGAACTCTGATTATCGCTCCTTCCAGATGAAGAATTAAGGCTCAGGGATTTAATCTGCTGGCCAAGGTTACACTGATGACATCACCTCTCTGAAGTCACATCGATGGGAGGTTGAAGGCCTTGATCATCTGTTCTTCAACTCCAATGCTCCATGAGTGACCGTCATGCTACCTATGAGTTTTATATGCTCAAAAATATTTCAGTTTTTGCTCAACATAGGAGTTTTTCATGTTGTGAATCACAGTATCACTCCTTTTCATCTCTTCTTTCTTTTGCCTTTGGAGGTAGCCTGAGGTCTGTGTGGAGGTGTGAATTGGACTTACAACTCCTGATGACAAAATTCCCTGGGCAGTGCACAAGACAATGTTTATACATAATAATCTCATCAGGGGGTTATGCGGCCTAATTAATTATTGTTTGAAAAGCAGCCTGAGGTACGAAGATGAAAGGTTTCACCAGAGTGCACAGTCTCAGTGGCAGTATAAGCCTGGCATGCAGGGCACTAGCAAAAATGACATACAGCCAGCGAGGCAGAGAGAGTCGGTGGGAGGGCTTCATTAGTGCAGTACCTGCAACACACCTGAGATCCCAGGGAACCGCAGGTTCAAATCACAGCACAGAAACCTCAGCCTCTTTAGCCTTGAGTCGTAATCAGATAAATGGACCACAACCATGATCGGCCTCAGGGGCAGCTAGGATTTGACCTTGGAGGCAGATTGCATGTGTCTTTCACTTTGAGGGACTGTGTTTATAGCAAAAAACCAATGGGCTGAGAGTTCCCTGGTCACCTTCATGTGTAAGACCACCCCTGGAGTTCTTTTCCATATTGTAAGAGGAGTCTGCACTCCCCAGAAAGGATATTTAACCTGTTACTTGGAATTTTTGTTGAGTCTACATGCTTGAGGCCAGTTCTGGGTTGCTAGGTGGATTCATTTTACCTTTTGAACCCTCATCTAAAAAATGGTTTGATGCCAATGGAAGATTTAGATGAGAGCTGACTGGGTATCTGGCACATGGCACATTGGGGCCACTTCACAAATGAGAGCTTTGATCGTTCAGAACAGACCACACCTCCGTATGCCTTTATTCAGGGATGAGGAGCTCCAGAGGGGGAAACTTGTTCAATGGGAGTAGCGCAGCAGTGCATGCTTAGTTGCTTAGTTATGTTCACTCTTTGCAACCAGAGACGAGTCTAAAAATGAGACAAGCATGATTCTCAACCTGTGCTTTTTCTTTTTTGGCTGCACCACACAGCATGTGGGTTCTTATATCCCCAACCAAGGATCAAGCCTGTGCCCAGTGGAGTGGAAGCATGGAGTCTTAACCTCTGGACCACCAGGGAAAAGTCCTTCAGTCTGCTTTAATGCCTCCACTATGGAAACAGCAGGGTGCCTTGAGAGGAGGCACACTCCCCCATCACTGTAAGACTTCATAAGAGTCTGAATCACTTTCTCCTCTCTCTTTTATTTTTAAAAGACCCATGGATTTAAATGTACCGGGATTTGGAACCAGAGAGACAGAGTGGGCTCCAAAATTTACCCTACTCACCTGTGATCCTGGACTATGTTGGAGCCTTGGTTTCTGACTCTGTAAGAACTGAGACATATTCTTACAAACTAAACACGTATCTACCTACACCCAAATTCACATGTTGTAGCCCTATCTCTCAAGGTGATGTCCTTAGGAAGCAGTGTCTTTGGGGGGATCTTTGGGTGGGACCTTCATGGCGGAATTAGTCTCCTCATAAGAAGGAAAAGAGACTGCTGAGCCTCATGGAGGATACACCGAGAAAGCAGCCATCTGTACGCCAGGAGGCAGGCTCTCACCAGAACGTGACTGTCCTGGCACCCTATCTTGGATTTCCAGCCTCCAAAACTGTGCAAAATTAATTTCTGTTGTTTAAGCCAACTAGCACATGGTATTTTTGTTAATGCAGTCTGAGCTAAGAAGATATCTATATTTACATGTCTCTATATCTATATCTACATTTAGATATTCGATAATATCATTTCGAAGCTCCAGTACCTAGAAACCTAATCCTGCGCTGACCTGAAGAAGTTCAATAAAAACTTGTCTTCCTCTCCTCTTTTGTTTTATTACAAGTCAGTAATTTAGTTTCAGTTCTTTATTGGCTGAATGACATGCCTGATTCTTGAAAAACAGATTTGTATGCTTGATGGTCATTCCAGAAGCTAAGGTGCTTTGAGACACGGAGGAAAACCTACAGATGAAAAATATACTTGTACATACAATTTCATTATTACTATTGCTATTATTATTATTTACCTACACTCGGAGGTATTGCTGGGGAGACAAAAGCCCCAGCAGGTTAACCGGGGTGTGATTTCTCAGTATTTTCCCTCCAGCAGGAACTGGAGTACATTCCATTTGCCAAACATTGCCTTTATTCCTTGGAACAAAATTGCAAGCGACTGTAGCTTCCCCTGTTAGGCAAGCTGAAACAGCAGGCGGGGTTAGTGTATTTCACAATGCGTTCTGACTTACAAAATATGCTTAGCAACTTATGAATATGAATATGATTTCTGCAAACAAAAGGTCACACGGTTCCCAATTGGAGGAGACAATACTTAAGAATGCAACACCGTGGCAAGGCCTAAAGTGAGGAAAGAGGTTCAAGGGTGAGGCGTCCGAAAGGTCCAAGGGGAGACACATAGTGGCAAAAATAAAGATCACGAAGCCAGGAAGTAGAGGCTTCCCTGAAGCCAGAGAGAGAGCCTGGCCAAGGGGAGTGCAGGGACTAAAACAGGAGGTATCAGAGGAAGAGAGACAGGTAAAGGGGGAGCCCAAAGCACGGAGGGAGGGAGGAGAGAAAGAGGAAGCAGGTCAAGGCCACCTTGAAGTATTAATGTCTTCAGAGAGAATGGGGAGAAAATAATCTTAATAATGGACTGAGCAAAAAGTTGTGAAAGTCTTTCCTGTGGCATTTAAACTAATAAATATGTATGACTCATGGGCTGTATGGTATGTGGTATATGGAAACATAGCTATTTTTGGTTCCTTCAATTAAAGAATGCCCAGTAGAATATAGTCAGGCATTCTATAGGAGTGGTCTCATGACTGAGGTTAAAGAATTTCTCAAGTGCTTGGAAATTTGAGCTGGGTTCTCAGATTTGCTACTTGGATCGATCTTCAGGGATTCACAGATTTTTCCTCATGGTTTGACTGGCTCATTTGAGAGGCTCCTTGAGTGTCATCAGACCCAAAAACAGCATAAGGAGGGCAAAAAAGGAAAGAAGACTGACATTTCATGAGGGCCAACCATGGCCAGGCCCCTTTCATAACCATCTCATTCATATTTCCCGAAGAACGCTGTGTCTTTGTCCATTTGATTTTCCACACCTCCCCAAAGGGCATGATTCTGTGGCCTGTATCATGTTATTTAACTTACTTGTATCCATTCTGATAATGGCACCCTAAATCACTCCTCTGATACTCTTAAGTCCATGTGAGTAATGTGGAAATGCTTTCATCTGAAGCTTCAGGGATGGAGCGCATCTAATCAGAGCATCGTATCCATCTTACTGTCATCACTGTTTCACTCAGAGATGGGTAAAGACCCAGTTCTCTACTCAAAGAACAAGAACATGAAACTATCATCAGAACCCAGGAATAAACATGGACCCTGTTTTGGTGACTAATTTTGATCCTCTTAATATAGCCTTTCCTGAGATGTTTTAGTTAAAAGAACGTCTTTCTCTCTCTCTCTTTCTCCATTTTGAGTTGGGCTCCATCACTTGTCAAGATGTCAGGCGCTCTGGCTATCACAGATTCTATGCCTGCTACTTTTAGAGACATCAAACCTTACACATCTTTTCTGAAGGTTTATTAATATAATGCATGTTGACATATAAAGATCTTATAAAGGTCTACCTTAAATAAATCTCTTCAACTTTGTTTAAACTAGCAATTCCTAATTTGACCACATCTGACCAATTCCACATTTGACCACGCCAGGTTTTTTGTTTTCCAGAATATCTATTATATGTTCTTTGATTAATATTTTACAGAGTGTTGTTAAAAGTCTGCTGACCTAAGTGATTCTTATAAGGATCTTATGGGATGGTGTTCTTCTTTTGACATAAGTCAGTGTTTAAAGAGGTGACTTACATGTCTAGGTCTCAGAATAAATGATAGCACTGAGAGATGAGATAGGAACCCAGGTCTACAAATACTAAAGACCTTGCTTCAGATCCTAAAGGCTGAAGGGCACCTGAGAAAATAGCTGAAATGTTTGCCAGATATCCAAGGAACCACCATCAAATAGTTAATTCCCACTGAAGCTAAACCCTGTGAACTCAGAAAAAGTTTCCTTTCACTAAATATCTGTAAGATACATTTTGGCAGCCTCTTATCTAGCTGCCTTCCAGAAGCATAAGCTCTTAACTTTTTTGACATCATTCACCAAACAGGTAAAGAAGTTGGGATTTAAATTCAGGTGCCTGAGAAAGAACACACATGCTTTTAGCAACTTTAGCTGATTTCACTCTTGCAAGAAAGACAAGCAATGGACAGCTCTAACTTTCATCTAATGAAGCATGTGAGAGGTGTTCATGGAAGATGGCTGAAAGATGGGCAGAGGAAAAGCTCACTTGAGGAAATGTTTAACTCAGCCCAGACGCAGTCAGAGATAATTTCATATAGAAGTGGCTTTTGATCTGGGTTTCAAAAGATGGATAGAATTTTGTCAGGTGGAGAGTAACAGGGAGGGACCTTTCAGGACTTCTGAGATCCCTTCCGTACACTGCTTTAATTCTGTTGGGAAAGGAACACACATTGACATCAACTTTGGAATCTGTCTGGTTCTCAGTTAACTGGGTAAGTACCTTTTTCCAAAGAATGTCAGACAGACACTAACTGTTCAAATGAGCTCTTAACAAAACTTTCCACTCAACCTATCCTTGACCCAAGGACTCGTACAACTCTAGAGGAGAGATTTTCATACGTGTGAAAACTATAGAAAAAACACTCATCCTGAATGAGAAAGAGGGACTTTCCTGGAAGGGGGCCTTATCTGAAGATAAGAATTTCTCAAACTATCTAGGGAATGTTTCCCAACTCTTGAGTTTCCTTTAGCTCAACAAACCACAACTACATGAATATAAGAGAATGAGGATTTTCATATTAGGATGTAGGTGGAGGTATTTTCATAACAATAGTATTTATGAGTCAACTATGTTATGCAGGTAATATCCATTCATTATCTCAATAAATCTCTTGAAACACATGCCACCATCACTACCTCCCTTTTTTCCCGATAAGAAAATTCATTTCCAGCAATTAATTACCACATTAAAGCTACAGTTAGATGCAGATCTTAGATTTGGACTCAGAGGGTCTCCAAATCTAGAGGCCTTGTTCTGAACTTTTATGCTGTATTTCCTTAAATACAGTTTAAAGCTGAGGCTTTATTTGCATCGCCCTCATCTGATATGTGATCTCATTAGTCTCTTTGGTGTATCTTTTGAAGCAGGTGGAAAAAGTAATATTAGCTTCACCGTGTAGATGAGGAAGGAGAAGAAGGAGAAAGGGGACATTGATCGCCCAGATTCACAGCCATTCATTCAGAGTAATTTCTGCCATGTACTGGGTGAAAATCTAGGGCAATGTAGTCAGCAAAGGTATGATTCCTGTGCTCTCAGAGCTCAGGGTGTTATGCAACATTAACTATATCACCACAGAAATATATATATGGATACATACAGATATGGATAGATACCGATATATACGATGGCAAGCTGCAGTAACTGCCGTACAGGTAGAGCTGAAGTGCTGAGAACATGCATAGTACCGAGACTAAGCCACTGAGAAAGCTGAGAAAGAGCCTCTTGGTGGAAGCGTGGTTCACTGGTACCTGCAGGAGTGCAGAGCTAATTAGCTGGAAGTGGGGCAACGCAAGCAGGGGAGGAGCGGCTTGCTCGAGAAGTTCCTGGAATACATTGGCACAGAAACAGCAAGTTCCCTAAACAGACCGAAGGTCAGTATGCGGGGAGATCAGAGGGCAAAGGGGAATATTGCTGAGGCTAAACAGACTGAGCCCGCTAGCGCAGAGTCCTGTGAGCTGTGCTCAGGTGCAGGTTTTTTTTTTTTTTTTTTCTTTTTACTGTAGAGCAGTGGAAAGACCTTGACAAGTTTTAAGCAGAGAAGTGATGTTTGCATTTAAAAAAAAGAAGGTCCCTCTGGCTGCAGAGAGAAGAACCCATTAAAGGGCTGCTGGAGTGGAGACAGAGCGGCTGGGAAGGAGGCCCTTCCAGGAGCGGGAGGAGGAGAGGGCTGGAGAGTAGGGTGGCTGGAAGCAGGTAGTGTCCGAGGGATTGGAGAGAAGTCAGAGGATTTCAGACAAAAGAAATTAACATAAAGACTGATTGACTTGAGGGTTAAGAAGAGGGTAAAGGAAATCAGAGCTGGTGGCCTGGGAGCCAAGCACTGGGCTCCACACAATGTGGCCCGGCCTGCTGGAGCCAGGGCCTTGCTCTTAATTTAGATCTTAACACGATCTGGGCACCGAGTGGGAGAGTAGGGACTGGGCTACAGAGACGGCTCAGAAAATGAGGCCACTTCCCAAGTTCTGCTGTGGTATTCTGGATGCTGGACTTGTGGGAATCTGCAGGGAAGTCGTGTGTGTGTGTGTGTGTGTGTGTGTGTATCAGAGAGAGTAACAGGGAGACTCAACTTTTTTCTCCTGCCCCAGTTTCTATGAGCTGCTCTGTCTTTTGTGCTCTTTGCCAAGAGGAAAGAAAACAGATTGTTCTTGCTCAGAGCATTCAGCTGACTCAACTGGTGCCAACCCCAAAAAAGCCCTAAGAACATAATAATAATTGCTCATGTGTACACAGCGCTTTACAGTTTACAAAGGGCTCTGCACTACACTCATAAAACTGTAAGTCCTGTGAGGCAAGCATCCTACTGTTGATTGTACTTCAATCTGAAAGACAAAAAGAAGGTTTGGGGAGTTAAATGACTGGTTTAAGCCTTAAGGCACATTTGTATCAGTCACATCTGACTTTATCCTGGGTGCTTCTTGCAGTGCTGGCATCAGGCTTGAGTTCACGGTAAAGGGGCCTCCAATGATATGAAGGAGTATGTACAGTTGGCCCCCAGAATCCACCCCACATTGCTCCCATGACCCAAGAGGATACCAAAAGCTGCAGATGCTCAAGGCCTTTAAGTAAAGCAGCATAGGGCAGTCAGCACTCGGGACTGAATCTGCGGGTTCCACACCCATGGGTACGGGGGCTGTATAGTCCTTCCCCATCGATGAAGCCCTTTCACACTGGGCATCTTATTTACATCATTATGGGACCAAGTTATCATCCTCATTTCAAGTGAGAAAACAGAGTCACAGGTCAAAAAGACAGCAAGGGATACGAGTTTGGACTTGAACTCAATTGTTCTTCTCTTGCCCTTTGCCCCCTCCCAGGACTGTGGTTACGCTAAGGAGGACCGCAGGTTCAGAGAAAGAAATTTAAATAATTCAAACATGATATGTGTACAGGATACTCCCAGGTACAAATCTCGAGTCCAGGTGAAAGCTCTCAACCACATGAGGCCAGGTCGGCAGCCGTGAGGAGCCGGTGGGTTAAGAGCAGCTGTCGTTACAATCTCCTAATTGGAA
This sequence comes from Oreotragus oreotragus, assembly GCA_006410675.1. NCBI lineage: Eukaryota > Metazoa > Chordata > Mammalia > Artiodactyla > Bovidae > Oreotragus > Oreotragus oreotragus. Next base: position 212,563 of record SJYX01001112.1, on the reverse strand, counting down.
ATAATTTGGATTCTGTCTCAAACCACAGAGCCCTGATTTAGCCAACTCAGGCTCAACCAGGAAGCATCTGTTGCCATCTCCAATGGCAACAGTTCAATCCCCACTCCAGCATACCACTCTTTCCTGCCAACTGGCAGGCAGCTACCACTCAGAGGCTGCAGGCTTCTAGAACCCACTGGGGCCCCAGGAAGAACCAAGTTAGGTCAGTTTCCCAAGTTAGGATAAGGTGAAGAGGTGGAGGATGGGAAACCCCTGGTGCTGTTGTTCAGTCGCGAAGCTGTGTCTTTACGGCCCCGTGGAATGTAGCCTGTCAGGCCCCTCAGTTCATGGGGTTTCCCAGACAAAAATACTGCAATGGGTTGCCATTTCCTTCTCCAGGGGGTTTTTCCTGACCCAGGGATTGAACCCAGGTCTCTTGCATTGCAGGCAGATTCTTCACCATCTGAGCCACCAGCCTGGAGTTTGCTCAAATTCAAGCTCATTGAGTCGGTGATGTTATCTAACCATCTCAGAGCGGGGTGCTAAAGACTCTCTTTTGGGTAGAGGGAACTAGAACGTCTAAGGATGTGCCAGATACCATGCTGGGAGATTCAGACATGCAACTTTCTCTCATCCAGTGAAGCAGGGGATAGTGCCATTTGGAAGAGGACAAAATAGGCTCAGACCAAGGTCCCACAGCTAGTGAGTGGTGAAGCAAGCTTTGGGTCTCCTGTCTCTCTGGTGTTAAGGCTGTGCTCTTCATATTTTGTCAGGGTATTGTTTTGAGACTCTATTGGGAGCCTTCCTGGCCTCATTTTTATCTCGATCTCCAGGCAAAGATCAAAAACCACTTCCTCTTTAAAGCCCTCCCTTTCCCCTCTGGTGAAAGCACACGCAGCAAGAAGAGGCCTCACGTTTAGAAAGCTGGGAGAAGAACTTGGAAAAGAAACCCACAGTTGTTGAGCAGCAAAGAATGGTTGTTTTTATATCACCTTGCTTGTGGGATGCTGGAAACAGACTTCTGTTTATTATGTTAATGAATCCTCTGTGATTCTCCATTGCTGATGTATAATTAAGATGGCCTTTTTAAAAATACCTCCTCCTAGAGTTTGGGAAAACTAAAGTGTTTGTTTGGATTGGTAATAACTAATAACAGAAAATATGGCAACTGCTTCCAAAAGAACTACAAGTAATAAGCTGCCTGATGGCACAGGAGGATATTGTAAAATAATTTAAAGCATTGTAAGAGGCACGGGGTTCAGGGTAAGAGAGACGATCCTGCTATTTCCAGTTAGCTTATTATGGGATATTCCCTTTACCACATTTTGGGAAGGATGTGGGCAACTGGATCAGGTTCAAACAAAAGTTCCCAGATGGCAAAAAAGGCTGAAATGATGTTATACAGGGCTCCTTAAAGTGAATGAACTTCTCTGGGTCTCATCTTGCTCATTTTTTAAAGAGGCCCAGATTGAAAGCCACTGATATCTCCCAGTTTCTCTTCTTGTTTGCGGTTTGCTCTTTGTTCACGTAATGAGCATGAGATGGAGTGGGGGATGATGGGTCACTCTGCAGATCTGTGCATTAAGTGTGCCTCAGTCACCTGCTGGGTGCCTGATGCAATTCCAGAAGCCTGGACAACAGCGATAAACGTGGGCTTTGGTTTCGTGGAGCTTACATTCGAGTTGTGTGGCATGAGATACGCCAGTAAAACCAACATATGGAGGAGATCATTTCAGATTGTGATGGGGATACCAGGAAAATAAAACAGGATCCTGAGGGTCACGCAAAACAGACAGAGAAAAACAGTACTTTGCGTGTAAAGACAGTGGTGTTTAAGAGCTGCATTACAGAAGGCACCAGACAGCCATAGGTCTGGGGGTGGGGCATTCCAGGGAGAGGCAAGAGCTATGGCAATGCGGGTAGCAGTTTGGAGGGTCTCTGGAATAGAGAAGGGGCTGGGGTTTCTGCCATTGAGTGATTAAGCAGAAGAGTCTCAGGGAGATGATGCTAGAGAATAAGCAGGGGTCAGATCTTATAGGGCCTGGTAATGAGAATGAATTGCATTCCAAGTGCCTTGGAAGGAAGCTTGGGAGATTGTTCTATGAAGGCTCAAGATGATCTTTATGCAAAGAGAACTATGGACCGTATCCATAGTGCAACACAATAATATAACCACAAAACTCATTCTTGTTTTAGAGGCTCCCAGTCCTCCCTAAATCCCATCCACAGGCGTGCTCTGTTGCTCAGCTGTGTCTAACTCTTATGGACTGTAGCTGCCAGGCTCCTCTATCCATGGAACTTTCCAGGCAAGAAATACTGGAGTGGGTTGCCACTTCCTATTCCAGAGGATGCTCCTGGAGTAGGAAGTATACAGGGATAGAACCCCTGTCTCTTATGTCTCCTGCATCGGCAGGTGGGTTCTTTATCACTAGCACTACTTGGGAAGTCCCAAATCCCATCCATGTTCCTCCTCAGTTTCACAGGATTCTAATTTGAGTGATTAAGCAGAAGAGTCTCAGGGAGATGATGCTAGAGAATAAGCAGGGGTCAGATCTTATAGGGCCTGGTAATGAGAATGAATTGCATTCCAAGTGCCTTGGAAGGAAGCTTGGGAGAGTGTTCTATGAAGGCTCAAGATGATCTTTATGCAAAGAGAACTATGGACCGTATCCATAGTGCAACACAATAATATAACCACAAAACTCATTCTTGTTTTAGAGGCTCCCAGTCCTCCCTAAATCCCATCCACAGGCGTGCTCTGTTGCTCAGCCGTGTCTAACTCTTATGGACTGTAGCTGCCAGGCTCCTCTATCCATGGAACTTTCCAGGCAAGAAATACTGGAGTGGGTTGCCACTTCCTATTCCAGAGGATGCTCCTGGAGTAGGAAGTATACAGGGATAGAACCCCTGTCTCTTATGTCTCCTGCATCGGCAGGTGGGTTCTTTATCACTAGCACTACTTGGGAAGTCCCAAATCCCATCCATGTTCCTCCTCAGTTTCACAGGATTCTAAGGCTCTTTCTCATTCCTACATGGCCCCAGCATATTTGAGGAAATTAGGAATGTTTAGCTGAGTGGTAAAAATTAACAGTGGTCTTTGATCACATAAAGGATGCTGAGCAAAAAAGAGTTTGGATTTACTAAGTAAGAGGCAAGAGTTTGAACTGCAGACCCCGGTTTCTCACTCCTCCTCCTTCCCTTCCCTTCTCATCCCAACCCCTTGGAGCATTACTGCGTTAAGAATTTCCTGCTAGATGAAAAGACAAAAGCCTGCCAAGGGTCAATGTTTATAAGTGACAGGGATAGTGGGTACCTCNCCACATAAAGGATGCTGAGCAAAAAAGAGTTTGGATTTACTAAGTAAGAGGCAAGAGTTTGAACTGCAGACCCCGGTTTCTCACTCCTCCTCCTTCCCTTCCCTTCTCATCCCAACCCCTTGGAGCATTACTGCGTTAAGAATTTCCTGCTAGATGAAAAGACAAAAGCCTGCCAAGGGTCAATGTTTATAAGTGACAGGGATAGTGGGTACCTCCTTCCATTCAAGTCCTAACATTCTTACCACCCCTTCCAAGAAACCTCTCCAAACACTTGTAGACTATTTGTTTGTAAATATATTTATTCCTTCACTTTTAAATTATGCTCCTAATGTGTTGTATCTCTGCCTGATTTATATTCAGATGGAGCCTTGCTTTCCCACTAGCCTGAGAACATCTCGAAAGTAGGGGCTATGTTTTCTAGTTTATTACTTCCAACACAGTGCCTGTGTTATGGGTGGAGTTTTGTCCCTGCTAAAGTCATATGTTGAAGTTGTAACCCCAGGTTATCTTGGAATGAGATCCTGTTTGGAGATAATTAAGATACATATATACTATAGGGGACTGGAATGCTAAAGTAGGAAGTCAAGAAACACCAGGAGTAACAGGCAAATTTGGCCTTGGAATGTGGAATGAAGCAGGGCAAAGACTAATAGAGTTTTGCCAAGAAAATGCACTGGTCATAGCAAACACCCTCTTCCAGCAACACAAGAGAAGACTCTACACATGGACATCACCAGATGGTCAACACCGAAATCAGATTGATTATATTCTTTGCAGCCAAAGATGGAGAAGCTCTATACAGTCAACAAAAACAAGACCAGGAGCTGACTGTGGCTCAGATCATGAACTCCTTATTACCAAATTCAGACTTAAATTGAAGAAAGTAGGGAAAACCGCTAGACCATTCAGGTATGACCTAAATCAAATCCCTTATGATTATACAGTGGAAGTGAGAAATAGATTTAAGGGC
>SJYX01001112.1:145264-188516 GCA_006410675.1 Oreotragus oreotragus | reverse complement strand
GAACCTCATTCCATAGTTCATCAGGAACTCTGTCTATCAGATCTAGGCCCTTAAATCTATTTCTCACTTCCACTGTATAATCATAAGGGATTTGATTTAGGTCATACCTGAATGGTCTAGCGGTTTTCCCTACTTTCTTCAATTTAAGTCTGAATTTGGAAATAAGGAGTTCATGATCTGAGCCACAGTCAGCTCCTGGTCTTGTTTTTGTTGACTGTATAGAGCTTCTCCATCTTTGGCTGCAAAGAATATAATCAATCTGATTTCGGTGTTGACCATCTGGTGATGTCCATGTGTAGAGTCTTCTCTTGTGTTGCTGGAAGAGGGTGTTTGCTATGACCAGTGCATTTTCTTGGCAAAACTCTATTAGTCTTTGCCCTGCTTCATTCCGCATTCCAAGGCCAAATTTGCCTGTTACTCCAGGTGTTTCTTCACTTCCTACTTTAGCATTCCAGTCCCCTATAATGAAAAGGACATCTTTAGCAACTGAACAAGAACAGATGTCATAATATGAGGTCAGCATTCCCTAAGGGCTCTATATTAGTTGGCAGAGATGTAAACACAAACGCTCTTCTTTATCCCTCAAAGGTAGAAGCAGTCACTTTCTACCCAACCTGAAAGAGGCTCTGGCACTCAAACACTTCCTCTCAAAAGAGTCGTGGGAGCTCCCAGGTGAGATATTTTGTGCTTGAGATATTCAAATACCCTCAGTTTCCCTTGGCCCCCTGCTCTGTCCCTGAGCAGCAGCAGCATCAAGCCTGAGGCCGTGCAGCAGGTCAATAGCAGCTCCCTCCCTGTGTGCCTTGAGACTCAGGAATGGCCCAGGAAGTCCTGATAAGGCTGATCCTGGAAGGCAGGCTCTGCTGAACCTGAGACTCAGTGAGTTACACCAAGGTCCAGGATTTTATTCTGCCTTCTTCCACCTTGATTAATTTCATAGCTAATGACTCTCTGGACTTGGTGATGTACGATGCTCTGTCAGGGACAAAAAATAATTGAACTTTTACTAATTAAATAAAACATCTTCATGCAGTGAAAGGTTTTGCAAATGAATGTAACTCACATGGAATTATGTTGGCAGGAGAGTCCCAAGGAAAAATATTTTTAAAGATCACAGTGCTAAGAAAAAAAAAAAAGAGAGAGAGAGAGAGAGACCGAGTGGAGGAGACAGGGCGGGAGATTTTTAAAAGGCACAGAGAGAATAGAAGGACACACGTATATTGAAAGAGATCAAGAAATCTACATAGAGAAACAGACTCAGCTTGAGACAGAGATTCAAGCCCAAAAGACTAACAAGTGAGATAACAAAGTCAGACTTATATAATGGTACAATAGAGGTGTTCAATAATATTGTGCAGACATTTTTGAGTACCTATGTCAAATAATGATAGCTGCTAAAGATCTGTTTATTCAACAAATGTATATATTCAGCACCTTCTCTGTATAAGGGACTATGCTAGAACCTGGGGACACAATAAGGAAAAGGCATTTAAAACCTCCTCTCTGAAGTCTAATTAGAAAGACATGCATCAGACAAGAAGAATAGAAATAAATACCCATATACCACAGAGAACGCTTCTCAATATACTGTAATGACTTATATGGGGAAAGAATCTTAAGAAGAGTGGATTTATGTATAAGTATGACTGATTCATTTTACTGTACAACAGAAACTAATGCAACATTGTAAATCAACTATACCCCAATAAAAATTGTAAAAGAAGAAAGAAATGTCTAATTTCAATGCTACAGTTTCAGAGATGGATAAACCCCTGGGTGTAGAAAGGATTGGATGATACGAAATTGTGACAGAAGTAACAACGGCTTGTCAGAGGAACAGAAGCATCCAATCTATTTTTCTCTTCATACAGTTTGAAGGTTCAGAGAAGTGGAGGGCTCTGACCGATCTCACAGAGTAAAAGTATCTAGAACAGATATCTATTGCATAACTGGAAGTTAAGCAAATTAACATCTTTTCCTTTCAAAATTAAACAACTATAGAATTGTTCAGACATATAGAAAAGTATAGGAATGGGTAGGATGACCATCCCCATGCCCACCCCTGACTACCATGTTTTGTAAGTCTAAATTTTAACTATATAGAAAGAAAAAGATAAACTGAGGACCTTGCATGCAGACTTGAATTACCCTTTGATCTTTCTGACTCTTTTTTGATCGCTCAGAATGCAAATGTCACACCCCTTTTACAGAGAGATAACCAAGATTCCAAAGATTAGAGAGCTTTCCCAAGTGCGAAAGGCTTCAAGTGGTACAGTCTAGAATTTCCACCCAGGCTGTTTAATTACATGTTCTTTCTGATGTGCTAGACAAGCTCAAGGACAAAAAGCAAAGAATCAAGAATCTTCCACACTCTGACATTTGGAACTAAGATGCCAGAATCCTTCTCCTTTCTCTTCTGTCCTTCTCCCTGTCTCGTTCTTTTCATTGGCTAGATGATTAGGAGGTTTATTTTTGTTCCTTAAGGATTATTCACATGTTCACTCCCACCTCATCTCAGGTCTAAGGAATGTTGGCAGGAAAAGCAGCACACCTGCTTCTCCCTTTCCACATCTTCCCTTCCTGTTCACATCAGCATCTGAAGCTGCCATACTTTGTTAACCCATTGCCATGATCCTTAAGAGAAGGCAGTATGCTGCGAATGCCCAGCTGTTGCTATGGTGACCATGATGTCATAAGGTGACACTACGTGTTCGGGTAAGTGTGAGATGAATTCTTTTTAATCTGGGATATTAACTTTGCAAAAATTTAGAAAGCTAGCTGTTAAAGCAGAAAGGAAACCGAGTTATGCAGAAGCCCAACATTAGTGCATATTTTTCTTCTTAGTAATCAAGTTGGACTTGACAACCTCCATATGGTCTTTCCCTGCTCTAAGACTTTATAATTATGGGGAAAAATGAATAATTGCTTCTCTCAGAAAGAAGCAGCATCATTGGCCTAAGGTTGTGAGGTTATGATTTAAATAGAACTCTGAATTAAAGAGAAGGGTGGTCTTCTGGAAAAATTTTAAAGATCTGGGCTCACTTCCATTGAGCATCTGTGAAGCCTTCCTTTCTCCTAGCCTCAGTCCCACCATCTGTTAAATAGGAATGAAAGCATGGAGCTTTCTTTAAAGACGGAATAAGAAAACATGTTCAAAGCTCTTGGCACATAGTGATTCTACTTAAATATTATTTTCTTAGCTTTAAATACTTGCAAGGATATGTCATTTCACAGCATGAACTCAGGCAAGTCATTCAATTTCTTTTAGGCATAATAATTATATTATCATTTATAAAAATGAATAGGGTTGGAAAAAATGAGTGTAGCACAGACACAGTAGATGAAAACGATGGATATGATGGGGAAAGATGAAAGATGGGTATGACTTTTTTCAAATCCTTCTAGTGCTAGACTTCAGAATCTAAAACAAATGATTCCACAAAAAGAAAAGATGTCCATGCACACGGTTTTCTTTTAAGTGTGCAGTGAAATCCAATTATTGACAAATATGACAAGTGATACATAAAGCAAAATATATAAGCCTTCTTAGTGACCATTGGTGGGTGAGATTATGCCCATAAGAGGTGGTCTGAGACTTCAAACTAACTGACCCAGGTGGTTAGAGTGGGGATATTGGACTTGAATGAAGGTAAGTTACAGGGAAAGGCATGAAAGCCATTCTCAACTCTTTGGAGGTATTTTATATCCTAAAAGGAGAAGACTTGTTTGGCCCTACAAGTCAAGAACAGGCTCACTGGATAAGAGTCTGGACTTAGGTAGAACTTTCATACAATCAGATTTGATAGATCTGATAGAGTGCCTGATGAACTATGGACTAGTCCTTAGGGAGGTGTAATGCACTAGGGGAAGGTGAGCACTGGCAGGAAGATGTGATTAGGAAAAACGGGCTGGATGCCTCCAAGGTGAGTGGTCAGTTCAGATCTTATTACTCTGGATAGGTAGTTAGCCTCTGCCCTAGAGAACAAGAATCTGCCTGCAATGCAGGAGACCCGGGTTCGATCCCTGGGTGGGAAGATCCCCTGGAGAAGGAAATGACAACCCACTCCAGTATTCTTGCCTGGAGAATCCCACGGACAGAGGAGTTTGGCGGGCTACAGTCCATGGGGTCGCAAGTGTCGGACACAACTTAGTGACTAACCCACCAACACCTAGAGAACAAAGTCTGAAATTGACACACACCAGAAAAAAAAAAAAAGTTTGTAATGGAAATTTGTGTGAATGCAAAATCTGTCTCACCCCAGATTCAATTCAACTGCTAAGGTTTTTATATTTTTTTAGGTGTCTTCAAGAAGTGGGATAGCTGGTTGACTATGAGAGACAATTGTTACTTACGAGTGATGAAGGGGATTCAGGGTATTAGCTGGACAGTGCAAAAACAAAAAGTAATGTATCCTTGATTATAAGGAGGTCCACAGGAATTAACTAGCTAGCTGTGATTTTGTAAGACTCTGTCTGATCTGTCTGTTGATACTCAAAAGTGCCATGGTGATACTGGGGCCTAAAAAGGGTGAGATCTAAATAAAAGGAAACCATTCTAAAACGAATCATCACAAGTACCTTGGTAGAGGACGATGGGCTTTACAAAAGGGGTTGGGGGTAGAGAATAATATTGACCAAATATGGTTGGATGGAAATTTCATGCCTCATCAGTCATAGATTTGTTCATCTATGAAGTAAGTACTCTAGGCAAATTGGAAGTGGTCAAACAGGAGATGGCAAGGGTGAACGTCAACATTCTAGGAATCAACAAACTAAAATGGACCAGAATGGGTGAATTTAACGCAGATGACCATTTTACCTACTAATGTGGCCAGGAATCCCTTAGAAGAAATGGAGTAGCCATCATGGTCAACAAAAGAGTCTGAAATGCAGTACTTGGATGCAATCTCAAAAATGACAGAATTTATCTCTGTTCATTTCCAAGGCAAACCATTCGATATCACAGTAATCCAAGTCTATGCCCCAACCAGTAACACTGAAGAAGTTGAAGTTGAATGGTTCTATGTAGACCTACAAGACCTTTTAGAACTAACATGCACAAAAGATGTCCTTTTCATTATAGGAGACTGGAATGCAAAAGTAGGAAGTCAAGAAACACCTGGAGTAACAGGCAAATTTGGCCTTGGAGTACAGAATGAAGCAGGGCAAAGACTAATAGAGTTTTGCCAAGAGAAAGCACTGGTCATAGCAAACACTATCTTCCAACCACACAAGAGAAGACTCTACATATGGACATCATCAGATGGTCAACACCAAAATCAGATTGATTATATTCTTTGCAGCCAAAGATGGAGAAACTCTATACAGTCAGCAGAAACAAGACCAGGAGCTGACTGTGGCTCAGATCATGAACTCCTTATTGCCAAATCCAGACTTAAATTGAAGAAAGTGGGGAAAACCACTAGACCATTCAGGTATGACCTAAATCAAATCCCTCATGATTATAAGGTGGAAGTGAGAAATAGATTTAAGGGACTAGATCTGATAGAGTGCCTGATGAACTATGGACTGAGGTTCATGACATTGTACAGGAGACAGGGATCAAGACCATCCCCATGGAAAAGAAATGCAAAAAAGCAAAATGGCTGTCTGGGGAGGCCTTACAAATAGCTGTGAAAAGAAGAGAGGCAAAAAGCAAAGGAGAAAAGGAAAGATATAAGCATCTGAATGCAGAGTTCCAAAGAATAGCAAGAAGAGATAAGAAAGCCTTCTTCAGCAATCAATGCAAAGAGATAGAGGAAAACAACAGAATGGGAAAGACTAGAGATCTCTTCAAGAGAATTGGAGATACCAAGGGAACATTTCATGCAAAGATGGGCTCGATAAAGGATAGAAATGGTATGGACCTAACAGAAGCAGAAGATATTAAGAAGAGGTGGCAAGAATACACAGAAGAACTGTACAGAAAAGATCTTCACGACCCAGATAATCATGAGGATGTGATCACTAATCTAGAGCCAGACATCTTGGAATGTGAAGTCAAGTGGGCCTTAGAAAGCATCACTAAGAACAAAGCTAGTGGAGGTGATGGAATTCCAGTTGAGCTGTTTCAAATCCTGGAAGATGATGCTGTGAAAGTGCTGCACTCAATATGCCAGCAAATTTGGAAAACTCAGCAGTGGCCACAGGACTGGAAAAGGTCAGTTTTCATTCCAATTCCAAAGAAAGGCAATGCCAAAGAATGCTCAAACTACCGCACAATTGCACTCATCTCACACGCTAGTAAAGTAATGCTCAAAATTCTCCAAGCCAGGCTTCAGCAATATGTGAACCGTGAACTCCCTGATGTTCAAGCTGGTTTTAGAACAGGCAGAGGAACCAGAGATCAAATTGCCAACATCCGCTGGATCATGGAAAAAGCAAGAGAGTTCCAGAAAAACATCTATTTCTGCTTTATTGACTATGCCAAAGCCTTTGACTGTGTGGATCACAATAAACTGTGGAAAATTCTGAAAGAGATGGGAATACCAGACCACCTAACCTGCCTCTTGAGAAATCTGTATGCAGGTCAGGAAGCAACAGTTAGAACTGGACATGGAACAACAGACTGGTTCCAAATAGGAAAAGGAGTACGTCAAGGCTGTATATTGTCTCCCTGCTTATTTAACTTATATGCAGAGTACATCATGAGAAACGCTGGACTGGAAGAAACACAAGCTGGAATCAAGATTGCCGGGAGAAATATCAATAACCTCAGATATGCTGATGACACCACCCTTATGGCAGAAAGTGAGGAGGAGCTAAAAAGCCTCTTGATGAAAGTGAAGGAGGAGAGCGAAAAAGTTGGCTTAAAGCTCAACATTCAGAAAACGAAGATCATGGCATCTGGTCCCATCACTTCATGGGAAATAGATGGGGAAACAGTGGAAACAATGTCAGACTTTATTTTTTTGGGCTCCAAAATCCCTGTGGATGGTGTTTGCAGTCATGAAAGTAAAAGATGCTTACTCCTTGGAAGGAAAGTTATGACCAACCTAGATAGTATATTGAAAAGCAGAGATATCACTTTGCCAACAAAGGTCCGTCTAGCCAAGACTATGGTTTTTCCAGTGGTCATGTATGGATGTGAGAGTTGGACTGTGAAGAAGGCTGAGCGCCAAAGAATTGATGCTTTTGAACTGTGGTGTTGGAGAAGACTCTTGAGAGTCCCTTGGACTGCAAGTAGATCCAACCAGTCCATCCTGGGGGAGATCAGTCCTGGATGTTCATTGGAAGGATTGGTGTTGAAGCTGAGACTCCAATACTTTGGCCACCTGATGTGAAGGGCTGACTCATTGGAAAAGACCCTGATGCTGGGAAAGACTGAGGGCAGGAGAAAGGGATGACAGAGGATGAGTTGATTGGATGGCATCACTGACTCAATGGACATGAGTTTGAGGTGAACTCCGGGAATTGGTGATGGACAGGGAGGCCTGGAGTACTGTGATTCATGGGGTCTCAAAGAGTCGGACACGACAGAGTGACTGAACTAAACTCAAGTACTCTAACATGTATTTAAAATTTTATAGTTAGTCATTACAAAAATAAGCACATCATTAAGATGATGATCTCAACTCACAGGCCAGGGTATGCTGATGGACATATACAAGATAGGCACTGTAGGGCATCAGAAGCTCTATTATGATCATTCAATTTGGGGTGACCCAGACATTTCAGCCCAAGTCTCAATGAGGTACATATCACTTCCAAGGCTCCGAACTCCAGTCAGCCTGGTACACACCCAATTTTGCACCAGGTATATGACCTTGAGCCAAGTATTTCCTATGTGGCTGTGCCTGTTGCCATCTAGTAGGAAGCACTAATAGGGTTGACAAGTTACTAGGATTAGCCCAGGGACCAAACTCACTTCCCTCTGCTCCATGACCACTCTTGCTGGCTCTCTGACCTACGAAGCTTTATGGCCCCTGCGTCCCTCCTATTTCTTTCACTAAGTCTTGCAAAGTCTAATTCATTCTGCTAGTTTCTGGTCAGCCTTCATTCACGCAACAAACACATACCAAGCACTGAACTAGGTTGGCAAACTTTTTCTGAAAAAGTCCGGAAGGTTCAAGTTTTAGTGTTGGAGAGTCACACAGTATCTGTTATGAACTATTCAGCTCTGCCATTATAGTGAAAAGGCAGCCACAGACGATACATAAACCATCAGAGAAGGCTATGTTCCAGCAAGACTTTATTTTCAAAACAGATAGAGGGACAGATTTGGCTTATGAGCTATAGCTTGAAGGCATCTGAGCTAGATGCTGGGCATTACAAGATGAATAAAATCTGGTATTTGATATCAGAGTTCAAAAAGCTCTAGCTTATTCTTGTTTATATGAGGCCGATGAGACTGTGTTATTTTCCAATACATATGTATTATCTTTAAAGTTGAGTTGTAATTAATAGATAATATTTTACAGTTGCAGGTGTATAACATAATGACTCAATATTTATATAGATTTCAAAATGAATACCACAAGCAGTCTAGTTTCACACTGCAACAGCAGAGTTGACAAAGATCTTATAACCCACAAAGCCTAAAATATTTACTATGTAATCCTTTGTAGAAAGTTGCAGACCTCTGATTTAGAATAATAAAATGGGTTTATTGAATAACAATTAAGAACTAGGAATTAAGAGTGAGACAGACACCAGTTCAAATCCAAATGCTATTAATAACAACAAAAATAACCAAGTGTCAACTATGTAATAAGCATTTTACTAGTAATTTTTAAAAATTGTATTTAATGTGCTAATCACAGCAATTATATAACATAGTAATTATGGTTGTACTCAATTTACAAACTCAGAGGTAGCTTACCTAAGCTGCACTCCTATTAGAATACAAGAATTCAAACCTAGCTCTATGTGCCTCCAAAGCTCAGGCTTCATTAATCTGGATCATGAAGGCTGAAAAGGAAATTTGCCAGACTAGGGGAAGAGCATTTGAAGGCAGAGAAAACAGCCTCTGCAAATTCATGGAGCCACAAAAGCACGTCCCAGGAAAGAAAGGGGAAGGCCTTCAGAGGAAGGAGACTGAACTGGGGCGGGCAGTGGGGCTGGTTTATAATGAGCCGTGAATGTCAGGGGAGAGTTGGTCCTTGCTGTTTCTTTAGCCTGGGCTGGTTGGTGTGGGCAAGCTACACAGCGGTGGTGGAGCAGTGGGGACGTGGGTTTCTCCCACAGATTAGATGTCTTCATTGTGTTACGACATCCTCCAGTGTGTTAGTGGTGACTAGTTCGGACACAGGCAGCCCAGCTCATTCTTCTGCTCCTTTGTTAGAGCGAACACTATCTCATCCTTTTGTGGATGTTGCCTTTATGCAAATGCTCACCTCTGATATTTACTCACAAAAATTAGGCAGTCAAAATGTTACCCTGTAGGCTTACTATGGAATTGGAGGACTGGCTCATTTCTGAGGTGCCAGGACATGTTAAATTTTAAAAAAATAAGCACAGGAACAAGCGGCCTACTCACTTCAAGGGCAGAGCTGGGTGGTGCTTCAAAAGGTCTTAGCTTTAAGCTTCTGTTCACGACCCAGAGCAGTCACTGTCAAATATGACCAGTCTGCATCTTTGGGCCCAGAAAAGGAGACTGCAGCCCTGAGAAGGGAATGATCTGTCCTGGGGTAGAGAACTGGTTTGTGCCAGGAAGGTTGTGTGATCTGGGTTCTAGATGGATCTAGCTGGGCAGATGATCTGAACATGCTTGATAAACAATTCAATGGCACAGATAAACGCCTAGACTTCGGCAGAATGATGAAAAGACATGGACTTTTCTGAAAATCATGCTTAATAAAAGGATTGGCCAGCTCCATTGAGGAAGTTCAGTCCTTAGCGCCACAAGGAAAGGCAGATTCCAATTCAAAATATGGAAATACTTTCTGTGAATTAGAAATGAGAGTTGAATGATCTTAGTCAGAGTCCCTGAGAGCTTGCTCATCATTTTATTCCCCCTACCCCCAAGGAAAATCTTCTGACTAAAGAGAACAGCGTGTACTCATAAGAATCTAGGGACGTGTAGCTTAAAATGCATTTTAAAAGCACAAAATTCTTTTGAAGTCTCCTGTCTCATTGCAAAATGCCATACACACCTTTAAATTAAATCCAACAACATGTCGCTTTTTTGTTTTAATATAGCCTTTGAAATACTTATTATCTCATAAAATTGATCATTGGTTTACCCCTGGAGGTATAGATACTCTAATCAGAGAAGCAGTATCTGATATCATGTAATAATTATGATATCATAACATCTCAAAGTTGAAAGAGATTCATGAAATCACCGTTCTGAATACTACCCAGTGCAGAATATTAGAGTGCATGCTAATATAAGGAATTTGATGCTCCTGAGACTCTAGGCGCTCAGACTTCAGGGAATCTTTACACCAGCGCATTACCCACCCCACTGTAGTAATTAATATGGTATGCATTTTGAGTATTTTATAGTATTATAAAACTACTACATAGTATTATGTATTTATTGTATTAAATGTTATGATATTATATACTTAGTCATATACTATTATTTTTATTGTATAAATTACTGTACAGTATTATATATTTATAGTCATATACTACATGCACTATATAATGCTATTATATATACAGCCCACCAGGCTCCTCTGTCCATGGAATTCTCCAGGCAAGAATACTGGAGTGGGTAGTAATTCCCTTCTCCAGGGGATCTTCCAGACCCAGGGATTGAACCCCAGGGAAGCCCACATGTATGGTAATAAATATTATATGGTATTATATATGTATTGTAATATAATATTATATTTATTGTATAAGATTCTATATGCTGCTGCTGCTGCTAAGTCATTTCAGTCGTGTCTGACTCTGTGTGACCCTAAAGACTGCAGCCCACCAGGCTCCCCCATCCCTGGGATTCTCCAGGCAAGAACACTGGAGTGGGTTGCCATTTCCTTCTCCAATGCATGAAGGTGAAAAGTGAAAGTGAAGTCGCTCAGTCGTGTCCGACTCTTCACGATCTCATGGACTGCAGCCCACCAGGCTCCTCTGTCCGTGGGATTTCCCAGGCAAGAGTACTGGAGTGGGTTGCCATTGACTTCTCTAATAAGATACTATATAGCATTATATATTTATGGCCATATACTATGTAGTACTCTACATTGCTATTATATATATCCAACCAGTCCATACTAAAGGAGATCAGTCTTGAATGTTCATTGGAAGGACTGATGTTGAAGCTGAAACTCCAATACTTTGGCTACCTGATGCGAAGAACTGACTCATTTGAAAAGACCCTCATGTTGGGAAGGATTGAAGGCAGGAGGAGAAGGGGATGACAGAGGATGAGATGGCTGGATGTCATCACCGACTCAGTGGACATGAGTTTGACTAAACTCCAGGAGTTGGTGATGGACAGGGAGGCCTGGCGTGCTGCAGTCCATGGGGTCTCAAAGAGTCAGACATGATTGAGTGACTGAACTGAACTGAATTGAACACACATACACACGCATATATGTTTCCTAAGAGAGATGATACTTTAGATTATAGGCTTTGGAGTCAGGGAGACCTGGTTTCATATTCTCACTCTTTTATTTTATAATAAACTTTTTATTTTGTATTAACGTATAGCCAAGTATCAATATTGTGACAGTTTCCAGTAGACAGAAAAGGGACTTAGCCATACCTATACAAATATCTACTCTCTCCCAAACTCCTTCTCATCTAGACTTCCACAAAACATTGAGCAGAGTCCTCTGGGCTATACAGTAGGGTCCTGTCGGTTATCCGCTTTAAACATGGCAGAGCACTCATGGTGACATCGCTTTTTAATCCTTCGAAGTTGACTCTTTCTGTCACTGTAAAGGAGAACTCATTACATTCTTACTTTTTGTAGCTCTTGACTTCAGGCATGTTTTCTAATCCTGCTAAGTCTCAGTTTTCTTATTATAGAATAGGAATGAAAAGATCTTCTTGCCAGAGTTGGCATAAGCATTCAAAGAGGAAAGGGACATACATCTCCGATCATACAGACTGAAATATGTTAATGTAATGTGTAGAAAATGGTAGCTAGTGTGTCCGTGCATGCACACACGCATGCACACACACACACACACACACACACACACACACACACACACAATCAGCTTAATAAAATGTGGGGCCTGAACAGAGTTGAATCATGTGCTGAGAATAGAGGGGTTTATGGATTCCAAGGCTAAGATGTAAACCGAAAGAACAGTCCACTGACAACATTTGTTCCTTTACTTCCTTGGCTCCAGGAAGCTCCAGAGACACAAGAATTTCTGGAACTGAAGCTCTGCAAAGCTGAGAGTCTGCGTTTCTCCTCCTGTGCTCAGACATATGCACTGCATGCCCAGACACAACAGATGGCCTGTTCCCTGCACACAAACCAGCTCTGGAGAAAGGCACTGGGCAGAGCAGAGGAGAGAGAGCATCTCCACACCTGCATCCCCTCTCCTTGAAGAAAAGGTTCCTATTACTTCTCTTCCTTGACAACAAGGAACCAGCTAGACTCTGGGGGCATCCTCTAAACCTAATCGGTAGCACTGATATTATTCTAAGTTTCTCCTTGGAAATGTTCGCTTCCCAGCCCCACAAGAAAGCTACAGATTAAGGAGATAGATCTAATTATTTATTTTTCCCTGGGAGAAGGATGGTGGTTGGCAGTGCTGAATTACAGAAACCCTTTATCCATTGAAGACAGTGGGTACTTCAGCTAAGCCGGTGGGCTTGTGTGCATACAGTCCAGCTCCCCAGAATCACACAGCATGCTCTAACTTATCAAAGTACAGGGAAAAAAAACCTTTACTACCAATAAACTTGGTGAAATATATTACTAGGAGCTATATTCCATATGCTGACTGTACATATAAAATGCAACTCTATTTATAAAATCTTTTTCCTGCTCCTTTTCCCAAAATATTCTATTTCTCAAACTGAGCAGATGGGGGTCTCTTTTCCCCCCTTTGGCAGCTCTGAAACCCTGAGGTATTTCAAGGTATCTGTATATAGGGTACTTGGTATATGAATGTTCATTACTTGAATTCAGGTAGTCATGGCTGTACAAAAGTCTCAAAAATATTCAAAAAGCTGGTTGTTACGAATTTAGTCTCCACCAAGATATTTACCCTGTTTCCTCCCATCTTGTGAAAATAATTTTTTGTTGTTTAGGCTATCACTGATTTTATAAAATGTTTTGATAATACAATGCTTATCACTCGCAAAATGAAACTGCAGTCTAGAGAAAGCTGCACAGTATCATGAAGTTGATGAAAGTGATGCTAAGATTCCCTGGAATCTCATTCTGAGCCATTGGCAAAGGAGGATTAGGCTGAGTTAGACCAATTAACAATTGAAAAAGAGAAAATCAACAAGGAAGATGATTAGAAGCTTCAAAAGAGAAATATTTGAATATCAAAGGATTAGGAAAAGCCTTGGGGGAAAATGATGAATCTCTCAAATATTTTTACAAAAATTACCTTCCTCCTAATCATGATATGAAAGTTAAATGCAAAGTGAAGGATTTCATTTCATTTGATCATACAATTTTGTCAGAAAAATTACTGTTGAAAAATCAAGACCTGGCTCATTTTCTGATCATTTTGTGAATTAGCATGCGGTTAAAATTATCAAATAAATTCTGACTATATAAGCTAAAATAAACTTATATTCATACACTTTAGTTTCATTTACCAAACTGAAATTGCATGCTCTCCTCTGGAATTGTGTTGCTCTTTAAGGAAGATTCACTTTTGAGTGGATTTGATTTCACATTAGAATGTTGAGTGGTAGTTGAGGTAGCTACGGTTGTGTGTAGTATCTGGAGCCAGGACATCTGGGTTTTGAATCCAATTTTTGATTTTGAATCCAAACTGTTTGTTTAACATGGGAAGGTTATTTGACTTCCTGGTGCCAGGCGTTCTTCATCTCGAAAATAGAATTATAACAGTTCTGTTTGAGCAGAGAATTGAGAGCAAAGCAGAAGATATTAGCCTGAGAGGATCCAGCACATCCTTTGTGATGAAGTGTGTGACTCTCTCCCTGGGTGTGGGGTAGGGATAGCAAGTGAAAGTGAAAGTGAGGTTGCTCTGTCGTGTCCGACTCTTTCCGACCCCATGGACTGCAGCCCACCAGGCTCCTCTGTCCATGGGACTCTCCAGGCAAGAATACTGGAGTGGCTTACCATTTCCTTCTCCAGAGGATCTTTCTGACCCAGGGATTGAACCCAGGTCTCCCACATTGCAGGCAGACACTTTAACCTCTGAGCCACCAGGGAAGCCCTTTTCAGAACTTCTTTCTTGAAAAAGGAACATTATCCTCGTGACCTTCTTCTTCCTCTGTTCAACCGTCAGTTATTTCCAGAAGCCGTTCGGATATTTCTCATACTACGCAAGATGAGGTAGCTCTTCACTGAAATCTCTATAGTATTAGTGACTGTCTCTGTAGCTTCTCTGGTTCAATCCTTTCTTTTTCTTCTCATGTCTCTCTGAGCTATGAGGAAACACACACACACACACACACACANTTTCTCATACTACGCAAGATGAGGTAGCTCTTCACTGAAATCTCTATAGTATTAGTGACTCTCTCTGTAGCTTCTCTGGTTCAATCCTTTCTTTTTCTTCTCATGTCTCTCTGAGCTATGAGGAAACACACACACACACACACACACACACACACACACAAAGTCATCTGGCATAGGACATCCCTAAGCATTATCAATGAACCTCTGTCTCAATAAGGCAGTCTGGGCGGCAAGATGAACCGTGGAGTGAGGAGTACCGGCCGTAGAAGCCTAAATGGCGTGCTATTCTCTGAGCCTCATTTTTCACGGACTTTGGAGTGAAGAAGTTGAATTTGCTAAACTCAGGGCTTGTTCAGCTATAATCCCCTGGAAGTTGATAATACTGATAAAATTGAAGTGCTAAACATGAAGAGACCTATGGCTAATTTTTTCTCAACTTATAACAGGAAGTTATCCTGAAATAGTGATGAAGGGTCATATTCCTCTTCCAACTTTGCCCACTGATCAACTTTTGGGCTTGGTGGTCGCTCTATTTAGGTCAACCTGGATACATCTGCTCCACTTGTAAATTTTCAGCTAAGGTCACAGGGGTCACTAATCCTTGTCTGAAGACTTGGTCCTCTGTCTGTCCACCCTAAGTATTACATCCATTACTGGTTCTCTTTGTTGTGAGCTGCCATCTGCCAGAAAATACACTAAAACTTTTTTTTTTTTCATATTATACCATGTAATCCTTGCATAAACTCAGTGGAATAGAAACCACTGTCCGCCTTTTAAGACTGAGACCATTAAGACCAAGTAGGATTGGAAAACAATCATAGAAGTCTAGTAATAAAATGCAATTCATGTTCGTACTCTCATCTTTCTGGCTTCAAAACCCATGCTTTTAACCATCGTGTTCCACAAACTCCTAAGTTATGTCTACATTTATTGCACTGTGCCCATTGTCTGGCAATATCGTATATTAATAGAATATCTTTTCTTCCAAGTCACAAACCATTCTCTCCTCACTTTTGTGTGTGTGCTATGGGTGGACCTAGATGCATGTTTAACAGCTAAGTCTTCTAAAGGGCTATAAACAAGCAAAAGAATTCATACGGGAGACAGGATGGTGTAAGCTATTGAGAATATGAGCTTTGAACGCCAGCTTTGAAAATTGGTTCTGGCACTTCCCAGCTATGTGGTTTGGGCATGTTAATTAGCTGCCTGATACCTCAGTTTCCTTATCTGTAAAGCTTCCTACTTCATAAGATCATAGTGAGAATTAATGAGCCAGTAAATGTGAGAAATTTAGAAAGATGTCTTACACATATTAAATATTTTATGTGTTAGATATTATTATCCTATACACTTCTGAGAATGTGATTCAAATGAAATTTTCTTAACAATTTTTTTTCCAAAATTCTTCCTTTGAATGCCCATTGTCTGGCATCTCACTAAGAAATTACAACAGAATAAATCAAAATACCACCATCATAAGATAGCAATAACAGTACCAAAAGTTAGCTGTAGCTCTTTTAGCTTTCTAGTGTTAAAAATATCTATTAATTGAACAGACCACTCATTTTCACATGTGACTCAGACTTCAGTGGCATAAATCTTAATTTTTAGAGACTTTTCATTTATGTGCAAAATCAACATCCTTTGACTTTTTATCGTTTGGCTATTAGGGGACTCATAGTCATATTCTGAATCGGTTTTGCTAATTGATAAGAGCGTGCATGCTAGGTTGTTTGAGTACCATCCAATCCTTTGCAACCCTATGGACTGTAGCCCTCCAGGGGTCTCTGTCCATGGGATGCTCCAGGCAAGAACACTTGAGTGGATTGCTATTTCCTCCTCCAGAAGATCTTCCTGACCCAGGGGTCGAACCCACATCTCTTATGTCTCCTGCTCTGGTAGGCAGGTTCTGTACCACTAGCGTCACCTGGGAAGCCCTGGTAAGAGCATAGGAGCTGCATAATTTTAATTTTCCCTGATCTTGTATTTCCATATAATGTTCAGATTCCCTGATTTTCTTTTTTGCTACTTCATAGTTAATGTTTTGGTTAATCTCTTCACATTCTCTGTCAAAGAAAATAGAACAGAAATGAACTAATATACTAAAGGCTATATTTGTCTTTGAAATTCCATAATTTCTAGCACTGTTTTATATATATATAGATTTACTTATTTGTTCAAGTTTTTATTGTAATATAGTAGATTTAATATTTATTGGAATGTTCGTTTCAGGTGTATAGCAAAATTAGTAAGTCATGTGTGTGTTCTGAGTCGCTTCAGTCGTGTCTTACTCTTTGAGACCCTATGGATTGTAGCCTGCCAGGTTCCTCTGTTCATGAGATTCTCCAGGCATGAATACTGGACTGGGTTGACATGCCCTTCTCCAGGGAATCTTCCTGACCCAAGGACTGAACCTGCATCTTTTATGTCTTGTGCATTGGCAGGCAGGTTCTCTACCACTAGCACCACCTGCGATATATATATATATATATCAGTTCAGTTCAGTTCAGTCGCTCAGTCATGTCCGACTCTTTGCGACCCCATGAATCACAGCACACCAGGCCTCCCTGTCCATCATCATCTCCCGGAGTTCACTCAGACTCACGTCCATCGAGTCCGTGATGCCATCCAGCCATCTCATCCTCGGTTGTCCCCTTCTCCTCCTGCCCCCAATCCTTCCCAGCATCAGAGTCTTTTCCAATGAGTCAACTCTTTGCATTAGGTGGCCAAAGTACTGGAGTTTCAGCTTTAGCATCATTCCTTCCAAAGAAATCCCAGGGTTGATCTCCTTCAGAATGGACTGGTTGGATCTCCTTGCAGTCCAAGGGACTCTCAAGAGTCTTCTCCAACACCACAGTTCAAAAGCATCGATTCTTCGGCGCTCAGCTTTCTTCACAGTCCAACTTTCACATCCATACATGACCACAGGAAAAACCATAGCCTTGACTAGGCGGACCTTAGTCGGCAAAGTAATGTCTCTGCTTTTGAATATACTATCCAGGTTGGTCATAACTTTTCTTCCAAGGAGTAAGCGTCTTTTAATTTCATGGCTGCAGTCACCATCTGCAGTGATTTTGGAGCCCAAAAAAATAAAGTCTGACACTGTTTCCACTGTTTCCCCATCTATTTCCCATGAAGTGATGGGACCGGATGCCATGATCTTCGTTTTCTGAATGTTGAGCTTTAAGCCAACTTTTTCGCTCTCCTCCTTCACTTTCATCAAGAGGCTTTTTAGCTCCTCCTCACTTTCTGCCATAAGGGTGGTGTCATCAGCATATCTGAGGTTATTGATATTTCTCCCGGCAATCTTGATTCCAGCTTGTGTTTCTTCCAGTCCAGCGTTTCTCATGATGTACTCTGCATATAAGTTAAATAAGCAGGGAGACAATATACAGCCTTGACGTACTCCTTTTCCTATTTGGAACCAGTCTGTTGTTCCATGTCCAGTTCTAACTGTTGCTTCCTGACCTGCATACAGATTTCTCAAGAGGCAGGTTAGGTGGTCTGGTATTCCCATCTCTTTCAGAATTTTCCACAGTTTATTGTGATCCACACAGTCAAAGGCTTTGGCATAGTCAATAAAGCAGAAATAGATGTTTTTCTGGAACTCTCTTGCTTTTTCCATGATCCAGCGGATGTTGGCAATTTGATCTCTGGTTCCTCTGCCTGTTCTAAAACCAGCTTGAACATCAGGGAGTTCACGGTTCACATATTGCTGAAGCCTGGCTTGGAGAATTTTGAGCATTACTTTACTAGCGTGTGAGATGAGTGCAATTGTGCGGTAGTTTGAGCATTCTTTGGCATTGCCTTTCTTTGGAATTGGAATGAAAACTGACCTTTTCCAGTCCTGTGGCCACTGCTGAGTTTTCCAAATTTGCTGGCATATTGAGTGCAGCACTTTCACAGCATCATCTTTCAGGATTTGAAACAGCTCAACTGGAATTCCATCACCTCCACTAGCTTTGTTCTTAGTGATGCTTTCTAAGGCCCACTTGACTTCACATTCCAAGATGTCTGGCTCTAGATTAGTGATCACATCCTCATGATTATCTGGGTCGTGAAGATCTTTTCTGTACAGTTCTTCTGTGTATTCTTGCCACCTCTTCTTAATATCTTCTGCTTCTGTTAGGTCCATACCATTTCTGTCCTTTATCGAGCCCATCTTTGCATGAAATGTTCCCTTGGTATCTCTAATTTTCTTGAAGAGATCTCTAGTCTTTCCCATTCTGTTGTTTTCCTCTATTTCTTTGCATTGATCGCTGAAGAAGGCTTTCTTATCTCTTCTTGCTATTCTTTGGAACTCTGCATTCAGATGCTTATATCTTTTCTTTTTTCCTTTGCTTTTCACCTCTCTTCTTTTCACAGCTATTTGTAAGGCCTCCCCAGACAGCCATTTTGCTTTTTTGCATTTCTTTTCCATGGGGATGGTCTTGATCCCTGTCTGCTGTACAATGTCATGAACCTCATTCCATTGTTCATCAGGCACTCTATCTATCAGATCTAGGCCCTTAAATCTATTTCTCACTTCCACTGTATAATCATAAGGGATTTGATATATATATATATATGTATATATGTATGTATATATCTCTACTCTTTTTTTTTAATTTTTAATGCTTTTCTCATAAAAGCCATTACAGAGTCCTGAGTAGAGTTCCCTATGCTATAGAGTAGGTCCTTATTAGCTATCTATTTTATATAGAGTAGTGTAAACTCCAGTGTTTTTGCCTGGAGAATCCCAGGGATGGGGGAGCCTGGTGGGCTGCCGTCTATGGGGTCACACAGAGTCGGACACGACTGAAGTGACTTAGCAGCAGCAGCAGCAGTAGCCTGCATATATCAATCAAATTGAACCACTGACTTAAGAAAATCAGAACTGGTCAATACTTAAAATGATAAAAATATATTTTAATGAGAAATTATTGCAGTTGAGGAAAAGAGACCTCATTGTAGAACTGGGCTCAATTCTGAATACAAAGAAGAGTGAGTTTTTATTGCTAAGGAGCAGAGTTGGGGTGGGAGTTGGTAGGTAGAAATTTCTAAGAAGGAATGGTCATTCTTGCTAACAGATCTAACAAGGTCCTTACTGTGGGCAGGCATGGTGATTGGATATCACCTGATGGTTGCTGAAGGATAAGAAGGGTGAACGGACTTTGAGGATGGTGAATTCTGGATAACTCAACTTGGCTTGACATCATTCTTCCTAAAACTGGGCTCTTAGAAGATATGCCAATGAAACATCATTGATAAAGGGTTCAGAGAAGATTGACTAATTTTTGGTCAAGGATAAAAATCTTTGCCTCCACACAAACATATCAATACCCCACTATTTTTACCTTGTGGTTCTTATGGTTCAACATAATATTGTCTCAATAGTGGTTTTCTGTTTTTAAAAAATGAAACTCAATTCTGAAGTATTGATGATAAAGGAAAAAATCTATATATTTTTTTCTTTCTTTTGAAATTAAAATGCCATTTCTTGAATGCCTGCTGCCCTCTCAACTTATCAGTAATGTTGGTTTGTTTAATAAATACTGCACTTTTTTGCCTTGGCTCTAACGTGGCGTGTATCTGATACCTTGAAGCAGTTACTTCCAACTACATTTCATATTTAATTTATTACATAATTCTCCATAAATGATTCTATTGATGATCTGTACAGTGTAAAATTATTATTTGTTAAAGATTTCACAGTACTTTTTAAAACTCCATAGTTGCCAAAAAAAAAATAAATAAATAAATACATTCTTCTCTAAAGGCATTTGAGAGGAAAAAAAATCCAAGATAAAGAACTTCACAGGATTAAGGATCTGTTCTGCTTGCAGTCTTCATCCTCTGTTTCACATAAACACCGTAGCCTTATTTCTCAAACAGGCTTTTAGTTAGGAAACAGATAAGAGGGATTCAGCTCATTTCTACAAATACCAAGAATCCACCATTGGTTAAGCTGAGGATAAAATGTTAAAAAGTAATCATATTTCCTACCACTGGGGACGAGCCCATGGGCTAATGCTAGAGAGACATACACAGTTTTCACTGGGATGAGACATGTTTTCATTTTCTGTTTTTTTTTTTTTTAATTGAGGTTCATGTTTCCTTTTGATAAGTAAATGTCTTTCACTATTCCTCACCATTAGTTGTAATTTAAACACGTAAATTAAATGCTGCAACTAAATTCTGAACTAACAGTGAGTTTCTTTAAACTAGCCATACAGGAGACTTTGAGAAAGTCTCTGAGAGGCAAAGCCCTGAACCACCACCACCACCCGCCCCTGAACCATACGCTTAGCCATCACAGTAAAGGAGAAAAGTAGAGGGTCCTACAGAGGCCATTTCAGAAACCAGACACAAAGGTCACATTAAAACCAATCAAGATTCCTCCCACCTGCCCTGCTTCCCCATTGGCATCCGTACATTTGTTCTCTGTGTAGGAGGAATTTGGAGACTAAGATTGACACATATACAGTATTGAGACTATGTATTAAAAAAAAATCTTCCTGCAATGGAGGAGACCCAGGTTCAGTTCCTGGGTGAGGAAGATTCCCTGGAGAAGAGAAGAACTGCCCACTCCAGGATTCTTGCCTGGGGAATCCCATGGAGAGAGGAGCCTGGTGGACTACAGTCCGTGGTGTTGCAAAGAGTCAGACAGAACTGAGTGACTAAGAACGCCACACAACACAATGATAAAATAGATAACCAATGAGAAAACACTCTATGGCACAGGGACCTCAGTTTAATTCACTGTGCTGACCTGAATGGGAAGGAAGTCCGAAGGGGGCATGATATATGTGTATGTCTGTCTGATTCATTTTGTTGTACAGTAGAAACTAATGCAACAGTGTGAGGCAACTATACTCCAATAAAAATAATTTAAAAGGACAAAACCTAACAAAGAAAGAGTAAACTCTGGAGAAACTGGTCCTGCTGCTATTTGAACCCACTTCTGTCTCTCACTATGTCGCCAAAATGATGTGGGCTTTGTTCTCACTGTGGACAGAGTCATGGGATTTAAGGCTTGTATAAGATCTTAGCAACAACCTTCTATTGAACTTGGAGTTTACAGATGAAAGAGACTGAGATTCAAAGGGGTGCAGGATTTCATCCAAGGTTCGGAGCCAGGCTTTCGGACTAAAAGTGCTCCTTCCATCATCTCAGGTGCGTTCCCTGAGCCCCTCCATCATCCTAGTTGGGACAATCATCTCTGTCTTACTCTACTTTTCCTTCTTGTAAAGTGACTTTTTAAAGTTTTTTTTAAAACATTTTTTTACATTTTAAGAAAATTTCTCTCTATATCAGTTTGGTGCCCGTTAGTTCTTCTTGTGAAATGCATTGTTAAGTATCATGATCTTATATACTTCTTTAAGAAGTAAGAGCTTGGGTGCTTTTGTCTGTTCTTGTGTGCCTCTTTTTCTCTCCTTCTCACCATCTCTCCTGCTTCTATCCTCCGAAGAGGGGAGGTGGTCGATGACATATAACATAGAAGGAGAAATGTCTCACTCTTGTCTCAAAGGGCATAACAGGCTAAACCTGTAGAGCTGAAGGCAATGTATAGAATTGAATGACAGAAAGTATATTTGTAAGCGGCTGGGGCTTTCACTGCCCTGGCCAAGGGTGGATATGATCTGGGACGGTTGTGCTGGTCTGGGAACTTTCAGAACAGTCAGGTGTGCTGGTCCAAAACAGTTCTAGAGGACAATAGCTTGAGCTGTTTCCAGAGGGGGTCCACGAGTCATGATGGCAAAGATGATGTTAGAGATGAGGAAGATGAAGCCAAAGAGGAAGAAGATTCTTTTTCACTCATGCTGCTCTTCACAATTTACAGCGGCTTTTTATGGCCACTATCTTACTCATTTTCTGCAACCAGCACTTCAAACACGTACTTTCATGCCCATCACATGGTTGAGATAGTTCTACCAGAGAAGCCAAGAAATCGTGAAGAATCTCCTTGGAAGCTGAAGAGAGTCAGAACACATACTTAACTCAATCACTCAATAAATATTTATTGGCCTTCGAGGTCTCAGCCCTGGAGACACAGCAGTGGACCTGAGAGATAAAAATGTCTACCCTTTTGAAAAGTACCCATCTGATTTCAAATCTAGAGCAGCCCAAGGAGAGCCGTCAAGCTTGCAATGATTAGGAAAATAAATAGCATTTTAGAACTTGTGAGCAACTAGAAGATTACCAAAGGGAGAACTAATTTAAAGCTAGGTATGTTTCAAGGTACTTTAAATCTTTATCTAAATAGTGTCATTAAATATAATTAGTAAGCCTAGTAAACATAATATTCCCTATGTTTAAAAAAAGAATTCTATTGTTATGAGAAAATACTATAACTGAATAGAAAAGCTCTTCAACGCATATGACCATGGTTTAGGAAAATAAAATTGGGACAAAAGAGACCAGCACAGGTGCCCCCATCTATGTGGAAGCAACTTAACACAGTCTTTGTATGTAGGATGATAAAAATAGCATCTGAAGGGCTAATCTTTCAAACCTAAACTTATAATTATGCAAACATCTCCTCAGGACATTAGTTCACTTAAAAAAAAATTATTTTAAATATGTCCTTTGACTTCTTCTGAAATCGCTTAAGGTGACTTAGCTTTTAAAACAAGTAAGAGAAATAACATTTAAGGTTATTTGAAAAGGCATTAAAAAAAAGCTTGAATTGGCACTTTCAGGCACTTGAGTTGAGAAGATTATAGCACAGGGACAATTAGTTTATTTTCTGGCAGCTAAGCTATAAAGAGAAACATTTTGAATTGCACAATAATAGGAAACATACAAACTCATCTATAGAGAGAAATTCTTTCTGGACCTTAACCGCTAGAAGAAATTTAGCTTATATACCCATATTTAAAGAAAAAAAGATGAAACATGATTCAGTGCACTTTATCTACAACAAGGGTTTTTAAAATATAAATTTATTTATTTTAATTGGAGACTTTTATAAAAGATTCAGAAATCTGTTCTCTTGGGTGATGCACAGACTGGCCCTCCATAAAGGCAGAGGGTGTGACATTAACTCAGGGCAGGCAGTTTTGTAGGATGGTGATACAATGGTGTCTAAGCATCCACTCCACTTTCTGATGCTCTAACTTAATGTTTCCGTAGAATTTGGAGATTTGAGATGAATGGCTAGTTAGCATGTGCATTCATCTTCCTTCCTCAGATGGAGGGTATTTCAAGCTTTGAAAAAGGACTATATCGTATTTGATTCTTTTTAAAAAGTTGTTTCAGTTTTATTAAGGTATGTGTACATGCTCAACTGCTAAGTTGTGTCTGACTCTGCGACTCCATGGACTGTGGCCTGCAAGGCTCCTCTGTCCATGGGATTTTCCAAGCAAGAATACTGAAATGGAGAGCCATTTCCTTCTCCAGATGATCTTCCCAACCCCGGGATGGAACCTTCGTCTCCTGCATTGGCAGGCAGATTCCTTACTACTGAGCCACCAGGGAAGTCCCTCATTAAGGTGTACTTAAATATAAAGCCGTGCACATTTAATGTAAACATTTTGGTGAGTTTGGATACATGCATACATCTGTTATACTATCACAACAATCAAGGTAATAAACATATCCATCACCTCCAAAGGTCTCCCTGTGTCCTCTGGTTTCTGTGTATTTGTGTGTGTGTAAATGTGTGGTAAGAACACTTAACATGCGACCTCTTCTTTCAAGTTTTTAAGTACGCAGTGTCCTATCATTAACTTTAGGCACGATGTTGTACAGAGAATCTCCAGAGTTACTTCACCTTGTGTAACTCATACTCACTGAACAACTCCCCATCTTCCTTTGCCCCATGCCCTGGCAACCACCCCTCTCTTCTCTGCCTGGATAAGTTTGAGCGTCATAGACACCTCGTAACGTGGAATCATGCAGTAGTTGTCAACTGCAACTGACTTATTTCACTTAGCGTTTATACTGTATATAAAAGAGAATGTTGCATTAACTTTTTCATTCACATCTTCCAGGCATGGTTTTAGGAACTGAAAGCCACAGCGTTGCAATAATATTCATGTCATAGTTCACAGTTTTGAAGGCGTGTTTTTGCTCATAAGATGGACAAGTCACAGACTATTGTTTAGTCAGGATTATGATGCTAAAGCTGAAACTCCAGTACTTTGGCCACCTCACGCGAAGAGTTGACTCATTGGAAAAGACTCTGATGCTGGGAGGGATTGGGGGCAGGAGGAGAAGGGGACGACAGAGGATGAGATGGCTGGATGGCATCATGGACTCAATGGACGTGAGTCTGAGTGAACTCCGGGAGATGATGATGGACAGGGAGGCCTGGTGTGCTGCGATTAATGGGGTCGCAGAGTCGGACACGACTGAGTGACTGAACTGAACTGAACTGATGTTGAGAAAGATTGGTGATCAAAAGAGCTGCAATTATGTATCCACAATCTTTGCAAGATGACACTGTAGCCTCTCACACTGAGAGCTGGAGTTCATTTCCCTGCTGCTTGAAAATGGGTTGACTTTAGGACTTGCGATTTCAGCCATGAAATTAAAAGATGCTTACTCCTTGAAAGGAAATTTATGACCAGCCTAGACAGCATATTAAAAAGCAGAGACATTACTTTGTCAACAAAGGTCTGTCTAGTCAAGGCTATGGTTTTTCCAGTAGTCATGTATGGATGTGAGAGTTGGACTCTAAAGAAAGCTGAGCGCTGAAGAATTGATGCTTTTGAACTGTGATGTTGGAGAAAACTCTGGAGAGTCCCCTGGACTGCAAGGAGATCCAACCAGTCCATCCTAAAGGAGATCAGTCCTGTGTGCTCATTGGAAGGACTGATGTTGAAACTGAAAGAAACTCCAATACTTTGGCCACCTGATGCTAACAGCTGATTCATTTGAAAAGACCCCGATGCTGGGAAAGATTGAGGGCAGGAGGAGAAGGGGATGACAGAGGATGAGATGGTTGGATGGCATCAGCGATTCAATAGACATGAGTTTGGGTAAACTCCGGAAGCTGGTGCTGGACAAGGAGGCTGGTGTGCTGCAGTTCATGGGGTCGCGAAGAGTCGGACATGACTGAGCGACTGAACTGAACTGAACCCAACCTGACAGGTATGCTCTGACTGAAGTGACACCGTGTTGGTTCTGAGCTTAGACTTCAAGTGGTCTTCCCCACTTCATCTGGGTCTCTCAGAACCCTGCTGATACTCTGTGAAAACAAACTGGATCTCACCTGTTGGATGTGACAGATACCAATCTTAGGCATCCTTGAACCCCAAACCCAAGAGGCAACCAACCTGCAGAAACAGAGCTGCCTAAGGGACCTGGGGACTGTTGCAGATGCTTGAGAGGGCTCAGCCAATGCTGAAGCTACTCAGCTGAATCCAGCTCTATTTGCTGACCTACAGAATTATGAACTAAATAAATGGCTACTCTTTAGAGCCATTAGCTATGGGTGTTTATATTCCATTAATTGCTAACTTTATATATACATTAAGAAATTCCTGGGCTTCCATGCTGGTTCATTGGTAAAGAATCCCACTTGCCATTGGAAGAGACAGGAGCTCAATCCTGGTCCAGGGAGAGCCCACATGCTGTGGAGTAACTAAGCCTGTGCACCGCCACTGCTGAGCTCTGAGCCTGGGAACCGTGACTACAGAGTCTGTGTGTCGCAGCTACCAAAGCCTGCACACCCTGGAGCTTGGGCTTGGCAACGAGAGCAGCCACCGCAGTGGGGAACCTGGGCACCACAGCTAGAGCTGCCCTCTCTTGCTGCACCTAGAGACAGCCCATGCGGCCCTGAAGATCCCGCACAGCATGAGTGAATGAAACTGTCTTTAACACAGGGACTACCAAGAATATTATGTTTGCATAGAACTTTATCATGCAACAGGTATTTTGCACACATGGCCTAGTTGCCTCCTGAAACTTCTTCATAAAGAAACATGACCACAGTTTCCTTACAGGTTTGGGAGGATTAATGGACATGTGAGGGCTGGAACTTCTTGTGTGCTCAGTGGATGTTCCATCCTTTATTCTACACAGCAGGGTTTCTCAACTTTTTTCATTATTGCCAACCACACCCTTCTACCAGAGATTCTCTAGACTTTATTTTTCTAGCTGTTCCCCCTCATAAAATTTTAATACTATACATACATTAAATATCCATTTCTGTACAACGTAAATCTGTACTTTATATGTAAAGAGTAAGACTGTTCTTTTTTTGCTCCATAGGAACCAATTTTAACCCCTCAGGGGTAGGATCAGTTCAGTTCAGTTCAGTCGCTCAGTCGTGTCCGACTCTTTGAGACCCCATGAATCGCAGTGTGCCCGGCCTCCCTGTTCATAACATCCTGTTATCACTGAGTCCATGCTCTGTTGGCATCTTGATATGTGTTCTTTCTTGGCATTGACCCTGGAACCATGAAATGACTTGCACTAGGTCTCATCACTTAAAAACTGCTGGCCTGAAAGGTTAACCTGGGGCTTTTGACTCTAAGCCAAAGCACTCTTGGTACTCCATCACAGAGTGTAGGTTCAAATGCGCATTTAATCTAAGGTTGGATAAATTGAATCGTCTATCTTTACAACTCTGGGGTGAAAACCAACTAATTAAACTACTTGTAGCTGTTATAGGGAGAGAGAGGAAAGCTCTATAAATGCTTAATAATCATGTTGACAGAATTGGAAGACGCTATTTGCTTCTCTGTGTATAGAGACTGCTCTTTAGACGAAGAGAACTCACTCTCTGGAGCCATTCATCCAGCCTCTCGCTGAATTCACTCACACTACATTTCTTTAAGGATTTATAAGACAGAAAAGAAAATAGCAGTGAGACAGATGAAAACATTTCCTTGATACAAGCATAAAACTCTAAGGACTAAAAGCGCAGAGGGGAGCCAGACGGGGAAAGGTTGCAGAAGATTAAACGTGTACGTGTCACTAATCACTGTATTCAGCCTTTAGAAATGCTCTTTGTAAGGAAAGGCATTTGGAGAAAGAGAGCACATAAAGGAACATGAAGCCTACCTAGCTACAAAGTTTGCAGGATGGGATGTAATGATGATTAAGTCCCCGCTGGCTTGCAGCCAAATGCAAAGGGTGCCCCTGTCCAGTCAATTTCACCTGACCTTGGTTAAAGAAGCCGTTTTGCTTATGCATATGAGGAAGCCGACTTGCAAGGAACTGAAAGTATGAAGGCACCTGGAATCTCCTCAATATTTAGCTTT
Organism: Oreotragus oreotragus; assembly: GCA_006410675.1. Lineage (NCBI taxonomy): Eukaryota > Metazoa > Chordata > Mammalia > Artiodactyla > Bovidae > Oreotragus > Oreotragus oreotragus. Next base: position 160,802 of record SJYX01001112.1, on the reverse strand, counting down.
ATTCTCAAGGATCTGAGTCTATCTGATGGTTAAGCAATACCTGCACTTTTGCTAAACTAGTTTCCCCCCAAAGCCTCCTGGTTCTCTGTTGGAAATGACTCTCTTTTTCCATCCAGAGACAAGTAATTAAATGAAGGGACGTGGCTTTTCTATACCCAGGGACGTCCCACATCAAGAAAGAATGACAAATGTTGTTGTTATTCATGTGATAACTCATGTCCAACTCTTTGTAACCCCGTGGACTGCAGCATGTCAGGATCCCCTGTCCTTCACTATCTCCCAGAGTTTGCTCAGATCCATATCGGTTGAGTCGGTGATGCCATCCAACCATCTCATCCTCTGCCAACCCCTGCTCCTCCTGTCTTCAATCTTTCCCAGCATCAGGTTCTTTTCCAGTGAGTCAGCTCTTTGCATCAGCTGGCCAAAGCATCGCAGCTTCAGCTTCAGCATCACCACCCCCCAACATTTTGTGAATGTTTTAAATATTTGCAAAAATAAAAAATAAATAAAAACTCAGAGTGGCCTCAGAAAACACCTAAAACATTATCATTATTTTATAGATGGGGAAACTGAGGCTTCAAGATATGAGGTGGTTTCTCCCCAAATCACAGATCGTGCTAAAGGCAGAGTCCATTTAGCCCATGCTCATTGCAGCACACTAGCTCTTACCTCCCGTGAAACAGTGATCCACTGACTCTCGGGTGTCGATTCCCTTTTATAGTTACTTCAGGGAAACAAGCACTTTTGGAATTGCCTTTTGACTCCTCCACATTTAGGCTGATTTGGGAGAAGATTCCATTGGTGAGAGAGACCATTCAGCCCCTCCCATTCCATCAAGATCACCTCCTCAAGCTCAGAGGTAATTCAGCAAAGGCATCAACTGTCATTGCATCAGAACAGACCAGCCCACTTCCTACTGTCAGCCCTTTCCTTCCCATCCTCTCAGACTGGAACCCTTCTTCAAATAGCACTCTGACATCTGATGCTCTTCCAAACACCTTCCTCCCATGCAGCTTCTCGCTGCTCTGTCAAGTGCCTTTCCTGGTCCCGCTGGCCGTTCTCTCTGTGTGTGATCTGATGATTCTGGAGGAACCCACACAGTCACTCTCTTCTTGCTTGTGCATCCTCCTGCTCCACTCTTCTTGTCCTTGGTGTCCTTCTTGGCTCTTAGAAATTTAGCTTGGTGACTTCATAGGGTTGGCTTTCTTGTAGCTTATGAGTCTCCTTTGCTTAGCGCAGTCCACATTTCCCACCACACTCCCTGCCCCACCTCACTGCACAGGCCGTGACTTCTTTGGCTGATTCAAAGAGTTATGCCCTACACCCCTTTCTGTCTCAGAGGTCTTCTTATGCCTGGATGCTCTTGATTACTTCTGAACTCACTAGCGTAAATGGGGACTAAAAACATGTGAAGCACTGCCTTCATGGTTTATTATGACATAGCTGTATTGAATGGTCCTTAACCTCTATCCCTGGTGGCTCAGAGGTTAAAGCATCTGCCTCCAATGCGGGAGACCTGGGTTCGATCCCTGGGTCGGGAAGATCCCCTGGAGAAGGAAATGGTAACCCACTCCAGTATTCTTGCCTGGAGAATACCGTGGACGGAGGAGCCTGGTAGTCCACGGGGTCGCAAAGAGTCGGACACGACTGAGCGACTTTACTTACTTATTTACTTAACCTCTGTTCCTGCCCGTTGAACCAGAATCCCTTCTACTTTTGGCACTGACACTCACTTGCTGTCAAATGTGAGGAAAATTCTTTGTCCTCATGGAGGATATGTTCCTCAATATTCATGCATTCATTCATTGGCCCTAAACACGTACATCAAGCCCCAGTTTTGTGCTAGGACACTTACTGGTGTCAGTTTAAGGGATCTCCAAAGTGCCTACACAGAGAGGTTATTTGAGGATACCTCCTATATATTCTTGCAGAAGCCAGAGCAACTCATTCTGCTCAGGAAACGGATTGTCCTAGCCACAGCTGGTGGGGTTTACAAATACCCCTTAGCTGCAGGAATAAGACCGAGTGGGAGGTTTGTTTTGCAGAAAGGGAGCCTGGGTGGGGGAAGGGAGAAATGAAGTACCAGCAGACCCACCTTTTCACAAGTCCCTCTGACAGTCGAGGGAGGCTGCATCCTGAAGCTGAAAATAGGCTGAGAGCGGGACAGAAATAGCAGCACCTGCTTACATCCGCAGGCTCATAACCTGAGCTCTGGGAATTCAGGTGCCTGAAGGCAAGCGCAGGTACCACTGGGAACTGCAGAGGAGCAGGCTGGCCCTTCACACTGCTTTAATTACCCTGCATTCCCTGGGTCTCTTCTTCCCCCTTCCTCTCCATCACAGGTGGGGGTCAGCGTGTACGCTGGGCAGAAGTCTGGGGTCGACTTGCTGAGTGATCTAGACAGGACTTTCATTTTTTTATAGACAGGCCTCTCCATCTGTAAAATCGGACAGTTGGTCTTGAAAACTTGCTTACGTTTGGAGCCAGGATCTCCTTGCTGCCTTTCTGTCTGCCTCTCCACAGCACACAGACTTGCCTTCTTTCCTCCATCCTCATATTTACTTAACCTCTGTTCCTGCCCGTTGAACCAGAATCCCTTCTACTTTTGGCACTGACACTCACTTGCTGTCAAATGTGAGGAAAATTCTTTGTCCTCATGGAGGATATGTTCCTCAATATTCATGCATTCATTCATTGGCCCTAAACACGTACATCAAGCCCCAGTTTTGTGCTAGGACACTTACTGGTGTCAGTTTAAGGGATCTCCAAAGTGCCTACACAGAGAGGTTATTTGAGGATACCTCCTATATATTCTTGCAGAAGCCAGAGCAACTCATTCTGCTCAGGAAACGGATTGTCCTAGCCACAGCTGGTGGGGTTTACAAATACCCCTTAGCTGCAGGAATAAGACCGAGTGGGAGGTTTGTTTTGCAGAAAGGGAGCCTGGGTGGGGGAAGGGAGAAATGAAGTACCAGCAGACCCACCTTTTCACAAGTCCCTCTGGCAGTCGAGGGAGGCTGCATCCTGAAGCTGAAAATAGGCTGAGAGCGGGACAGAAATAGCAGCACCTGCTTACATCCGCAGGCTCATAACCTGAGCTCTGGGAATTCAGGTGCCTGAAGGCAAGCGCAGGTACCACTGGGAACTGCAGAGGAGCAGGCTGGCCCTTCACACTGCTTTAATTACCCTGCATTCCCTGGGTCTCTTCTTCCCCCTTCCTCTCCATCACAGGTGGGGGTCAGCGTGTACGCTGGGCAGAAGTCTGGGGTCGACTTGCTGAGTGATCTAGACAGGACTTTCATTTTTTTATAGACAGGCCTCTCCATCTGTAAAATCGGACAGTTGGTCTTGAAAACTTGCTTACGTTTGGAGCCAGGATCTCCTTGCTGCCTTTCTGTCTGCCTCTCCACAGCACACAGACTTTCCTTCTTTCCTCCATCCTCACTGTGATAGGATCCCTTTCCAAGTGACTGCAGGAAAGGCAACCTGTGTTCAGAGTGCTAATATTGGCCAGAGACAGCGACACAGCCTTGCGTCTCTGTGTGCATCTCTCCCTATTGTGGGGACCATCAGGCACAAAGGGAGCTCTGGCATCTGTGGAGGGGCCAGGGCCAGGGGGATCCAAGGTCAGCGTCCAGGTGGGCTGGTTCGGTCAGGTCAGGAGGGCCTTTTCCGGCTGCCATTTGACTCCAGGGCTGTCTCGTCCCGTCCCTTCTCCTTCCCTCTCTCACTGCCCCGTTCTCTCGATTTTTTCCACCCAGACACTCCAGATCCTCAGTCCACAGCAGTTTTCTGATGTCCGTCCTTGTCCTGCACACCCACTCTTCCTCGCTGCCACCATTTCTCTGGCAGGAACCTGGCATCATCCAAGGACTATCTTGGCTCCTTGTCGCACGTCCTTCCCCTTTACCCTTCCGTCTCCTGCACGCTCCCCACTCTCCCATCTCCTGCAGATCTTCCCTCCTTGGCTTCCTCCTTCCCTTTGTTCTCTATTTACCCCACACCCTCTCTTATCTTCCTGGAGAAGGGAATGGCAGTCTACTGCAGTATTCTTGCCTGGAGAATCCCATGGACAGAGAAGTTTAGTAGGTTACAGTCCACGGGGTTGCAAAGAGTCGGACGCGACTGAGCGACTTCACCTCACCTCACCTCTCTTATCTTCTCATACCATTCTTTCCTGCCCTCCTCTCCTCTCTTCTACACCTTCAGGTAGTGAAAGACCACAGTCTTGAGGGAATTGCCTCAACTTCAAACGCCCAAATCCAGATGCAAAAATGTCTGCGCTGATATGGGATGGCATCTGGGAAGAACCTAGGCCTGGAGAGGTAACAATAGACACAAGTGCCTTGAAAATAAACACTGGCTGTTTCCACAATCACCATCGTTTTCCTCACCGACACCAACATAAACAGCAACAACAGGACTTCCTGGGAGCCCGGTGGTTAAGAATCTGCCTTGCAACGCAGGGAACGTGCATTCAGTCTCTGCTCAGGGAACTAAGAACCCACTTGCTGTGGAGCAACTAAGCTCGTGCACCGCAACTAGAGAGCCCGCGGGTCACAGTGCAAGATTCCGCATGCGGCAACTAAGATCAGGCACGGCCAAATAAATAGTCTCAAGACCCAGGAATGACAAACTGTTAGTCTTTCTCCAACTTTCTTATCTTTTCATGTTTGCAGTCCGTCCCCTGACCCTCGGTTCCTCCTGGGGGAGTGAAGTCGCTGTCCTCTTCTATGTTCTCATAACCCATGAGACTCCCTCTCGGAGCTCACATCTCACCGGCTCATAGTGGTCTGCTTGAGCACCCTCTGTCATCTCCCCTCGGAGCAGGGCACTGGCTTGTCCAGTGCTCTGCCTTTAGGGCCAGGGACGGTGCAGAGTGCAGTAGGCACCAGGGCCAGGGCTGAGCCGGGCCCAGATGGAAACATTTCAGGAGACCCTCCCTCTGAGAGTTGTGCCCCCGTAACAGGACTCAGGAAAAATGCACTGAATGGCTTTATGGGTTAGTGCTTTCCGTCTCCCCTTCCCTTATGTTCTCTCAGTTGCAAAGTCTTTCCCTTGCTCTGTCTCTCTCCTCTCTCCTGGTCCTCCATTAACTCCCGTTTTTCACCCATGATTTTCACTGCCGGGTCCTGTCCCTTTAACAGCCCCGTGATCTCCCTCCTCCATTCCTCCTTCATTCCCCACCCCAGGCACCTTTCCTTGGACCCTCCCCAGCCCTTGCTCTGTCTGCTTGCTTGAAGCTGGCAAAACTTTCTTATCTCTGCCTCTTCTTTTATTGATTTCTATGTGGTTAGTTTGTCCATAGAGGGAAAGGATTTCTTTGATACTCCAAAGGATCAGACTGGGCACAAAAGCCACGGACAAGTTTTGTTTGATGTGGACAATTTTATTCCCATTCAGTTCTCTGGGTTTTCAAACAGTTGTAGATCTCTGAACTCAAAACATCTGAACCAGCTCATCCCCCTTCTCCTGTAAGTGCACAGGCATTTTCTAAGTCTTTAACAACTGGTCCTGTATCTCAGTGAACAGAGGTCACCTCATTAGTAGGGCCCTGAATTCATCCTGAGAAGATAAAACTGTTAAATTACGAACAGATCTAGGCACAAGTTTTTAAATAAAAGTGAAAGGTACAAGCTAAAATCCAAACTACTTCCTTCTTCCTGTCACATGTTGGTTGCACCCTTAACTTTCTAAGGTCAGGCTCTTTTTGAACACTTACATCTACCATATGAGCCACTTTCACCATTAGCTGTACAATTTTTCTTTAATTAGGATGTAAAATTGCCTTAGGGAATTTTTTGGGTAAAGAATTTATCAAATAGGGCACAGCTGGCTTTATAGGTTCTAAAAACTGATTCTTGTTGATGTTCAGGTGCTCAGTCATGTCTGGCTCTTTGCAGCCCCATGGACTGCAGCATGACAGGCTTCCCTGTTCTTCACTATCTCCCATGGTGTGCTCAAGTTGATGATGCCATCCAACCATCTCCTCCCCTTTGCCTCATGCTCTTCTCCTCATGCCCTCAGTCTTTCCTAGCATCAAGGTGTTTACCAGTGAGTCGGCTCAGATGAACTGAACAGACACGTGTTGGGGGGAGATTATGTTCCCTTTGGTGCCATCTCATTACTAGGTTTCTGTGGCTCCAGTGGTATACCATGTATGTTAGCATGCCTGAGTTGTAAAGTACAATACTGGGCTCAATATTTGCTCTAAAGTACTCATGGAGAAGTTAAGTTTAAGAAAGTTTAACTTATTAATAGATTCATGGGAAAGCTGATCATCTCCCCCTGGAAAAGAAAAAGGAAGCAGTGAGCTGGGTGAGTTCTGTTTCGAGGCCAGATGGCATAAGGATAGCAAGAGACACACAAGCAGAGGAAAGCACAACAGGGAAGTCCAGGCCCTTGTGGACCCTCTATGTCAGAAGTCACACATGCTAACGAAGCTGGTGTCATCCAAAACGGATGTCCTCTTAGTGAACAGTCTCAGAGTCGGTCTATGAATTGTACTCTGTACCCACACATACACAAGCAGATATGTTATTTTGTCTATTCTATTTAAAACACTTTAAAAATAAGGTATTTTTTATTGAGATATAGTTGATGTACAATATCACATATATTACAGGGTACAACATAGTGATTCACAGTTTTGAAGGTTATACTGTTTATAGTTATTATACAGCATTGGTTTCTCTTCCCTGTATTAGGTATTACCACCTTGTAGCTTGCTTACTTTACACATAATAGTTTGTAACCCCTAGTTCCCTGCCCTTCCACTGCCTTTCTCTCTCCACACTGGTGACCGCTAGTTTGTTTTCTATATCTGTGCACCTGTTTCCTTTTTGTCATATTCACTAGTTTGTCTTATTTTTTAGATTCCACACATAGGTGATAGCATACAGTCTTTCTCTGTCTGACTTATGACCCAGCAATTTTACTCCTGGGTATATATATATATATATAAAATTAATTCAAAAAGATACATTCACCCCAATGTTCATAGCAGCATTATTTATAATTACCAAAATATGGAAGTATCCTGTGTTCATCAGCAATTGAATGGACAAAGACTATGTTAGGATGGAGCACTACTCAGCCAGAAAGAAGAATGTAGTTTGGCCATATGCAACAGCATGAATGAACTTGGAGAATATTAAGCTAAGTGAAATAAGTCTGACAAATATATAATTTTGGAACCTCCTCCTTCCATTTCTACCCTAGGATCACTTTGTTTCTCTATTTCCTGGCTCATCTTGTATGATTACCAATAAATATTAAAGAAATAGCATTATAAGATTATAAGTAGTATGGGTTTGGGGTTCTAGAAGACTGGGGTTAAAAGATCACTCCATGAGGAAGTTACTAATCTCTAGTAGTTATAGTCCTTACCTATAAATGATAAATTATCATGAGATATAAACCTTCTGAGGTTGTTGTGATGATGAAATGAGAAAAAAAGAAATCATTAGTTTCATACTTGGCATGAAGTAAGTGTTTAACAAACAGGTGCTGTGATTGAATTTTTAGCAAATGACCCAAAAGCATTCTGAAAATTAAGCCAAGAGATTCCTCTAAAATAACTGCTTTGTAAAACATCACTCCATTGTATGGACGAATTCGGGTATATATATTAAATACTGAGACTTGTTTCTTTAAAATTGTGTATTATAACGTGAACAATATTTGGGCTGTCTTAATTTGGGACAATAGCGAAGGAAGTTTGGTTTATATAATTCCCTTGTACCTTTGGTGAGAAAGTAGTCTAGTGAAAGCAATGATCTGTTGGCAAACTCTGAACCGAACTAGTCCAAGTTTTCTCTAAACCCAAGGAGTGGCACAGTCTGGATTTCACCTCATCAGACCCTGGAAATTCAGCACTGACAAGTTTAATCCTATCTTCCATAAGCCACACCACACCTCCCAGCTGTGGGCATTGTATTTCTTTGACCCTCTTGCTCAATCACTGGTGCAGAAGGGGGCTGTGAGTTCGTCAGTGGATGGTTTCTGAAATAGGGATGAGGATCATACATCCACATACAAATCAACTCTGTCTTCTTAGCAATTTCCTTCCTGCCTTCCCCTCCCAGATGTGAGCTGGAGTCTGTAAGCTGCTTGAACATTACGGCTGTTATAGAACCAAGCTATAATTTTCAGCCTAATGGAAGACGTATTGGCAAAAGTTGACATTAAGTGGAACTAATTGCACTGTAACTGCTAAATAACTAAGAAATAACTACCCTATAATTTATGGTTCAGTGTGGACTATTCAGTAACTTTGGAGCTCCTCACATAGCAAGGAGCTCAGTGAGGCATGAACTGCCAAACTTTCCACCATTCAGGGGGCCCTAGAAACTGAAGATGGTGCGTTGCACAAACATGCAAGGCTGCAGTTCATAAAGGCCATGTTCTCTGCTTATAGACACTGGCTTCACTCCTGCCTTGGTGGATGACAACTGTGCTCGGTAGAGTCTTAGCTTTAGGTCCATTGTAGGTCAAAATCCCAAACCTGGTACATACTTCTGGAGTATGTCTTTTATGCTATAATTTTACTAGTAGATGGAGATTCTGCCATGGAAGAAATAAATTAAAAGGAGAAAGTAAGAGCAGGAGATGAGGAATAAAGTGGATTGCTCTCGTCTGGGTGTATACCCTCAAGTCTGGTTAGGCTATGAATTTCAGTCCTTCCAAACTACCCACTGAGCATCAACCTTGACACGGGACCTTGACCATTTTCCATGAACAATTGTGATAATCTGCTAACTAGAATCCCTGTTGCCCATTTCTCTTTCCCACCCCTGTTGCCCACAGTTACCACTTAGCCTCCAAAACTAAATATGCGCTCAGACTATTTCCCCTGGTTAACTCCTGAAATGAACTCCTGTTATCTAAAACAGTGTTTTCAAAGCTGTGGTCCATGCAACACCGATCCCAAGAGATGCATTTCTTAAAAAAAAAGTAATAATAATAATCTACTAAAATTCAATTTGGAAATGCAGAATTCTGTATCCCCTTTTTAAAAAGTCACATCTTAAGGCTCTAAGAAGTCTTACAGCAAAAGATTCTGTTTGACTTTGGTTAAGTGGCTGCTGCTGCTGCTGCTGCTAAGTCACTTTAGTCATGCCCGACTCTCTGTGACCCCATAGACGGCAGCCCACCAGGCTCCCCCGTCCCTGGGATTCTCCAGGCAAGAACACTGGAGTGGGTTGCCATTTCCTTCTCCAATGCATGAAAGAGAAAAGTGAAAGTGAAGTCGCTCAGTCGTGCCCGACTCTTCGCGACCCCATGGACTGCAGCCTACCAGGCTCCTCCTCCCTCCATGGGATTTCCTAGGCAAGAGTACTGGCGTGGGTTGCCATTTGGTTAAGTTAGCTTTGCTCAATCTTTGATCACAGAAATTCATGCATGTATTTGTGTGTGTGTGTGTAATGCTTCTGTTTACACTGTTGGTGCCCCACATACCCTAGGAGTCTCTGAAAGTCCTTTTGAGAAACACTGACCCCCAAGTTAGGTTCAGCTCTTTAGCATACATGCTTCTCTGAGGTCTTCATTTGCAACCATTGTTTTAGACATTGTCCTCATGAAACTTTCCCTAACCTGTCCAATCAGATTTAGTTATTTATTTAGGTTCTTATAGTGGTCTGTAGCAGAGTAATTATAGTAGTCTGTTATGGACCACTATAAGATCACATTGTTTCGTAACTCTCCTCCTCTGATCTAAGCCAGGATTTATTAACTTGGGAACTTTTCATATTTGGGGAGGCCCGGCATGCTGCGATTCATGGGGTCACAAAGAGTCAGACATGACTGAGCGACTGAACTGAACTGAACTGAACTGAATAATCCATTGTTGTGGAAGAGATGGGGGCTGTCCTCTGCCATTTATGAGGTTTAAGAGCCCTAGCCTATAGATACCAAGGTATCTATACCTTCCCACTACCCTACCACCTTGTCATGACAATCAAAAGTATTTCCAGATATTGCCAAATTTTCCATAGGTCATAAAACCATCCCTATTTAGAACCATGGATTTAAGCTTTGCAGTACTAGAGGCTAGAAATTTTGTCTTGTTCATGTGTATATCTTCACACCTAAAACCCATGGTTGATTGTCTATAAATATTTAATGAACAGATATTTCTACCTCCCAAGTATTTTCTGAATTAAACAAAAACAAAATTTATTCAAAATAATTATTTGCAATATACTATTACAATGATTTATTCATTTAATTGTTGCCATCCAGCCACATTTCCAAAGGCTTACCGGCACTGAAGAGAGAGAAATAGTTAGACTAGATTATTGATATTGTCAGTAATAGTCTGGGCAAAAATTAGATGCTAACAGCTCCCCTGTGTAAAGGAGCTACACACCCTCGGTTTCTTCATCAGTAAAATGAATACATTTTTATCTATTATGTTAATCGTAAATGGTTCTTCTGATGATAAATTAAAATATGTATTGGAGAAAGACTTTGAAGATTCTGGAATGCTCAAGAAAGGAGATGATGGTCTTATACCTCAGATGTCTAAAGATGAGGATTTGCTACTTACAAACTTATTTTTCTCCAAGTAACTAAAATACAAGCATCTAAAGATCAAAACTGGTTTTTAAATTTTAATTTGACATTTTAGAGAGTAGCTTATGTGAGTTATTTTACTAATTTCCTTTAAAAAAAAAAACTAATTGCATAGTATTTGCACATAATTGAACTATCACTTCCTGAGACAGAATCATCATTATGAACACTCATATGCATACTGAATCACTTCAATTTCCCCCTAGAAGGTTCCGAATGGTGTATGTTTTGCTCTCATTGCCTGGGTCTGTTTTGTGTGATTTCTCACTTTCTCCCTTCAGTCATGCCATCTGAGCTGCCCCTCTTACTGCTTCCTTGTGTCTTTTCCTGAAGCTGCCTTTAAAATCTGCTGACCTTACTTATCATCTGTAACAACAACAACAACAATGACAACAACAAAAAACTGGAAACATAGGTATGTTCAATTTGCTTAAAAGCAAAGTGAGAATAAATAGGTGCTGAGGATTTTCTTTCTTATGAAGAAAATATGTAGACATCACTGCATAGATACTGAGATATCAGGTTTTGACTGTTCAGAAATCTTTTCTTACTTCTCCTTTTAAAGCTTCAGATTTTATTATTATGAAGAAATGGCACTGATGTTTGGTTGGGCACCAGACAAGGGAAGGGTGAGGTAACAATCTGTGCACAGACAGAGGTATGAAGAGTGAATGTGGTGGGGGGAAATGCAGAAGAAAACAAAAAGGAAGAAAAAGAAGAACAGTATAGTGATGGCAAGAGAAATAGATTCTGGTTATGAATCTTTCCTCTAGATGATTTATTCTATCTGTATGATCATCAAGTAGTAGAAAAACATTCTTCAGAGGAGCATTCTCCCTGAATGTGTGAGAATGCTCCCCATGGGAAAAAGTTCTCTCTATTTTAACCATTTTGAGTCAAGCTAATGTTAAGTGTATGGAATAAAGGCTATTTAAAAAAGCGAATGTTGGGTAATATACATGTGTATCCTCTGGATCAGGGGCTAGGAAACTATGGCTGTAGGGTCAAATCTCCACCTGTTTTTGTAAATAAAGCTTTATTGAAACACAGCCATGTTCATTTATTTACATTTTATCTATGGCTGCTTTCATACTATTACAGTAGAACTGAGGAGCAAAGTCTACAGCAGTGACTATTTGGCACTTTACAGAAGAAAGTTTGCTGAAATCTCCCTTAGCAGAAAGTAAATCTAACATCTGTTAATGTCCTGCTATATGCCCTGTATTTCATCTACCTTATTTTAATCAAAACCATTTTACAAACATTTCTTCAGTGACTTTCATCTGCCAGGAAGTGTTGAAGAGGCAGCAATAATCAGTAAGACCCAGTCATGGGCGAATTATATTAGAGAAGTGAGTAAATGTGATGAGGTTTACTACTGTGGGTTGTGAAATGCTATGGGCTTACACACATATGCTGCCTAACTGATGTGGGTATGGAACAAAACACAACTTTAAGATAAAAATGATTACCCCACTTTAACAACAAAGAAACTTAAGACTCAGAGAAGTTGAGGAACTTGCCCAAAGCCAAGTACCTGATATGCATCAATGCTGTATTAAAATATACATATTTGCAACTGGAAACCCATGCTCATGGCCCAATAAATACTGTGCTTCTGAAGTTATTCAGAATTGTGTCTCCCTAGAATCTTAATAATTTTCTTGAAGAGATCTCTAGCCTTTTGTATTCAATTGTTTTCCTCTACTTATTTGGGCTATTCATTTAAGAAGGTCTTCTTACCTCTCCTTGCTATTCTCTGGAATTCTGCATTCAGTTGGTATGTCTTTCCCTTTATCCCTTGCTTTTTGCTTCTCTTCTTTCCTCAGATATTTGTAAACCCTCCTCAGACAACCACTTTACTTTCTTGCATTTCGTTTTATTTGAGATGGTTTGGTCACCACATCCTACACAATGTCACAAACCTCTGTACATAGTTCTTAAGACACTCTGTCTACCAGATCGAATTCCTTGAATCTATTTGTCACTTCCATTGTATAATCACAAGGGATTTGATTTAGGTCATATCTGAATGGCTTAGTGATTTTCTCTACTTTCTTCAATTAAAATCTGAATTTTACAATAAGGAGCTGATGATCTGAGACACAGTCAGCTCCAGGTCTTGTTTTTGCTAACTGAATAGAGCTTCTCCATCTTTGGCTGCAAAACATATAATCAATCTGATTTCAGTGATGTCCATGTGTAGAGATGTCTCTTGTGTTGTTGGAAAAGAGTGTTTGCTATGACCCATATGTTCTTTTGACAAAACTCTCTCACTCACCCTTTGCCCTACTTCATTTTGTACCTCAAGGCTAAATGCCTGTTATTCCAGGTATCTCTTGACTTCCTATTTTTGAATTCCAATCCCTATCATGAAAAGGACATCTTTTTTTTTTTTTTTTTGGTGTTAGACTTCCCTGGTGGCTCAGACGATAAAATATCTGTCTATAATGCGGGAGACCAGGGTTCAATCCCTGGTTTGGGAAGATCCAGGAAATGGCAATCCACTCCAGTACTATTGCCTGGAAAATCCCATGGACAGAGGAGCCTNATGAAAAGGACATCTTTTTTTTTTTTTTTTTGGTGTTAGACTTCCCTGGTGGCTCAGACGATAAAATATCTGTCTATAATGCGGGAGACCAGGGTTCAATCCCTGGTTTGGGAAGATCCAGGAAATGGCAATCCACTCCAGTACTATTGCCTGGAAAATCCCATGGACAGAGGAGCCTGGTAAGCTACAGTCCATGGGGTCGCAAAGAGTCAGACAAGACTGAGCGACTTCACTTTCTACCAGTTCTTATAAGCCGTCATTAAACCGTTCACCTTCAGCTTCTTCAGCGTTAGTGGTTAGGTCATGGACTTGGATTACTATGATATTGAATGGTCTGCTTGGAGACAAACTGAGATCCTTTAGTCATTTTTGAGACTGCATCCAAGTAGTGCATTTCAGACTCTTTTGTTGTCTGTGAGGGCTACTCCATTTCTTCTAAGGGATTCCTGCCCACAGTAGTAGATGTGATGGTCAGCTGGATTAAGTTAGCCACTCTTACCCGTTTTAGTTCGCTGACTCCTAAGATGATGTTTGCTCTTGCCACTTGTTCACTCCCCTGCTTGACCGCCTCCCATTTACCTTGATTCATGGACTTAACATTCCCGAATCCTATGCAACACTACTCTTTACAGCATTGGACTTTACCACCAGACATTTCTACAGCTGACCCTCATTTCCACTTTGGCCCAGCTTCTTCATTTTTTTCTGGAGCTATTAGTAATTTTCCTCTGCTCTCCCCCAGTAGCATATCGGACACCTTCTGACCTGAGGGGCTCATCTTCAAGTGTCATATCTTTATGCCTTTTCAAAGTGTTCATGGGGTTCTCACAGCAACAATACTGAAGTGGTTTGCATTCCCTCCTCTGCTAGACCACATTTTGTCAGAACTCTCTACTATGACCCATCTGTCTTGGGTGGCCCTTGAAGGCATGGCTCATAGCTTCATTGAGTTATGCAAGCCTCTTTATCATGGCAAGGCTGTGATTCATGAAGGAGTAATCATGATGGTGTGGTCACTCACCTAGAGGCAGATATCTTAAAGTGTGAAGTCAAGTGGATCTTAGGAAATATCACTATGAACAAAGCTAGTGGATGTGATGGAATTCCAGCTGAGCTATTTCAAATCCTAAAAAGATGCTGTTAATGTGCTGTACTCAATATGTCAGCAAATTTAGAAAACTCAGCAGTGGCCATAGGACTGGAAAAGGTCAGTTTTTAGTCCAATCCCAAAGAAGGGTAGTGCCAAGGAATATTCAAACTATCATACAATTGAGTATATTTTGCATGTAAGGAAGGTTATGTTCAAAATCCTTCAAGCTAGATTTCAGCAATACATGAACCAAAAACTTCCAGATATATAAGATGGGTTTAGAAAATTCTGGGGAACCAGAGATCAAATTGCCAACATTTGTCAAAGCATAGAGAAATCAAAGGAATTACGGAAAAAAATATCTACTTCTGCTTCACTGACTAAGCAAAAGTCTTTGACTGTATGGGTCACAACAAACTGGAAAATTCCTCAAGAGATGGGAATACCAGACCACCTTACTTGTCTCCTGAGAAATATGTATGAGGTCAAGAAGCAACAGTTAGAACTGGACATGGAACAATGCACTGTTTCAAAACTGGAAAAGGAGTATGTCAAGGCTGTGTATTGTTACCCTGCTTATATAACTTATACACAGAGTACATCATGCAAAATGACAGACTGGATGAATCACAAGCTGGAATCAAGATTTCTGGGAGAAATACCAATAACCTCAGATATGCAGATGACACCACACTAATAGCAGAAAGTGAAGAGGAACTAATGAGCCTCTTCATGAAAGTGAAAGAAAAGAATGAAAAAGCTGGCTTAAAGCTCAACATTCAAAAAACAAAAATTATGCTATCAGATCCCATTACTTCAAGGCAAATAGAAGGGGAAAAAGTAGAAACAGTGACAAATTTTATTTTCTTGGGTTGCAGAATCACTGTGGATGGTGACTGCAGCCATGAAATTAAAAGATGCTTGCTCCTTGGAAGGAAATGTATGACAAAACTAGACAGTGTGTTAAAAAGCAAGATATCACTTTGCTGACGAAGGTCTGTCTAGTCAAAGCCATGGTTTTTCCAGTAGTCATGTGGGTGTAAGAGTGGACCATAAAGAAAACTGAGCACCTAAGAACTGATGCTTGTGGTGTTGGAGAAGACTCTTGAAAGTCCCTTGGACTGCAAGCAGATCAAACCAATTAATCCTAAAGGAAATCAACACTGGATATTCATTGAAAGGACTGATACTGAAACTTCTATACTTTGGCCACCTGATGTGAAGAGCTGACTCATTGGAAAAGACTCTGATGCTGGAAAAGATTGAGAGCAGGAGGAGAAGGGGATGACAGAGGATGAGATGGTTGGATGGCATCACTGACT
>SJYX01001112.1:105317-143445 GCA_006410675.1 Oreotragus oreotragus | reverse complement strand
TGATCCCTGGCTCTACTTTGATCACATCATTTTTTTGCTCTTTGAATTTCTCTCAGTATTTCTGAACTAAAGAATCCATTGTTTTCCATCAGTCAATCACTTTCAATCTAAAGATAAACAAACAGTGAACCATGTCAGTCTATTTATCTTTGGGATATAGAAAGATACAGCTGATTATCAGTCTTCTTTTCTCTTTAGCAATTCCATAAGGAATACTACACCAAAAGCCCTACAAGGAAGATCCCTGGGCATAAAATCAGTAAACCTGGTTTTAGGTCCTACCTATCACTGAATGTTATTTTGCCATCTGTAAAACCAACATAATTATAGGTATCTTACTGAATTACTGTGAAGTTAAAATGAACCAAGTTATGCGATGGCACTTTATGTAAATACAGGTAATTGCATATATAGGGTGATGGTATTAATGCTAATTTTAATATTAGGTACTGTATAAACACACTTAGGGCTTCACCTGTGGCTCAGTTGGTAAAGAATCCACCGGCAATGCAGGAGACCAGGGCTCGATCCTTGGGTTGGGAAAGTTCCCTGAAGAAGGGAAAGGCTACCCACTCCAGTGTTCTGGCCTGGAGAATTTCATGGTCTGTATAGTCCATGGGGTCACAAACAGTCAGCCACGACTGAGCGACTTTCACTTTTCAAACACATTTAAGCTGCAGGCTCATTTTTTAAAAATAAGAACATGGAGGATTTGAAACAAACTATAAGTATGTCAAGCCTGTATATTGTCACCCTGCTTATTTAACTTATATGCAGAGTACATCATGAGAAATGCTGGGCTGAAAGAAGCACAAGCTGGAATCAAGATTGCCAGGAGAAATATCAAAACCTCAGATATGCAGATGACACCACCCTTATGGCAGAAAGTGAAGAAGAACTAAAGAACTTCGTGATGAAAGTGAAAAAGGAGAGTGAAAAAGTTGGCTTAAAGCTCAACATTCAGAAAATGAAGATCCTGGCATCTGGTCCCATCACTTCATGGCAAATGGATGGGGAAAGAGTGGAAACAGTGGCTACTTTATTTTTCTAGGCTCCAAAACCACTGCAGATGGTGATTGTAGCCATGAAATTAAAAGACACTTACTCCTTGGAAGGAAAGTTGTGACCAACCTAGACAGCATATTAAGAAGCAGAGACATTACTTTGTCAACAAAGGTCCATTTAGTCAAGGCTATGGTTTTTCCAGTAGTCATGTATGGATGTGAGAGTTGGACTATAAAAAAAGCTGAGCACAGAAGAATTGATGCTTTTGAACTGTGGTGTTGGAGAAGACTCTTGCAAGTCCCTTGGCCTGCAAGGAGTTCCAACCAGTCTATCCTAAAGAGGATCAGTCCTGGGTGTTCATTGGAAGGACTGCTGTTGAAGCTGAAACTCCAATACTTTGGCCATCTCATGCAATGAGTTAACTCATTGGAAAAGACTCTGACGCTGGGAAAGATTGAGGGCAGGAGGAGAAGGGGGTGACAGAGGATCAGATGGCTGGAGGGCATCACCGACTCAGTGGACGTGGGTTTGGGTGGACTCCAGGAGTTGGCGATGGACAGGGAGGCCTGGTGTGCTGCGGTTCATGGGGTTGCAAAGAGTCAGACATGACTGAGTGACTGACTAAACTGATGAGCATGAAGTACTATTTTAGGGGAAAACAGAAGCAGTGCATAACTTGGAAAAGCCAAAAGACAAAATGGCAGAAGACTTCTTCTATGCAAAATAAGGCACGAAGTATAACACACTCCTTCATGCCCACCTTTCTACTGAGGATCAAGAAACTATGCAATGAGTTAACTCATTGGAAAAGACTCTGACGCTGGGAAAGATTGAGGGCAGGAGGAGAAGGGGGTGACAGAGGATCAGATGGCTGGAGGGCATCACCGACTCAGTGGACGTGGGTTTGGGTGGACTCCAGGAGTTGGCGATGGACAGGGAGGCCTGGTGTGCTGCGGTTCATGGGGTTGCAAAGAGTCAGACATGACTGAGTGACTGACTAAACTGATGAGCATGAAGTACTGTTTTAGGGGAAAACAGAAGCAGCGCATAACTTGGAAAAGCCAAAAGACAAAATGGCAGAAGACTTCTATGCAAAATAAGGCACGAAGTATAACACACTCCTTCATGCCCACCTCTCTACTGAGGATCAAGAAATTGCTTCTCTAACTCAAGGAAATAAATGCTTCCTCTTAGTTAACATGTATTATACTGTTTGTAAAATCAAATTATTTTGAAATTAGCAAATAATGTTTCAAATATCAGTTTTCTGATTAGTTTTATTAAATCAATAGTGAATAGATTGATGAATAATGAGTATGGGTTTCTTTTTGGGGTGATGAAAATACTCTAATACTGATTGTGCCAAGATTACATAATTCTGTGAATACACTGAAAATCACTGAATTTGACATCAATTCAGATGGCAATCTCTCTGCTGATCACCAAACATGTGCAGTAGTTTATTATCTAGGCAAGCAAGAGGAGTGCATTCTTTCACCCACTTTAGAATTAGGCCAAGTGACTTGCTCTAGCTAATGGACTATGAATGGGAGTTCCATGCGTCACTTAAAGATGGAAGCTTTATGGGCCAGTATGTGTGTGACACACTTCATTTTTCTGCTTTGACAATTGTAGTAGAAAATGTTGTGATTAAGTCTATATTAGGCAGGGCTTCTGCTCATACTTATTATACAAATGTAAACAGAACTGAAACCTTTCCTTTAATCTGCTGAAGTGTTGGTGGTGTTTGTTACCCAGCATAGCCTAGCCAATCCTGACCGATAAGTCCTAGCAGTTATAAACTAAACTGAAAAACGCCAAGCTGTTCCACAGAATGCTTGGCACTGGTGATCTCACCAATAAGAGTGAGCCACAGGCAGATATAGTAGTAATTTTAGGAAGAACTGAAAATAAGCATTCTCAATTCTTCGCCAAAGTTCACCAATTAAATAAGGCACTCCTTACAGATAGAGAAAGGCCATGAATCATTCAAGAGAAAGTTCCATCTTAGACACATGATTCCATAGGAATGGAGATTTCTCTTGAACAAGGAGGTCATTCATTTAAACTCATGGAAAGAATTTGAGTTCTCAAAAGAAAAATACATACAGTTCTCCACCCTCTCCTTCTTCTCATCCTTCTCTCTGCTTCTCCTTCTCTTCATATTGTGACGATTAATTGAAGTGATACGTGTGAACTGTGAAAAACTGTGAAGTTCTACAGTAATATTAGTTATGATCGCTTCCTCTGTGAAATGAATACAACATTCCCTGCCCTGTTCATCATCCAGAGTCCCATTCAGATGGGAGGCTAAAAGTATAATCACTTCATAAAATTTAAATATCTGCACTTTATTCACCATTGGCTGAGAGATGATCCAATTACCTGAGATAAGACAGGGTTAAATGTGAAAAAAGACCACTGTGAATACACATTTAATCTCCATATTTTAATGCAGCTTCTGTAGGTTATAACAGTGATATGTTGATCTCCGTCTAGTGAATTTTATTTCCACCTTCTGATTTGTTTCATATTTCAACATTAGTGGGGCCTGTGAGGATCTACTGTGTGCAGAGCCCTCTGCTATCCATTGCTGTTTTAGGCCACATAGCATGTGAGGTCTTAGGTCCCCATCCAGGGATCAAACTTGCACCTCCTGCAGTGGAAGCTTGGAGTTTTAACTCTCGGACTGCCAGAGAAATCCCCTGTTGTCCACTGTGGAAAATGTAATGTAAGCTGGAATTAAACTTTTTCTTTAGTCCATTTAAATGTTGGTGTTGTTTGTTACACAGCATAGCCTAGCCTATTCTGACTAATAAATCTAGCCAGTCATAAACCAAGCTGTACAATTCAAAGTTTCCCCTGCAGAGAAGTTTGCTTTGGCAAGAGTAGAAGAAAAGAGTGTTGTTTATTGATCCTATACATTCAAAAACTTGTAAGTAAAGATGATTGCCATGACTCAGCATTTATGCTTAGGTCTTCTGAATTAGCACATTTTCATTTGTATCACAAAACCCTAGTTAGGCATCTTAGTAAAGACAATGACCAGCAAAAGAGAAGGAATAAAGGTAAGATAGAGAAAATAAGTTAATAGGGGGGATTTTAAGACTGATCACTACAAGAGGTCATTTTCAGTTCCATGGGTCATTTTTGGAAACCACAGGTAGCAGGAAAACTGAAGTTTAATTTCTTTGGAACAGAGGGAAATAAAACCAATGCTACAATAATATGTACCTGCCCTTCTCACCATGAAATGAAAATAAATTGGACTGACTAATCCAAAGTTGTTTTAGGATTTAATATCACTAGTTTTGGCTTTTAATTTAAATTGGGACAAGGACCAAGAAGAACATTTCATTTTCAACTGCTTTTGAAGTTCTCCTGAGAAAAACCTGCAAATTTAAAGGTGGATAACACACACACTCTCTCTCTCTGTCACAAACCTAAGACATGAAGAGAGACTCATTATATAGACAGGGTTGAGAAAACAGAGTTTGAGCATTAAAACCAGAAAGGCAAAGAAACTACTCTCACCTGAATGCATTTTCTAGACGTGAAAAGTAAACACAACCCTGGGAGCTTTCAGAAATGAGAGCCAGTCTATCAAAATGATATGGGAAGACAGAAGTCTAACATATTTTGAAAACCTACTACACAGCAAGAACTGTACTACCTGCCTACAAGCCTCACTTTCCCAGAACTTTTTACAAAATACTTATTATTTGATGGGCATCTGTTAGGAATTTTACATATATCATCTCATTGAATCTCAACTGCAACTCTTGAGTAGATCATTTCTATTTTTAGCTAAGGAAAGATGAGGCTCAGAAAGTTAAGGGAGCCTTAATATCCATCCAGCCAGGAAACTGGTAATGTTAAGATTTGAATCCAAATCTGGTTGACATCAAAATACAGGTAGTTTCCATGATGCCAAACTGTCCCCTGGAGGGTTTCTGGTTTTCTGTCCCTCACCACATATAAAACTGTTACAGCATCTCTCTGCCAACATACCACCAATTTCTAACAATTTCTCATGAAAAGCTGAATTTCCCAGGATGTCTCTCTTTGAGCTGAAACAGAAGCATCTTCCTTACAACTTCCACTCATTGATCCTAATGGAGTCTTCTAAAATAACACAGAACAATGGTCATTTCCAGACTGCAAATAGCAATTTAGTTGCTATTCAATCTTCACTAGGATATTTCCTGAACTCTTTAATCATTAGTTCAATGTTCCTTTAAATGTGACGGCTGTAAAGGGACCACTCTGCGTTTTGTGTAGAGAAATATGCCCATTTCGTTCTCAATCATTCCCTGAGTATAGCATTCAGATTTTAAAGTTCCACTATAAGATTCATAAAACAGATTCTTCACCACTTAAGACTTCTCTGTTTATAATCATTTGCATTTTCCAGTTGCTGGAGAAGTGATATAAGCTGAAGTGAAAAAATGACATTTCATTGATACACACTGGACAATAAAATGACATAATTATGTCCAACGTGCATGAATATTTTAGAGCTATGTCCAGAGAATGTTAAATAACCCCCTTAAAATTCTGCAACTGCAGCAAGCTTTCCATTCGGCTATTTCACTCTACTTTCTGTTCATAGGCTTTTTAAAGAAATTTTGTCAGGAGAATCATGAGGGCTACTTCTTATATTTTGTCATCTGTTCTGTTTTGCTCATTCTCTAAGGAACTCATTGCATTTACCCCTTTGACTCCCATGGATTATTTATTAAACACATTTTTTAACTTGTGAATTTTAAAATTCACAATTTTGTTTTCTCTCACTTAGAGAAAAATTATTGTTTAAGGGATGTGTACAAATACAAAGATTTTACTTTTCTTTTTTTATTTTTTTAATTCTTATTCTCAGTGGCAGAAAGTGGAGAGGAACTAAAAAGCCTCTCAATGAAAGTGAAAGAGGAGAGTGAAAAACTGAAAAGTTTTCTCAACATTCAGAAAACTAAGATCATGGCATCTGGTCCCATCACTTCATGGGAAATAGATGGGGAAACAGTGGAGACAGTGCCAGACTTTGTTTTTTGGGGCTCCAAAATCACTGCATATGGTGATTGCAGTCATGAAATTAAAAGATGCTTACTCCTTGGAAGGAAAGTTATGACCAACCTAGATAGCATAGTAAAAAGCAGAGACATTACTTTGCCAACAACGGTCCATCTAGTCAAGGCTATGGTTTTTCTACTGGTCTTGTATGGATGTGAGAGTTGGCCTGTGAAGAAAGCTGAGCATCAAAGAATTGATGCTTTGAACTGTGGTGTTGGAGAAGACTCTTGAGAGTCCCTTGGACTGCAAGGAGATCCAACCAGTCCATTCTAAAGGAGATCAGTCCTGGGTGTTCATTGGAAGGACTGATGCTAAAGCTGAAACTCCAATACTTTGGCCACCTGATGTGAAGAGTTGACTCATTGGAAAAGACCCTGATGCTGGGAGGGATTGGGGACAGGAGGAGAAGGGGACGACCGAGGATGAGATGGCTGGATGGCATCACAGACTTTATGGACATGAGTCTGAGTGAACTCTGGGAGTTGGTGATGGACAGGGAGGCCTGGCGTGCTGCGATTCATGAGGTTGCGAAGAGTCAGACACGACTGAGCGACTGAACTGAACTGGACTGAATAGCAATAAACTGAATTATTGAACAGTTACCAACCACACTGTGCATTATATTTACTCGATTAGGTGAGAGGTAAGAAAATATGCCATGCCACTGAAGAATGTTTCCAGTAAGGCTAAAAACATAAAAGATCTTAGCTTGCTTTGATGAAATAATTTTTACTATTGAGTGTATTCATAGAACATGTTTTTGTAGGGGACAGTTAACTTCTCCTTTCATGAAATCTTAGGGTCAGAGTTTCAGTTGTGTACATGGCAAGAAGCCTGAGAATATATGTCCCCTCATGCAAGAGATCTACAGTACATTTGAGATTATGGCTGAGTTTATACCCAACTGCAGCTGGTACTCAGAACATCACCATGGTGAGATGGTCAGGGCTACTTTCATTATCCCAGTTAATGGATGAGGAAACCAAGAAGTAATGATGCAGATTTCACACATTTCAAAGTGATAGGACATGGAGGAGCCAGATAGGATGCAATTCTGCTGAATTTTTTGTCTCCAGCCTTTTCTTTATTACTTTTAAATCACTCAAGAGAAAGGACAGTGCTGGTTTCCCACTGTGACAAGGAAGGAGATAAGTGTTTTGCAATCATTCTATTATTCATGATAGAAATGTCCATAATCTCAAAGAAGCCAGCTGCCAGTCCAGGGTTCAGGGTCAAATGATACATCATACTGATGATGATGGCTATTCTACAATTGTAGGAGAATATATGCAGTTGCATGGCTTGAAATCACATCCATGATCAAGTGAGGTTAGGTATGTTACACTGCTCAATGAACAGCTACCAGCTTTCAGGGTCTGAAAATAACAGAGGTTTAATCCTTTCACACCACATGTCCATCTCAGATCAGCAGGATGCTCTGCTCATTATAGCCAGTTAGGGACCCCAGCTGACGGAGGACACAGCCCTACATATGCTTCCAGGATTACCACAACAAGGCAGGGTCTCATACTGGCTGGATAATTAAATGCTTCCACCTCAAAATGATGTATAGTATATCTGTTCACAATTTTTTAGGTCAAATCCAGTTACACAACAATGCCTAATCTAAAAGTATGGGAAAGGATTAGTCTTCCATGTGCCCAGAAGGGAGAAAATCTGGAATACTTTTGAACAGACTTAAAAATTCTACTTTTAAGTCTGCTTTTCTAAGGGCAAATATTTCTTCTTTTTCCTCCTTATAAAATAAATTCATTCCCAAATCACCAAGAGAAGTAACTCAAGAACTCAGCTCAAGAACTCGAGACAACTCATCCACTCACTGTGGTCAGCTTGAAGCGCCGGTAGCTAAGTTGTTCCCTATTGCTTCTTCAAGTCCAGAGGTAGTTCCTTTTGGCCCAGAGATCTGAATTTTAAAAAACAGAAATGAAAGGATATGTAATCAGCCAATATACAATAGAAGAACATGCACAGAATTACCACAATATACACTCAAAAGTCACAAGTGGAAGAGACGCAATAGTTATGCTATCACTCCTGAAATCAGCTGGCGAGATCTGATAAGGTCTCCTCTGAAAGTAGAAGTTGTTGCCAGATTAGTTTCCTATTCTGCTCCCTGGGTGGCTCCCCCCTTCCATTTTCTGTGGTCCATGGTCCTCTCACGGTCCACTTCCTGCTGATGGAAATGAGCTTCTCCCGTTTCCCTTAGCCTCCTTTGGCCACATCTGAAAGTGGGCACTGGAGAACATGCCCTATTTGGTGGCTGTTCTTTCTCAGCCTCTTTCCTGCTTAGGAGTTTGACAGAACTGGTGTTACTTTAAACCTCAAACAGTCATAGTCTGTTTGAAATTTGTTTGCAGTGCCACTCACTGAAAGTGTTAATAGCCTTCTTATCGCTCTGACTCCAAACACCACTGTGTGCCAGTACCCCTCTCACTGTTCCCTTCTGGATATACTTCTCAGATTTGCTGTCTTTGTTTGCTTGCCTCCTCCCCCTGCCCCCCCCCCAACTCCCTGAAACCTTAATTACAACAAGTTCAATTTATAAGGCTTCCATGGGCTAGTCAAGACTGTCATCTCTTTTTTCCCTCTGAGCCATTTTGTGCAATTGAATGCATTTACTGGATACTGAACTCTTAATTACCCCTTTCCTCTAGAACACCTTAATTGACTCAGAGGTTTTAACAGTGGTTGTGATGGCCATTTCTTTAATTTGCTGCAATTCTAAGTTTTCTCTGGCCTTTGTTATATTCAATGACACTCTCAATGATACCTCTTTATAAATTTTGTTGGAAGAAGTTTCCTCTTTTAAATTCTGCAGTTCCCTGAACTTCCTGACTCTTTCTATTCCCTTCTATTTAATATCTTACCAAATGTTATCAAAAGCACTAATACTTATGAATCACATTACATAAGCATGATGAGGAAAAATCTAAACTCTCAATGCTGGAACAAAAGTCCAATGTGAATACACTATGGTCTCTCAATGTAGGTGGTAGCAGATATCACCCAGAAAAAGCTTCTATTACACTGAAGAAATGGGAAGCGACTGCAAGAAAAGATGGGCCATCTTGTAAAAGTTTCCATGCAGGGAAAATACAGAATGTTTCTGTTCACATTCCATTGGCATGTCCCATGACATGTTCAAGTTTATGGAAGCAAGGAAACATGATAATTAAGATGTGACTCTCAGATACTCTATGTTGTTAAAGGATATGCAGGAATATCCTCTTCTTTTGGTTCTTTCACCCAACTAAGATAATTGTGTGCATATTGTCTACTCTGTTGGAATGCGCAGGCTCTCTATTCAAGGGGAGACTGGGATTTGGCCACTAAATATGCCTCTACTCCCGTCTCAAACCTGGGCTTGGGGGGCAGTGAGATTTGGCAAATGCAAGTGTTACTGTGCACATCCTGTCACAAGGCATAATGTAAATGAAGATGCTGAGACAGATCTGTAACCACAGCTCTGAACAGAGTCACGGTTTTTCTGGCCGTGACCATGAGGGTGGCATCTGTAGTGATGTGATCTTGAATACACTACTAAATCATCCCATGCCTCAGTGTCTTCATCTTTAAAAGTTTACGATCAATTGTATTTACTCATAGAGGGTTTATCTCCGTGAATGTCTTTAAGATGTTTATGGGATACCAGTTGTGTCAACTGCTGTATTTATATTAACAATTATCATTGCTTTCAATAATTATACTAACAGTGGTGCCATTGTTATTTTTTTTTGACTGTGAAGAATAAGGAAAATTATTATGGGTAAACAGAAGGATAGATTAATATCACCCTCAAATTACCCGTCTCCCTTCACTTCCCTGGTGGCTCAGAGGTTAAAGTGTCTGCCTTCAATGCGGGAGACCCAGGTTTGATCCTTGGGTCAGGAAGATCCCCTGGAGAAGGAAATGGCAACCCACTCCAGTATTCTTGCCTGGAGAATCCCATGGACGGAGGAGGTTGGTTGGCTACAGTCCACTGGGTCGCAAAGAGTTGGAGACGACTGAGCGACTTCACTCACTCACTCACTCACTCACTCTTCACTTATGAATCAACAGAAAAACTGTTCCTAAGATCAGCAATCTTTTTTAAAAGTAATTAATTTTATTTTAATTGGAAAATAATTACTTTACAATATTGTGATGGGTTTTGCCATCATCAACAAGAGACGGCCACAGGTTGCATGTGTCCCCTCATCCTTGAATCCCGCTGCCACCTCCTTCCCCACCCTATCCTTCCGGTCTGTTCCAGAGCTGTGGGTACCCTGATTCATGCATTGAACTTGCACTGGTCATCTGATTAACATGTGGTAATATACATTTTTCAAATCAGTTTTCTCAAATCATCCCACTCTCACCTCCTGCTGAGTCCAAAAGTCTGTTCTTTACACATGTGTCTCCTTTGCTGCCCTGCATGTAGGATAGGATCAGCAATCTTGACTGGGGAGGTGGGTATGTTTCCTTGCATGGACAGCTGGAATTTACCTTTACATTACTGGTGGGAGGTGGTATTCACTTCTTCTGGCCCTAATTCCTACATAAATATTTAATACTATATAGAAGGATTCTGTACTAATGATGGATACTTTTATAATGTATAACAGAGTCATAAAAAGGCATTCTAGCTCTGGATAAAGTTGAGGGTAGCCTTCTGTCTGAGATGGTTTAAGTTGAAGCTTTCCTGGAAAGAAAGTGAGAAGCTCATCTGTCAGGGTCTTGCACAGATGTTGCAACCTCTTAAAAACCTCCCATGATTTTAAAATGATCTCTCCCTTGTTTGTAAAGAGGGGCATAGTCAACTTGTGGTTTAGAGCATGCAGCTCTGTTGTGCTAGCTCAGCTGACATACCACTCTGCAGTCACTCTCTGTGTGGCTGTGGGCACATTATTTAACCTGTGCTCCTGTATTTCCTCATCTTTAGACCATTTGGTGTTATGTTATTGACTTCATACAGTTTTTTTAAGTATTAAATGCTATTACAGTCAGAAAAAGTACCTAACAAATGGTATACACTCAATAACTATTTATTATTTTTAACAGCATGCTGCGACCCTATGGACTGTAGCCCGCCAGGCTCCTCTGTCCATGGGGATTCTCCAGGCAAGAATACTGGATTGGGTTGCCATGCCCTCCTTCAGGAGATCTCCCCAACTCAGGGATCAAACCCACATCTCATGTCTCCTGCATTAGCAGGCAGGTTCTTTACCACAGTGCTACCTGGGATGCCCTTTTTAAATAACATGGTAAAGTTCAACATTCAGAAAATGAAGACCATGGCATCTGGTTCCATCACTTCATGGGAAATAGATGGGGAAACAGTGGAAACAGTGTCAGACTTTATTTTGTTGGGCTCCAAAATCACTGCAGATGGTGAATGCAGCCATGAAATTAAAAAACACTTACCCCTTGGAAGGAAAGTTATGACCAACCTATAGCGTATTCAAAAGCAAAGATATTACTTTGCCAACAAAGGTCCATCTAGTCAAGGCTACGGTTTTTCCAGTGGTCATGTATCTATGTGAGAGTTGGACTGTGAAAAAAGCTGAGCGTTGAAGAATTGATGCTTTTGAACTGTGGTGTTGGAGAAGATTCTTGAGAGTCCCTTGGATTGCAAAGAGATCCAACCAGTCCATTCTGAAGGAGATCAGTCCTGGGTGTTCATTGGAAGGACTGATGCTAAAGCTGAAACTCCAATCCTTAGGCCACCTCATGGGAAGAATTGACTCATTGGAAAAGACCCTGATGCTGGGAGGGATTGGGGGCAGGAGGAGAAGGGGACGACAGAGGATGAGATGGCTGGATGGCATCACTGGCTCGATGAATGTGAGTTTGAGTGAACTCTGGGAGTTGGTGATGGACAGGGAGGTCTGGAGTGGTGCGATTCATGGGGTCACAGAGTCGGACACGACTGAGCAACTGAACTGAACTAAACTCAAATACAATATAATTTACATACCTACATATCTACTTTCTTTATTCAGACTGTGAGCACCTTGGTATTGGAGAAGGGTGTCATTTAGCACTGTTAGAAAATAATATCAACAGTGATAAATTTAATAATGACAATTAGCATTAATTGAAAATGTACCATGCCCTAAGAGTTTTTCAGTGATTTTTATATAGTCTCTGGACTCCCCAGGTGGCTCAGGGATAAAGAATCTGCCTGCCAGTGCAGAAGATGCAGGAGATGTGCATTTGATCCTGGGTTGGGAAGATCCCCTGGAGGAGGAAATGGCAACCCATTCCTAATAATCTTGCCTGGAGAGTCCCATGGACAGAGGAGGCTGGTGGGCTGCAGCCTGTGGGGTCAGAAAGCATCTGACATGGCTGAGCGACTGAGCACTGACACTACACAGTACCTCATTTGGTCATTCTAATTAATCTTCTAAATTTTGAGAAAAACTGAGGCTTAGATATTTTAAGAGCTTTGTTCAGATGAGACAGCCTAGTGCTTGCTGCTGCTGCTAAGTTGCTTCAGTCGTGTCTGACTCTGTGCGACCGCATAGACGGCAGCCCACCAGGCTCCCCCATCCCTGGGATTCTCCAGGCAAGACCACTGGAGTGGGTTGCCATTTCCTTCTCCAATGCATGAAAGTGAAAAGCGAAAGTAAAGACGCTCAGTTGTGTCTGGAGCTTAGGTCTATGTGGTTGTAAATCCAAAGCTCTTAACCACTAGATTATTTTGTAGTAGCAAGCTGCTTCTTTGAATTTGCAGCTCACAGTTCAGCATCCTACCATTAGTGAACATTTCCTAAATATCTGTAAAATTAAATGAACTTTTAGTTTTGGGGAATGGTGATTAAACATGATTGCTTAAAATTGAATCATTTGACTATATTGAACATATTTTAACACTTGCCTCTCATCCTGAATTTTTTTTTTCCTTCTTCTTTATAAAACTTGTATCTGACCCTGTCTTTCCTCTCTGAAAGCGTCAATAGTTCTCCAATTCTTACTAGCCTAAGTCCAGTCTCTTAGTTTGGTGTCTTAGATTCTCATAGTTTCTTTTCATCCTATTTCAGTTTGAAAACAAAACTGGTTGAAGAGAATGAAAAGCTGAAGCCTAGTTTCAGCTTGTTAAATAAACTGCCTCATTCAATTCTCAAATAAATAATACCATTTTTCAAGGGGAGGTATTAGTACTATTTCTGTTTTACAGATGGGACAACTGAATTAATGTGGACAAAGTCCCATTACTAGAAAGTAGTGAAGTGAAATGTAAATTATGGGAACTTTTGTAAAACCAAATGTAAACTCTGGTTTTAGAGTTTGCAACCTGGATATTAAGCAGTCCTCTGCTGGTTAGATGAGAGTGCAAAGAAACCAGTTCTTAGTTTAGGAGTCAGGAATACTTCCCCAATGAAGCATGTTCAAAGAAGAATTTGGTCTTGAATAAGAATTCATCTGGTGGAGAAGACAAGAAATAGAATTTTAGTCAGAGACAACCATAGATGTGAAAGCTTAGAAGAAGGAGGAAAGAGAGAGAGGAGAGAGAGAGGTGTATTCCGTCTTTAGAACAATGACTTTGTTAATGAAATCACCCAATATACATTTTAATATTTTAATTGAAGCTTTTTTCTCCCTAATATTTATCCCTTGATTGAAATGTGTACATGCACAAGGAAAATACATGCCCATATAGACAATACTCTATTTAACAATCTCAGTGTGGCCTCAAAATTGTTTGTTAAATTCATATCACTTTTAAGTGGAAGCCAGCTGTGATGGTTCACAGAGGGGATGCTGTTATTCCTTTTTATTTGATGAAATAATCTGAGTCATCTTTCTCTGTATCTTTCTAACACCCCGGCCTCTGTGATCTCACAGCCACCACTTCACCCCTTGTCCCTTTTAGATCTGGCTCCCTTCCTGACATCCCCCAACATTTATGCTCCACTGAGACAGAAAGATACAAATTCAGCTCCAGCAGAAAGCACCAATATGGAACTAGAACAACATTTCCGTTAAACAGATTGAGTGTTGCATGGTCTGGGACTTGCAAATGCATCTGTTCAACTAGGCTTTTTGTTGAATTAAAATTTACTGAAGCCAAGTCAGCAAAATTTGGTGATGCTGGGCCTTCCACAGGGATGAGGAAACTGCATTGCTAAACAGAAGCTTTCGTTGGGTGATTTTCATTGAAAGGTTTATTTATGCTTTCATATGCAAAAAAAAATTCATCATATAGATATATTTAGGATCACTAATTATATTTCAATGATGGTCAGTCAAAACTTACCCAAAGCAGCTATGAACTAATTATGAGTAGCACTCAATCAGTTGCTTACTGAACAACATCATTCTGGTAGGTTTTAGGAGAAAGCTGTGTCCCTGAATTTGCCCTGCTTCCCATATGGAGGAATCTCTCCTCCAGGAACACTCTTGGCTTCTTAAAGAAACCTTTATTCTAAGACTGTCTCACAGAGGATAACTGAATCTTTGACTGCTGGATAGCAGAGGTTGGCCTATGTTTCTCAAATATTTAGAAATGATTTATTACAAGTTAGTAAATATCAAGAATTTGCTCTGCTCTTTCCTCTCCACCCAGTGATCTTGAAGGCAGTGACGGTGGATCACTTGCCCTCTAGACAGCATTCCAGGACCTGGGGAGGGTGGTGAAGTATAGCAATGGGCTTTAGCAAGTTCATTTATCCTCACGTTTAAACTGAACCATGTTGATCACAAAAGAGTAATAAATGTAGTATTTTATCTTAAATCAAATGATTCCTGTATCTATTTTTCCCTCATGGGCAAATCTCATAGAATATACATGTATCACAAAATACTATGCATATATAATATACACACATATAGTATATATAATAAAACATACAATATATAGATACACATGCATCTTAAAGTTATAATGAGGATCAAATTATGTATATATATGTATGTGTATATGTATATGTGTATTGTTATACATAGTATATAGGCTATATAATGAATATAACTTTGAATAGGCACTTATGAATATAAATTTTAATATGCATTTTGACCTTCAGGTTGAATAAATTATAATAACTATAAGATATGTCACCCTTTTATGAAGATCACTGCTTAAACTAAGGGACACAAAGGAACTTACTTGCAGTTGTGCAGTCAGTCAGCTAACATTCAAATCCGCATTTGTCTAAATTCAAAGTTTATGCTTATAACCAAGCAAATCACTTCTTAGCAATTACTTGGCATCTTTTGGAAGTTTGACTGAACATATGGGTATGGGAAACTGGATCTAAATTTTGACTCTTCTACTGACTGTCTGTATGACTTTTAAACCATGAGATCTTGGGTAAGTTCTATGTAAAAGAAAGCAAAGTGAACAGAAAAACAACCCTGGAGGCCCTCAGTAGTTACCATGCCTAATGTTCACACAACAGTGAGGAGTTCAGTTCAGCTTAACAAAGAATTCTGGAGGGATGATAATAGAGGCGCCCTAGAGAAAGTATTAGCATGTAAGACTAGAATCCAAGGCTGGAACTTGACTATGAAGAGTTTTGAATTCCAGGCAAAGAACTTTAGTTATTGTATTTGCTTACGAGTAGCTAGTAATAGCAAAACAAATATTATTCATTATTATTTGTCAAATACTGTTAGGGTTTTTAAATATTGTCCCTAATTTTTAAAACAACCCTAAAATATAACGGTAATTATTCTCACATTATTGGGAGGGATGGCGAGAGAGGACTGGGACTTCTCTAAGAATTTCTGAAGATCTGACAAAAGAGCAATCATATGATTTGAGGATATGAAATGGCTTTGTGAAAACTGAGAACTTTGAGGTCAACCTTGAAAAACTGGAAGCATTTGTATGTGAGAATATGAAAAGAATTTGCTCCCCAGGCTAAGGGAACAACCTCAAAGGAAGCATGGGAATAAAAAATTAATAAGGCACCTGAGAGTTTGGGGAGGGCAGCAACCTAATGTGCAACCCTGAAATTTCTTTGTAAGGTGAACTCTAAGAAGAAAACTGTCACAAGCATATTATTC
Organism: Oreotragus oreotragus; assembly: GCA_006410675.1. Lineage (NCBI taxonomy): Eukaryota > Metazoa > Chordata > Mammalia > Artiodactyla > Bovidae > Oreotragus > Oreotragus oreotragus. The sequence goes on along the minus strand of SJYX01001112.1, from coordinate 127,359 downwards.
TAAGTCGGTATGCATCTCTTCTCCCCCTCTTGAAGTCTAGGCTCCATGGAGGAATTTTGAGGTTTCCTATTACTGAATTGGATGAACATCTTACAAAACAGCTGTATCTTTATCAAAAGACAACATAACATTAATTTCTCATCGGTCTTGGGAACTCATGTAAAATGTATGGGCTGATTTTTAATTTTCTCTAGTGCAGGTGGCATGCCGTGGTGGGGGTGGGGGTGTGGAGCAGAGGGAGTCTGTAGCAGAATCAGTTAAGTCACGCAGACCTGTGCATCAAATGACCTTGCTTGCATGCCAAACTTCAGGCGGAACAATAACGAGAAGGTAGCAGAACTAATCAATTTGGAACAGGGCCCATTCTCTCCACCACCAGGGCCACTTAGAATGCAGGCAGTGTCCTGAAACCTTCCTCAAGCTTGCCCTTTGAACGCAAACACAAGCTTGCTCTTACATAACTCAACAGAAAATGTAGGTTTACCATCCAAAATAGAAGCAGAATTGGCCTCCATGCTGATGTAACCATTTTCCCCTCTTTGATAACCTTTTTTCTTCTTCAACATCTCCCCTGTTTCCCCCCAGATATTATGAAATATTTAGGGCATCCTACTAAGCCTACCTCTATTCCCTTGATGATCCCCAGAATCCAAGAAAACTTCATGGGTTCTTCTAGTAGAACATTTGTATGATCTCTCTGAACAATTACCAAGTTTCCCTGAGCTTTATTTTACTCATCTGTGAAACAGAGACAATACAGTCAAGGTTTTTGTAACATTAAAGGGGAAAATGTGCAAAAAGCCCATTGAAGATGAACCTTTAACCTTTTGGCACAGACATACTTGCTATGAAACATAACTTTAGTACTAACTTGTTAATCCTAGGCAAGTTTCTTAATCTTTCTGAGCTTGATTTTGTCTTTTAGAAAATAAAAATAAATATGTCTATCTCTTGAAATGGCTGTGGAGATTAACTGATATCATTCAAGATATAAATATTTAGTTAGTTGTTATTCATCTCTGTAATGTCCATAGCTCTTTACAGAGTACATATTACTTACACAGCATTGGAATTAGGGAATGAAAAGAAAAATAATTCAATAACCATAAATGCAAGCCACAGTTCTGGCATCTGGCAGTTTCTTTTAATATATGCTGTTTCATCTGTGTTGTAGATAAATGTATTTCTCATCCACATGGATGTTTTTATCATCCATTCCATGGGAAGAAGCCCACAAGACCCTGTCTCTCTTGAACTTCCAGAACCAGGAGGCTTAGGTTACTAATCCCTGGTAGTTAGATGGTGTCTGTGGCTCAATCAAAGACATGGCTCAACCACGCCCAGAGAGCTACTGAGAATAGCATGACTGTTCCCAAGATCTGCTAGGAATATGAAGCAGATTTTAAATAGAGAAGCTTCTCTGCTTCAGGACTTTCAAACCATGACATTTCTAGATAGAGACCAAATAAAAACACATAATTCCTTTGTCTGCCACTAACAGTTGGCGTGGCAGCCTACACAGTGTCAGACAGGGCTAGGAACAAAAGAATCTAACAGTGGTAACATTTTCGAACATCACAGTGTTCAACAGAGGAGTTTTAGCACTTGTAAATTCTCTGGTTCACACACAGACATACAGATTGGTGTCACACCCTGGATTTGTGTCAGAATAGTCACGTCTCCATCATGAACAACCACTACACATGCTTTTTCAGTTGCATTTTTCTGATCTACTTTGTACTCTTTTGTTAATTTGAGGAATAACAATGAGTTTTAAGAGGCTGAGAGGCCTCCTAAACACTAACACAGTTAGGAGCTGTGAGACAAAAGAAACACCTAATCCAATTGCTTGAGGAGAAAGAGACCAGTATATCCTGAGCGTCTTCTAAGCCACTCTGAGGTGGGTTACGTTTCAGGTTTTTCTCACAGTTATTTCCTGTGATCCTCGCAAAAGCTCTATGAGGTCAGAGTCTTTATTTATATTTTATAAATGAATATTCAGATGCTCAAAACTTAGATTACTAATGATTCAACTTTTTGGGATTTGCTGACCAAGCTTAAGTTGCAATGCCCAAAAAGATACATTTTTCTAAGGATGGCGATTCTGCTAGTTGGAAGACCCGTTGCTTAGCTGAACGACCTCAGTAACTTTGGGTAAGCACTGTCGAAAGTAGGCACTAGTTCAGAGCCAAATTATGATGTCTCATAAAGAAAAAGATAATTTAAAATGCTTAGAGGGAAATACTCGAGAGAAGAGCTCTAAGTCAATTAGAACAATCTTCACATGCATTAAGAGGAGGAAGAAGAGACTCCCGTGATAAAATGGGTAAAGGATTTTAAAGAATTTATATCTTTACATGAGGGAATTGCTAAATTGTTTGCTTAGAGATATGTGATGTAATCTCCTCCCTGCCCATTTTTCCCTATGATATTTTTAATAAAATATGTGTTGCTCACCAAAGCTCCAGTGCAAGTGAGTTAGTCAGATGATTTTATAGAGGGATTGGTTTCTGCATCTAGCTGGAATACAAGATGAACCAGACAAAAACACATGTCACAAAGCTGATGTGTGGCCCTGAAGTGGGTGGGGAGGCAGACATAGTGATGATGTCTGGCAAATGGTTTAGAATAAAATATGCTGAGTTTAACTGAATTAAACAGGTGAAAGAAACCGTAGAATGGAAAAAAGTCAAGAATTCAATCCTAGAGCAGAGAAGATATTACTTAACCACCAGATCTCCTGTTTCCTCTGTCAGTGAAATGAGATTCTTGAATGATATGCTTTCAAAGATTCCTCTCAGTGTTTGCATACTCTATTTCTACAGTCACTTCAGTTTGTCTTTAGACAAAGACAAAACCACTAATCTTAAGGTCTTTTCACTACTAAGCAAGACATCAGACTCTCCTCCTCTGAGGAAGTCACTATGCTTAATATTTCCAATGTGAGTCAGAATTCTTAACTCTGTAGACCAATTCCTTGGTGCCCGAGGCTATTGGCAAAGGTTGAACAGAAGGACCTGATCACACTATGACATCAGGATCTGAAGATAAGCTGTGTGCCCTCAACTTTCTACCACATCTCGTCTCAGTTTTCAGCTCTGTTGCCACAGAGTAGCAAGACTCACAAAGAGAGCTTTGGCATGAGAAATAATGCCCACTATTCTGTCTGGAAATAAACTCTTACTATTTTAATTGACTCTACATTTTATCCAATCATTCAACAAATATATTTTGAGCAACTACTATGAGCCAGACCTTATGTGAAATGCCTGAAGTAAAAAAATGAAGGAGAGAGAAATTATTTTTGCCCTGTTATGGCTTAAGTCTAGGGAAAGAGACAGGCAAGAAATCAAACAATTGCAATTCACTCTGTGGAAAGTAATGTGATGGTCAAGTGCAAGATGCTATGAGGTCACAGAGAAGAGTTACCTTGTCCAGACTTAGGGATCACAGCGTCTTGGTCCGAGGATATGAAGTTGAAGCAGAGATTTAAAAGATGGCTATGATTTAGCTATGGCTATGACACAGAGAGCAGAGAAGACATTGCTGAACAGAGAAATTATCTCCTAGTGGTCCAAAGGGAAGACAGTAGGTTTGGGCATTTAGGAAACTTGAAAAAAAGATCAGTCTGGACAGACCAGAGAGCTGTTGAAGAGAACTAAGAGGGCAGGCTAGAGAAGCAGACCGTGGCCAGCCCTTGAAGTCTGCGGAAGTCACTCGAACATTTTGAACCCCTATCCTGTGATCAATAGGGAGTAATTGAAGCGCTCAAAACACAACCAAATACTTTAAAGGCTCATCTTCCCTGGACTTGGAAAAAAATATTTCATGGCAGTAAGAGTACAAGCAGTACAAGGAGAAATGATGGCATTTGGACCAGAGTGGTGGCAATGAGACTGGAGAAGAAGAGACGGACTTGAGATATACAAAGTAAGTGCATTTTGTAGGAGATTTAAGCATCTTTCTTAGCTCTTGATAGTATTTTCCTGTCTTATGTCCTGGACTGTGTTGTTTAACCATATGCCAGGCTATAAAATGGACAAGATGATAATGTCTGCTAATGATTGCTCAAGGCCAAGCATTACTTACCTGTCTTGTCCTATAAAGGCCAACTGAATGTGTTGATGCCATCATTCATTCCTTCATTCTTTCATCCCAGCACATGCTTGTTGAGTACCTACTGTATGCTAGGCAGCACTCTCAACACAGGAGACATGATAGTAGAGTGATGAAGACACTAGTTTCACAGAATTTATGGTCCATGAGTTGCAGAGAAAATAAAGTAGATGAATAAATGAAAAATGTAACCTCAGATAGTTCCACCACAGAAGGTGGTGAGATAGTGATGAGAAATAGCCAGTTCATGTAGAAGGATCAGAAAAGGTGTCTCTGAAAGGGGACATTTGAGCTGACACCTAAGTTCTGAGAAACCCATAAAAATATCTGGGTGGAGGGGTCCTAGGAGAGGGAGCAGTAAGAGCAAAGGTCTTAAAGTGAGACACCCATCCTGGCCACTGTATTCAGTGTCTCAACCTAGTTCTCTTTGCTGCTTAATCTTGAACCTGCCCCACATTTTTTTTTTTCTTTTTCATTTTTTTATAAAGGATTTTGGAATGAGAGTATGCTCAGTCGTGTCCAACTCTGCGATCTCATGACCATAGCCCGCCAGGCTCCTCTGTCCATGGAATTTTCCAGGCAAGAATACTGGAGTGGATTGCCATTTCCTCCTCCAGGGGATCTTCCCAACCCAGGATCGAACCTATGTCTCCACGTTTCCTGCATCTCCTGCATTCTTGGAAGCCCCTTATCACATGCTAGCTGCTATATGCTTTACATTTTCATCTTCCTTATTGTCTGGTGTCTGTCTTCTTTGACTGGAACATAAGTTTCAAGAGGGCAAGGAGATTTCTCTGTTCTGTCCAATGTTCTCTTCCCAGCAGGTAGGAGAGTTCCTGGAACACACCTGGTGCTCAAACATTTTTCGAGTTAATGCTTTCAAGAGTGAATAATAAGTGCTTTGAAACAGAAATCAGGGCCATGTGACTTGAGCTCAGGAATGTAGGTAAGTGGAATATAACATGAAATAGGGATGAGGAAATCAATCATGCAGAGCTGTGTAGACCACAGGAAAAGGGTCTAGTTTTTATTTTTAAAAATCCTCTACTGGAGAGGCTTGAGTGAAGGCATGAAGAAATCCGATTTACATTTTGAGCAGACCTCGCTGAGTGCCATGTGGAGAATGTATTTTAGAGTATGAGGATGGAGTAAAAGCAGAGAAGTCTGCTGGAAAGTGATGTCTTCGGTGGCTCCTAAGCCCATTTCCTCGGGCTTGATGGGCTGCTCTGCGCACACTATCCTCCAAGTACAATTTACATTAGCTTTACCATAATGTATTATGGGGAATCTGCCAACTTCCTTTCTCCTGGCATGGCCAAAGGTAACAACAGCCTGGAGCCTGGTGCAGAGCTCATTTGGAGGAGCATCTTTTATGTCAAGGAAGCATAAACATCCTTCAGAGATGCAACCTTGATTAAAAATACATGGATACTCTGTGGATCTAAGCAGAAGACATATGGTCTTTGATTGTCTGGCTTTTTCACTTCGTATGAGAACATTATGGGGCTGCATTAGGGCTGAGGAGACACATTTCACTCTCAAACAGAGGGACTGCGTGTGCTTTTCCTTACCCTCCCAGTCCCCCATCAGCCCCCACCCCTTAGAGAATGAACAGTTCAATTAATTCCTGATTAACTCAACTTTTGATTTTGTCACAGAGTGTTTTCCTTTGCCTTTTTTCCTGCCCTTCCTTATGGAGATGAGGACTTGTTATACACCAAAGATGAGGACAGCTTTCACGCCATTACTCCAGTCTTGCACAGGTGAATTAACTAATTTTTCTATGAAGCATCCACCCCACACACTTTCTGTTTTCACTTAAGCCGCACTGACCTATTCTGATGCTTTGCTCAGTTTGAGGAATGAGCCAACACGATAGTTATGACAATAGACTCTATCATCATACAGTCTGTTGTCATGAACAAACCAACCAAAAGGTTAGGTTTGAATCCTGAATTTATCATAAGCTACTTGTGAGATCCTGGGTCAAGCTCATTGGTAGCTTTGACCGACAAGTCTCTTCAGTGATGAGGATAGGATCAGTTCAGTTCAGTTCAGTTCAGTTGCTCAGTCGTGCCCGACTCTTTGCGACCCCATGAATCACAGCACCAGGCCTCCCTGTCCGTCATCATCTCTTGGAGTTCACTCAGACTCACGTCCATCGAGTCCATGATACCATCCAGCCATCTCATCCTCGGTCATCCCCTTCTCCTCTTGCCCCAATCCCTCCCAGCATCAGAGTCTTTTCCAATGAGTCAACTCTTTTCACGAGGTGGCCAAAGTACTGGAGTTTCAGCTTTAGCATCAGTCCTTCCAAAGAAATCCCAGGGTTGATCTCCTTCAGAATGGACTGGTTGGATCTCCTTGCAGTCCAAGGGACTCTCAAGAGTCTTCTCCAACACCACAGTTCAAAAGCATCAATTCTTCGGCGCTCAGCCTTCTTCACAGTCCAACTCTCACATCCATACATGACCACAGGAAAAACCATAGCCTTGACTAGACGGACCTTAGTCGGCAAAGTAATGTCTCTGCTTTTGAATATACTATCCAGGTTGGTCATAACTTTTCTTCCAAGGAGTAAGCGTCTTCTAATTTCATGGCTGCAGTCACCATTTGCAGTGATTTTGGAGTCCAAAAAAATAAAGTCTGACACTGTTTCCACTGTTTCCCCATCTATTTCCCATGAAGTGATGGGACCGGATGCCATGATCTTCGTTTTCTGAATGTTGGGCTTTAAGCTAACTTTTTCGCTCTCCTCTTTCACTTTCATCAAGAGGCTTTTTAGCTCCTCTTCACTTTCTGCCATAAGGGTGGTGAGGATAGGATAGTTCTTGTATTCTTTTGGGTGGTTATTGTGAAACCATGCCCTGAGGTTATACTGTATCAAGGGCTTAACACACTGCCAGGGGCATAGCGACTCCCATAGAAACTCTGGCTTCTCTTATTGCTTCAATATTTCTATTTGTGCTCTACAAGTATTAGCTTCTTAATTAATGTTTCTTAAATGAACCGCTTAAGGGAAGTTATGATGCATTATGAACTGAAGGTGCCAGTTCAATGCCCCCTCTTTCTCTGTGATGACTTTGTGAATTGCACCAGGCTGATGTATTGTTCCTCTGTCCTTCTCTAACTTGCACAGCTGCAACCGCTCTGCGTTCCTTCAGCATGGTACAGGAATGAGTACCACCAGTGGGGAGAACCGCCTGGGTTTTACACTTGCAACAAGACACAAACTAGCTTTGAGAAGTTTACAGAAGTTACATAAGCTGCTTGAATCCAAGTTTCTTCGTTTAGAAAATTAGGATAATAATGTCACTTAGTATATAGAGTTGCTATGTGTATTAAATGAATAATACATATAAAGCCCTTAGCATAGAAACTAGATTAATGTAAGTGATCAGTAAGTATTCTCATCACCATTATCATCCTTATTATTATCATTATCATCATTATTATTTTTTCCCTCTGATAGCTCTTGCGTAGACATGAAGACATGTGTTGTGTTTTATATGTCTGCATTCACTCTTAGAAATCATTGCATTTCTAATATGTGTAATATTCTTGGGGAAACACTAGCCATGTTCTGCTATCTGTGACTGATTGAGGCAGGCCTAGAGTGATTAGCCATGGGGCTTTCCCTGGGATGGTCCTAGAATTAACACTGGATGTGCTGTAGTCTGGATAATTCCGAAATTCTGAGCAAACTAGGAGTGTTAGTCACTCTGGCAGACTGGAAAAGATTAGCACTTACAACTGACCTGTAGAGGAAGGGGCTTAGGAGGATGGTGGCAATGAAAGACTCAAATGTGTAAGAGCTGATCAGCACTGGTCTATTGGGAAAGCAGAAGGTATAAGGGTTATGGTAACAGAAAACCATATACTAGGTAAAACCCTGACACTAGGAAGTGAAGTGAAAGTCGCTCAGTTGTGCCCAACTCTTTGTGACTCCATGAACTGTACAGTCCATGGAATTCTCCAGGCCAGAATTCTGACGTGGGTAGCTGTTTCCTTCTCCAGGGGATCTTCCCAACCCAGGGATTGAATTCAGGTCTTCTGCATTGCAGGCAGATTCTTGACCAGCTGAGTCCTGGGAACCCTGACACTAGGAACATAAAGCAGATAATTGGGTTTGTCCTGGAAAGGGCAGAAGAGTAAGGGGACCTTTGCTTGCTGAGCACTGCATCCTTACATGTGTGAAATTATGTCCTTATTTTATAAACCCATCATTCCAAACCAATCAATAACAATATATTAATTGAGCAGATATTATATGCCAGGCTTTTGTTCTGCACTTCACATGATCTCATTCGCTTTCCTTAACAAACCAATAAAACACATTTTAGAATACTGATTTTTTTTGTTTTATTTTTAAGTTTTTTTCATTTTACTTTATTTTACTTTACAATACTGTATTGGTTTTGCCATACATCAACATGAATCCGCCACGGGTGTACACGTGCTCCCAATCCTGAACCTCCCTCCCACCTCCCTGATTTTGTAGATCAGATGAGACCCAAGCATCAGTTTCTTTTCAAGCTCCCTGAGGCCTCTAGAAATTCTAATTTAATTGATCTGGTGTGCACCATGGGCTTTGGGCTTTTAAAATATTCCCAAGTACAACAGGTTGAATAGCATTCCCCTAAATTTATATTTTCCTGGAGTCCCAAAATGTGACCTTATTTGACAATAAACTCTTTGCAATGGCTTTTCTTTTGCTAAGATGCAGATGTTTTACTTTGCAAATGGAAAGATAAGGTCATATTGGATTGTTCTCTAGTTGCTAAGCCATATTTGACTCTTTGGGACCCTGTGGACTGTAGCCTGTTAGGCTCCTTTGTCCATGGGATTTCCCAGGCAAGAACATTGGGGCAGGTTGCCATCTCCTTTTCCTGGAAATCTTCCTGACTCGAATCAAACCCACATCTCCTGTTTGGCAGGCAGATCCTTTACCTCTGAGTCACATGGGAAGCCCCTCCTATTGGACTGCGACCAGTGTCTCTTTGTAAGGACAGAGGACACACAGTGATACGTATACAAGAAGAGGGCCATGGGAAGCAGATATTGGGCTCAATGCACCTATAAGACACAAGAAGTCAAGGATTTCCAGGCATCACCAGAAGTCAGGAAGAGGCCAAAAGGATCTACTCTAGAGTTGTCAGAGGGGGCATGGTCTTGCCAACATTTTGAATTTAAACTTCTAGATTGTAGAAGTGCAAGAGAATCAATGTTCACTGTTTTAAGACACCCAGTTTGTGGGAATTGGTTATGGCAGCCACCGGGAACTCATAAAACAGGTAATTCTGTTTTGCAGCCAGATTTTAGAACTGTTCTAGTTAGCTTATCCCCAATCACAATAGGTCATCTTGACTTCAACACTTTCATTCAGGTCATTAATCCCCTCTACAATGCCTCTCACAGCTGTCCTCAAAAGAGTAGAATTCTTACACAATTGTGAAAGGGAATTTATGGGTTTCTAGGTTGGACCCTCCCACACTAGCTACTTTTTAAAGACTTCATATGACCCTCTGAGGGCACCAGGGACACTCACCCTTCAGGGATCATGTGCCCAATTCAGGTCTGTCTTATAATATGTTCGCCTTCCTTTTAAAATATTCCCTCTATGAGAATTCCAAAGAGAAGATTTTCAAAGAGAAAAGCACAATCATTACAGTTGAGAAACTGCTCTTGAAACTTATTAGCTCGTGACTCATACTCCTGAAAGGAGCTAATACCTTAATTTCATATTTCTCTGCTCAAATGCAGACCAAGGCGTAAACTGAAATGAAACTTTACACTAATGGCTTCTTAATTATACCCATCTAAAAGCAATTACCTGAGTTTTAGCAGATACAAAGTTAGGGTTGATGGGACCAGCAGATGAGAAATAAGATGAAAGGTCATCTGCGAAAAAAGATCAACGGAGAGAAGATAAAACACAGTGAGGAGAGAGGAGAAAGACATCCAGAGATAAGTAAAGGTTGATAAATTTCTAATAATAGTACTGCCTGATTTCTAAAACAGGCTTGCCCCTTTCTCCCCTAACTGTTAGAAATGAGGCTAAAGAAGAAACACTTTATTTCAAGGTAGAAACAGACTAGATGTGAGACTTTGATACCTGGACTACAATTACTTTATGCCATGCTTTGAGCCAAAATTTGCTAAATTGTAGAAGCGGGATTCTAAGGCAAAAGCAACTGAACATTCTTTGTATGTTTTCCACTAAATAGGAGCATGTATCGTATGAGCTCAGTTTGCAAGGCCACACAGAGACTTGTGTGTGCACATGTAACACGTGTGTACACGTGTGCACTGACACAGAAGGTCATTCAGCAGACTGTTCAGATGTTGTCTTTTGAGTGGGAGACCCTGATGGCACTTTGCTTTATGCCATATGCTTTTCTATTCTGTTTAGATTATTTGCAATTATCTTATATTCATTATAGACAAAAGAGAAACNCCCATGGGATTTCCCAGGCAAGAACATTGGGGCAGGTTGCCATCTCCTTTTCCTGGAAATCTTCCTGACTCGAATCAAACCCACATCTCCTGTTTGGCAGGCAGATCCTTTACCTCTGAGTCACATGGGAAGCCCCTCCTATTGGACTGCGACCAGTGTCTCTTTGTAAGGACAGAGGACACACAGTGATACGTATACAAGAAGAGGGCCATGGGAAGCAGATATTGGGCTCAATGCACCTATAAGACACAAGAAGTCAAGGATTTCCAGGCATCACCAGAAGTCAGGAAGAGGCCAAAAGGATCTACTCTAGAGTTGTCAGAGGGGGCATGGTCTTGCCAACATTTTGAATTTAAACTTCTAGATTGTAGAAGTGCAAGAGAATCAATGTTCACTGTTTTAAGACACCCAGTTTGTGGGAATTGGTTATGGCAGCCACCGGGAACTCATAAAACAGGTAATTCTGTTTTGCAGCCAGATTTTAGAACTGTTCTAGTTAGCTTATCCCCAATCACAATAGGTCATCTTGACTTCAACACTTTCATTCAGGTCATTAATCCCCTCTACAATGCCTCTCACAGCTGTCCTCAAAAGAGTAGAATTCTTACACAATTGTGAAAGGGAATTTATGGGTTTCTAGGTTGGACCCTCCCACACTAGCTACTTTTTAAAGACTTCATATGACCCTCTGAGGGCACCAGGGACACTCACCCTTCAGGGATCATGTGCCCAATTCAGGTCTGTCTTATAATATGTTCGCCTTCCTTTTAAAATATTCCCTCTATGAGAATTCCAAAGAGAAGATTTTCAAAGAGAAAAGCACAATCATTACAGTTGAGAAACTGCTCTTGAAACTTATTAGCTCGTGACTCATACTCCTGAAAGGAGCTAATACCTTAATTTCATATTTCTCTGCTCAAATGCAGACCAAGGCGTAAACTGAAATGAAACTTTACACTAATGGCTTCTTAATTATACCCATCTAAAAGCAATTACCTGAGTTTTAGCAGATACAAAGTTAGGGTTGATGGGACCAGCAGATGAGAAATAAGATGAAAGGTCATCTGCGAAAAAAGATCAACGGAGAGAAGATAAAACACAGTGAGGAGAGAGGAGAAAGACATCCAGAGATAAGTAAAGGTTGATAAATTTCTAATAATAGTACTGCCTGATTTCTAAAACAGGCTTGCCCCTTTCTCCCCTAACTGTTAGAAATGAGGCTAAAGAAGAAACACTTTATTTCAAGGTAGAAACAGACTAGATGTGAGACTTTGATACCTGGACTACAATTACTTTATGCCATGCTTTGAGCCAAAATTTGCTAAATTGTAGAAGCGGGATTCTAAGGCAAAAGCAACTGAACATTCTTTGTATGTTTTCCACTAAATAGGAGCATGTATCGTATGAGCTCAGTTTGCAAGGCCACACAGAGACTTGTGTGTGCACATGTAACACGTGTGTCCACGTGTGCACTGACACAGAAGGTCATTGAGCAGACTGTTCAGATGTTGTCTTTTGAGTGGGAGACCCTGATGGCACTTTGCTTTATGCCATATGCTTTTCTATTCTGTTTAGATTATTTGCAATTATCTTATATTCATTATAGACAAAAGAGAAACTAAAAATAAAAATCAGATACGAATAAGCCAATCTAGTGGGAAAAAACAAGTTAAGTTGATTGTGTTTCTCTCCATTAAAAACTGAGCTGACATGGATTCTAGAAGCAGGCGTGAAAGGCTTCTACAGATACATCAGGTCTCAAACTGAGACCCATGGTTTGGAATACATCAGGCGCCAGCGCCCTGCTCCCCAAAGGCGTGGCCGTGGAGCTGGCGCTGCGGAGCCCGCGGCCGCCTGTCCTGTCCCTGCGGGGCTCGCCCGAGACGCCCTTCCTGCTGAAGGAGGCCGGCCGGGCCAGCGGGCCGGGCGAGGACCGGAACCTGCTGTATTACTCTAGGCTGGGGCTGGTCATCCCAGCCCGGCGCCGGGGCCCAGGGTGTGGACCGCAGCGGCCCGCTTGTCAAGGGCCTCCTGCGCCGGTCGCTGTCCATGGACAGCCAAGTCCCCGTGAAACGCCCACTGCCGAGCTGCAGCCTGCCCCAGGCGCGGGCTCGGGCGCTGTGGCGGGCAGCGTGCGGCGCCTTCTCTTCTCAGAGGCCGCCCTCCATGGACGGGGGCGAGACGGCGGCCCCCGACGCCCGGGCCCCTGCCCCGCAGCCTCACCGCCTCAGGTCCTTCAGCGCTTCTCAGGCGGCTGAGCGGCCGGGGGCGCCCCCGGGGCCGGAGGTGCCGGTCAAGGCCGAGCCGCGCAGCCCCCGGGGCCATGCGCCATCATTCGCGTCACCGTGGGGGATGCCGCGGCCGCCACGAGAGACCCGGCCCTACAGACAGAAGACGACCGGGAAGACCCCAGCAGACTCCCGGCCAAGAGGAGGTTCCAGACCGACAGGAGGCTGCCGGCCAAGCAGCCCAAAGCTGAGAGCCCAGGCTCCCCGGGCTCGGGAGACCCCGCGAGCAGGGCTTGAGCCCATCTGCCCTCCAGGCCCACTTCCCAGGCTCTGACTTGAGCAAACACGAATTCGGTGAGTTGGAGGGCACGAGACCAAACAAAAAGTTTAAATGCAAACGTTGCCTTAAAATCTTCAGATCCACGGCGGGCCTGCACCGGCACGTGAGCATGCACACAGCCCCGACAAGCCGTACGCCTGCGACATCTGCCACAAGCGCTTTCACACCAGCTTCAGTGTGGACGCGCTGCCGGACGCAGCACGGTGTGGTGAAAATCCGGCTCCGGCCGCCAGCTCCCACGCTGTCCTGGACGAGGAGTTCCAGAGGAAGCTCACTGATACTGTGCGAGAGCCGGAGATCAAGAAGGCGCTGATCCTGAAGCTGCGCCGCGGCCGGCCGGGCTTCCAGGGCCCTGGCGGCTCCCCCGCGCAGNCCGGACGCAGCACGGTGTGGTGAAAATCCGGCTCCGGCCGCCAGCTCCCACGCTGTCCTGGACGAGGAGTTCCAGAGGAAGCTCACTGATACTGTGCGAGAGCCAGAGATCAAGAAGGCGCTGATCCTGAAGCTGCGCCGCGGCCGGCCGGGCTTCCAGGGCCCTGGCGGCTCCCCCGCGCAGGTCCTCCAGCGGGGCCTGCGCTCCCGGGCCCAGGGCACGTATGTGTGCACGGCCTGCGGGAAGGTCTACCGCTTCCTCTCCCAGCTCAAGCAGCACGTGAAGATGCGCCCGGGGGAGAAGGCCCTTGGGGCTGCCAGGGCCGCGCGCTACCCCGGCCTGACCTCAACAGCGAGGCCACCGGCCCTGCCCGGCGCCCTGTCCCTCCCGAGCCTGGCCAAAGACGACCCCGCGGGGGGCGGCCGCGGCCCTGAGCCGGTGAACTTTGACTCCGAAGACTCCACCTGACTCCCCGAGGGCCTCAGCCTCTCCAAGCCGCTGAAGATCCAGGTCAAAGAGGAGCTGCCGGAGGAGGCCGAGGAGGAGGCGCCCGAGGCCGGCGCGGCCCCCAAGGACCTGTGGCCCTGCGAAAAGTGCGGCAAGACCTTCCGGGCACCTAAGCAGCTGGAGCGGCACCAGGAGCTGCTGTGCTCCGTGAAGCCCTTCATCTGCCACGTCTGCAATGAGGCTTTCCGCACCAACTTCCGGCTCTGGAGCCACTTCCAGTCCCACATGGCCCAGGCCTCTGAGAACCCTGCGCACCGGAACCCGAGGCTGGCCCGGGCCCCGCCGGTCCCCGTCGCCACCCCCGCTGCCCTCACCGCTGCCCAAGATTCAGCCCCTGGAGCCCGACAGCCCCACTCCCACCGCCGACAAGCTGTTCTACCATGCGCCCCCCGTCCCCCCATCACTTTTAAAAGACAGTTCGTGTGTAAGCTCTGCCACAGGACATTCAAGACGGCCTTCAGCCTCTGGAGCCACGAGCAGACCCACAATTGAAAGACTTCTCAGCCCTGGAGACAAGCGCTGGTCTCCAGACTTCAGCCCGAATCGTGAACTGTGTCATAAGAAACAACATATTTTTAAAAAAAGAATAATAAAAATTGCAAATTATTATGCTTGAAAAAAAATTAAAAAACTAAAATTTGAATGCCTTGGGATACAATCTTCAAATTAATTAGCCACATTCTTCTTCCTCTCTCTCTGTCTTTTGTCTGTTTCTCTTTTCCTCTCTGAGATACATAGAGTCAGCTTCATTATTCCCTTTAATGTGTCCAACACTTCAAACATGAGTTTGCAACCCTCTTCACAGAAGAAACCTCACTGTCTATTCTCCTATTGGAGAGAAAATTTAATATAAACATAAATGAAGCCGTTTTTGAGGAGAGTGAGTGACAGGACTTTGAGTCCTCAAAGATTTTCCTACCTTTTGTCTCATAGTTCAATCATTCAAGTCACTTCTTGGTTTGGAATCTCCAATTTTTTTTTTTCAAATGCTAACATCATATACACTCTGTGGCCAGAAAAAAAACAAAACAAAACAAAACTACAGATTCAGCCTCATGAACTCAAGGCCAACTTCCAGTCACTGATGTCCACTCAACACCTGCCTTTTGCAATAATCCTAGAGTCATTAGAAAGTGGAAAGTGTCGGTTCCCCCTCGGACAAGTTCTGCGTTCTATCACAGTATTTAGATTCATTTTCATTTTTGCAACCAAGAGATAAGAAACCTTTCCTATCAACAACAACAAAATTGAGACAAAGCTAACATGGTATTAGTTTTTGTTACCCTCTCTCTACTCTGTTGGTTGCCTTATCAGTGATAGTTCGCTTTACTTTTCACAAAAATCCTCTGGAGCAAGTATTACTCTTATTTTATAGATGTGTGTGTGTGTGTTAGTCCCTCAGTTGGGTCTGACTCTTTGTGACCCCATGGAACGTAGCCTGCCAGACTCCTCTGTCCATGGGATTCTCCAGGCAAGAATACTGGAATGTGTAGCCATTCCCTTCTCCAGGGAACCTTCCTGATCCAGGGATCAAACCCTGGTCTCCTGCATTCCAGGCAGATTCTTTTCCATCTGAGTCACCAGAGAAGCCCTATAGATGAGGATATTAACACTCAGCTAAGATTGAAGTTCAGTTCTGAGACATTACTTTGCCAACAAAGGTCTGTCTAGTCAAAGCTATGGTTTTTCCAGTAAATCATGTATGGATGTGAGAGCTGGACTGTTAAGAAAGCTGAGCACCAAAGAACTGATGCTTTTGACCTGTGGTGTTGGAGAAGACTCTTGAGAGTTCCTTGGACCACAGGGAGATCCAACCAGTCCATCCTAAAAGAAATCAGTCCTGAATATTCATTGGAAGGACTGATGCTGAAGCTGAAATTCCAATACTTTGGCCACCTGATGCGAAGAACTGACTCCTTTGAAAAGACCCTGATGCTGGGAAAGATTGAAGGCAGGAGGAGAAGGGGACAACAGAGGATGAGATGGTTGGATCGCATCACCGACTCAATGGGCATGAGTTTGAGTAAACTTCGGGAGTTGGTGATGGACAGGGAAGCCTGGCGTGCTGCAGTCCATGGGGTTGCAAAGAGATGGACACGACTGAGTGACTGAACTGAGGTGAATTTTTGAAGATTGCACAGCTTTCAGTGCTAGCAACAAATCTACAACCTAAGTTAGTCTGATAACAAAGTGTGACCCATTTCCCAAAATAGATTCTTGAAATAGATCTCCCCATCCTGGTGAACTGGTGCTGGCTGGTGAAAGGCAATTGTGTGCATTCCTCAGCTCGTGATGTCATTTAGTAGCTTGAAATCAGTAATGGTGGGAATATTTACAATTGGCACCTGCTAAAAATCAGGGTCTTTTGGGGGATGGGGTGCAGATTAGCCTCTTGATTGACTTATACTGGCACACTACTGCTCCTAAATTAGACTGAAATTCCTTTCATTTATTCAGTTTTTTTTGAGGCCCTCCTATTTGACAAGCTTATGGTTGTCACCAGAGAGAAAAATAGTACTACAATGATCCCCAACTTCAGAAATATACAACTAGCAAAACTGACATGGAATTAAACCAAAGACCACAATATCTGACAAGTATCAAAGCAAGATGTAACAAGTCATCTCATTGTGCAATAAAGAAAAGAAGGACTAGGGCTTTTATAAGTAAATAATAGTTAGTAAATTCCTAATAGGACTTATTCAGACAGACCCTACTTAACTCCTTAACTTTCAAATTATAGAAAATATAACTCAAATAGCCATAAGCAATAAAGATCTTTTTTTTTTTTTTTTTTTTTTTTATCATTGCTCTTTGGTCTGTTTTTTTTTTTTTTTTCTTTTTGGTAGCTTAGTTATTACAAACTATCCACTCAATTTTCCACCTGCCCCAAATAATTTTTTCCTCCTCAGATAATCAGATCTAGTCATTCAGTTACATCTTACCTTTTAATTCTCAGAGTAAATGGCATCTCCCCAGAAATGCATGATCACCCATACAAAGTGGCTCAGTGGTAAAGAATCCACTGTGAAGCAGGAGACAGGTTTGACCCCTGGGTCAGGAAGATCACCTGGGGAAGGAAATGGCAACCCACTCCAGTATTCTTGCCTGGAAGATTCCATGGAGAGAGGAGCCTGGTGGGATATAGTCCATGGAGTCACAAAGAGTCGGACACGATTGAGGTCACATGTGCCATAAGATTACAGTGTCTCCTAATCACATTATTCTGTGTTAGGAGTTGAATTGCATCCCCTCCCTCCCACCCCAGAATGATAATTTGTTGAAGTCTAAACCCCCAATGCCTCAGAATGTGATTTAATTTGGAAATAGAGTTTTTTTGCAGATATAATTAGTTAAGAGGGGCATAAGAGTAGTGCAAGAGTGTGCCCTAACCCAGCATGGTTGATGTCCTTATGAAAAGGGTGACTTTGGACACAGAGGCCTATATACACAGGGAGAAGGCAGTGTGACGATATAGGAGGAAACACCATGCAAGGATGAAGGCAGAAACCCTGGTAATGTATCTGTAGCCAAGCAATGCCAAGATACAAACACATTGCCCGGAGCTGGGAGGGAGGCCTGGGGCAGATTCTGTCCTGCAGCCCTCAGCCGGGCCTGGTCTGACAACACATAGACCTAGGACTTCTAATGCTCAGAATCATGAGGCAAAAATGTCTGTGGTTTAAGACCTCTGGCTGGTGGTTCTTGATTATGGTAGCCCTGGGAAACGAATATGCTCTATTTCAGCTTTATCGTTCTACCTCTCTTTTTGTTTGCTTCGTTGTTAGTTTTGATCCTTTTCTTCTTACACTGCAGTATAGGAACCTCTTGTTTGATCCTATTGCTGGTTTTAGACCATTGGCTCCCATATACTAAACGCTCAACAAATGTTTTTGGAAACAATAGAGTTTATTGACTCACCCAGCTAAAGTAAAGGCTGCACATATAATTTTAGGCAAGGTTTGATCAAACAACTTGATGAAGTCACCAAGATCTATAGTCTCTCTCTTTCTTTCTGTCTCACTGAGGTGTCAGCTTCATCCTAGGTCCAAGTTCTCTAGAACAAGTCAGATGGCTCCTGTTCATCTCAGACTCCATCACTCAGCATTTTCAACTATAAGCAAAATAAGTCTCCAAAAATTAGAAAAAAAATCAAACGATTCTGGATGGCAACAGATGAGATGGGTATTTTCTCCTTGGGGTTTCATGATCCACATTTAAAAACAGCAGAAGAGAAAGAAGGCACTTCTCTGTTGACACAAAGGAAGATATTGACCCAATTCTCACTTGTCCTCATGGACCCAAATTGTGCAAGTCACAGGCCTATCCCTGGTCCACTGACCACACTAGTATGGCTAGGAGCTTGGGATGGGCAAGGTTACACTGAGAAACTAAAGCCGTGGACACTGGGGGTGGGGTCGTGCCTGTGAAGGTGCATGTCCGACTATTTGTGGCCCCATGGACTGTAGCCCACCAGGCTCCTCTGTCCATGGAATTTTCCAAGCAAGAATGCTAGAGTGGGTTGCCATTTCCTTCTACAGGGGATCTTCCTGACTCAGGGCTCAAATCCACATCTCTTGTATCTCCTCCGTTCGCAGGCAGGTTCTTTACCACTGTGCCACCTGGGAAGCCTGGGAGTGGGGTCTCTGGCACCCAAAACTGAAGGACTTCATAGGGAGGGAAAAAGGGGAGTTGGAGGCTGACACACAGCCCAAAACACTCACCACATTGTCCAAATATAGAAAAACATTTTAAACTTTTAGAGCCACTGGCCTCCACCGGCATTGCCTAATAGGGACAAACAGGTACTATGTCTGGATTAATGTCTCTGCTCTGTTGTTCTTCCAAAAATCTTTCAGACTCACTGCTTTGTTTGCTCTACATAACTCAAATTCACATTAAACTGACATTTGCATTACTCACACTCTTTTTTTTTTTTTCCAAAATGATGACTCACTAAATGGATCTGACTGGCTTCAAAAGATTTTCCGTACCTCAAAAGGACCCAAGTGACCCTTTAAAGATAGAGAGCCTATTTAAAAATAGACAGATTCCTGAATATGGGTCTTAGTATATAAACCAATCATTAAACATGGCACTATCTATAATTCAGAAAGAAAGAAGGCAGAGCATTTATACAAATTTATTTTTGTTATTGTTGTGGAGGGAGGATTATTCCCTTCACCAATTGGTTTCATGTTTTTTTTTGTTGTTGTTGTTGTTTTGTTTTGTTTTTTGTTTTGTTTTGTTTTTTTCTTTTAGTTTTCTTGATTGATGCTCTGGGTAAAAGCTTCAAATGAACCAAATTTCTGTTAAAAGCTGTACTTATGTGATTCTCTCAAACCACTAGCATTTAAAGGCAAGAACGCACTAGTTTCTAGGGTATAAAATAAAAGGATTTAAGAATACAATTAGTTACTTGTTCCAGCAATTAGAGCCAAGTTTAATTACAAACTAACCTCTTGATAGACCATTTGACAGTCAGCGCAAAGTGAGAGAAAGACATCAGAAAACTGCTAGGAGCAGCAGCAAAATTACTTTTCCATGTATTTATTTTTGTTGTATCAGGGTAAGGTAACAGATTTCGTTCTTGAGAATGGATTATCTTTTAACTTAGCAACAGGGTTGCTTTCTCTCCCACCTATCTGAGAGCCAAGTTGGGATCCTGGATTCATTACTCATCTCATACTAATGTACCCAGTGTGTTTCCTCTCCAGTCCCAGAGATATGTCTGTTTTCCTAGTGGTGAGGAGGGCACCCAGGGCGTTCACAACTGAAAATGTTACAGCACAATGGGGTTTAAAGATCATCTGATCCAGCTCAGGAGTATTACACACGCACACTGGTTCTGGAGAGGTTGTGACTCACCTGAGGGCACCAGGGTGGGACTGATCTGAGACCTCAGCCTGGGATTCTATAGGTTAAGTGGAACATATGCCACTCTTTGGAAAAAGGAAAGGTTTATGCTTCCTGTAGTTGCACTGGAGTAATTTATTGTCTTCCTGTTAGCATTTCCAAAATTGGAGCCCTCAGAAAGATAAATAAGAGGCCATTCTTTCAATGCTGCATTTTTCCCCTTAAGTACCAGAACTCAGATCCATTTACTGGGTGTGCTACACTGATGTGGCTTTATGCACAGCCGTGCTGGCCCTGTGCTCAGAGCCAATTACATTAGAGGCAGAGCCGAGCTAAGTGGGAGAAAGCGTGTGGTTAAGAACTAGGAGAATTGGCACCAAGCCCTATTCTGCTATTTACTAGCCGTAAGTAAGCCTTCTCACCTGAATCATTTTACATTCCCTTCCTTCTGAATGGGAAACATAATTTCTTTTTCTTACCCAATATTGCTCCTATTCAGCAAATATTATTGAGTACCTACTATGTGCCAGAAACTATACCAGGTTCCATCATAGCAATATGGTAGAAACCAAAGCCCCTGATCTCACAGAGCTTATGTTACAACCTGGAAAGGCCTCTGACAAGATGGATGTTTAAACGGAGAGACTAAAAAAGTAAAGGAATCTGTCATGTGACAGCCCAGAAGAGAAGCACGCAAAACTGAGGGATGAGCAAATTTCCTGAGCCACTTCTGACCTAGTACAAGAAAGCCACACTTTTTATAAGGATAAAATGTTTAGCATCTGAAATAATAAGGACAAAGCTGTAAATTTCTGTGCTAATATACTGTGATGCTTTTATCAGCGGGAACCACATTCTTGTTAAGAGGAAAGGTGAGTGATTTACAGTTTTCAGAATTTTCCCTGATTTTCTAAAATCAATGCATAATACTATCATAATTTGTTTCTTTAAAAGTTATTAAATTATGAAATTTGGATCCAATAAACACTGTATGAGACAGTAGATTCTTAAGTCTGATAGGCTGGGTGGGAATGTTGACTCCAATAATTTCTAGCTTTGTGATTTTAAATTACTTTTTACTTTAAATCCTGCAAATCTCAGTTTCCTCCTCTGTGAAAGAGAGGCTGGAAAATATGTCCCTGGAGGGGTTTTGTAAGAATATAACAATATCTGGAAGGTCAAGGACACAACCTAGTGGAGGATCCTGGGAAGTGCTCTGTCAAGGTTTACTCTTTCAACAGTATAATTAGGGAGGTTGGGGTGCTCACTGGCCCCCATTTCTCTTATAACAATATACTCCATTCGCAGAGAAAAAAGTGCCACTAAGCCAAGGAACCTGCTAGAATTACCACCACCCACGACCTGTTTTCTAAAAAATATTGCAGAAGCAGTTTCAATTCCGAATGCTGGTGTGAAGGGATCTACTGTCAAGTCCCTGATTCTGTTGTCAAAAAGGGAGAGAAAGAAGTGTCCTCTGCCACACTCCCCACTCCAGTGAGAGATGGCTTATTCCTCTAGCCCCTATGGGGTACTTCACTGCAGCGACAAAGGTCAATGACACTGGTCCACTCAGTTGCAGGGCTGAGGTCAGAGTAGGATGCAGACACTGTGACTTCTAATTCAGCACTCTTTGCCCTCACCTACAATGTCAAAATCCATCATAAAATGGCAGGTATCTCATGGACACTGGCCCTATTTCATTAAAATATACCATAGTCTCCTTAAAAAAAATAAAATCTCAATCAACTCATGAAGAGTACATCAGTTCAGTTCAGTTCAGTTCAGTCACTCAGTCGTGTTCGACTCTTTGCGACCCCATGAATCGCATCACGCCAGGCCTCCCTGTCCATCACCATCTCCCAGAGTTCACTCAGACTCATGTCCATCGAGTCCGTGATGCCATCCAGCCGTCTCATCCTGGCTCGTCCGCTTCTCCTCCTGCCCCCAATCCCTCCCAGCATCAGTGTCTTTTCCAGTGAGTCAACTCTTCATGTGAGGTGGCCTAAGTATTGGAGTTTCAGCTTTAGTATTAGTCCTTCCAAAGAAATCCCAGGGCTGATCTCCTTCAGAATGGACTGGTTGGATCTCCTTGCAGTCCAAGGGACTCTCAAGAGTCTTCTCCAACACCACAGTTCAAAAGCATCGATTCTTCGGCGCTCAGCTTT